>JBBPBQ010000001.1:33523096-33597291 GCA_037974755.1 Cicer yamashitae | reverse complement strand
AGTTTTAGAAAAGGATATTATAAAAAAAAAGTCGTTGTTTTTTTGGCAGAAGAAATACAAATGATTGAATAATAGGGCTTTCATTTCAGTTTGCATTCCAATCTTCGTGATTCAACGTTGAATCACTCTGAAGTTTGAACTGTGAAGAGAGTGCGCTGAACGGAGTATAATCCTGTAACCTGAAACTCTGTAAGTGAATCATTCATCTCTCTCTTTAACAACTCATTACAAATGCACCATTTTTTGATTACTAGATTCACTCATAGAACCCTAAATTCAACTGTTCTTTCCCACAATGCTTTTTCTCTTTTCTTCAATTATCGTTATTTCTCTGTTTCCAACACAAATCATCATCCTAAACCTGACACCTTTACATTAGCAAGCTTCATAAAGTCATGTGGGTTGTCCCCTGAAATAACCCTAAAACTCTCCAAAAGGTTACAATTCAAAAACCCTAACTCCCCAAATGCTGTTATTCAACTTCTCAAAACCTATGGCTTCTCTGATTCCCAATTATGTAGCATTGTAAAGAAACAACCTTCTCTTCTTTTATCAAATCCCGAAAAGACCCTTTTGCCCAAACTCAAATTTTTTAAATCCATTGGGGTTTCATCCACTGATCTCCCCAAAATCTTAATTGGAAACTCTGCCTTTTTGACAACAAGCTTGAAGAACAACCTAATCCCTCGTTACGAAATTATGCGGAGCCTAGTTCGCAATGATGATGAGGTCGTTTCGGCTATGAAGCATTGGTCATGGAACTTTTACAATGATTCTATGTTAAATGATTCTATTCCAAATATTGAGGTTTTGAGAAAGCTTGGTCTACCTCAAAGTTCGATTTCGCTTTTGGTATCCAATTTTCCGAGTGTAGCATTTGGCGACCATTCAAAATTCGTTGAGTGTGTAAATACAGTAAAAGAAATGGGGTTCGATCCTTTGAAGACGAATTTTGTTTTGGCACTTCAAGTAATTGCAAAGATGGACAAAGAAACATGGGAATCAAAATTGAAGCTTTTCGAGAAGTTTGGTTGGTCGAGAGATATCTGTCTTTCGGCATTCCACAAGCATCCTCAGTATATAATAATTTCTGAAAAGAAGATTGTGAAAACAATGAACTTCTTGGTGAATGATATGTGCCTTGTTCCAGAAGACATTGCTAGATGCCCTGGGATTCTGACCCGCAACCTCGAGAAAACAATTGCCCCTAGATGTGCAGTTGTTAAGATTTTGAAGTCAAAGGGTTTGATAAAGAGTAGTTTGTTCATTAGTAGCTTTATTTTGATAACTGAGAAAATATTTCTGGAGAGATATATGATCCCATTTCAGAATGATTTGCCTATGTTATTGGATGCGTATAAAGGTCAGAAGTCAAATTGATTATTTGGATATACTCTACACTTTTAAGATATTTATTAGCTGTACTTTATTGCAGAATTTGACTATTCAGTTTTATGATTTTCAATTTTGGCTTACTGGTTTATGTTTCTGGTTTTTAGCACTGAATCATTTACGTGTTACACCATTCACTGGTTAATGGCTATCTTCAATTACACACCTGTGTTTATTTTTATTTTTTTGTTTCATTTGGATTTGAACTTCCCTAGATACTCAATTTTTATCAGTTAGACTGTCATCGCACCAAGAATTAGTTAATTTGTAACAAAGGTGTTTTTTCCCTTTTGCTATTCCTATTCATCTGATAAGCAAGTCTTTCTGTTATGAGGATATCAATGTATATTATACTAACGAAATTGAGAGTATAATAACCAAGGTTCTAAAAACGGTCTGCTACCGAGAAAATGGTTGCGACAAAAAGGTATAGGTAGCAGACGCTACCATTATTATCCGTTTTAACGAAGTGAAGAAAAATCATGAAAAATGGCCGCGACTAAATGCCATTTGTCAAAAACAAATTCGACCTTACCTTCTTTAGTTCTGACCTTCTCTTGTCTCTCAGCTAGTATTATATATTATATGATAGTAGAAATAATTAAAATTAGGTTTGTGCAATGTTGTGATTAATTTACATTGTAACAACTGCAACTCGTAACATATCATCCGCAATAGCCAAAATTTTGATTCCTATCTATTATATGTTATGGAGTACTATAACACATGGTATGTTACTGTTAGTTCTGATTCTGCTATAATATATATTGAGCAGACAATTAGTGTTATGCACTTTGTTATGATACCCATGACATATCTAAGTTGTAATTATAGTATATAAGGAACTTGATCATCCTCTAGAATCTAGGTACACTTTTAGTCTTTTCCGTCAACTATTTTAAATGCATTTATTTGGATCAAATTGGAGAGAGTGGTAGTTTAGGGATCAAATAATAGTTTATTCGAAGCTGATGACATCAGTGATGGTAACACTACCAAAGTCATCTTTCTATATTCACTTTTTTGCAATACAGAGGATGGATGATATCAAAAAGAGAGATAGAGAATGTGTGAAAACTATAAAATCTGCAAAATATAAGGACTGATTTATAATTTATTTCATCACGAATGTACTGTATACCCCCTATTTTCATTTTCATCTAACCAACAAGGGGTAGAATTTTAGAATACAATTTAATGTTTCTTTCATAGGCTTATTAGCACATGTTTGCCGCATTTGGTATTTCCATTCAGGGATTTGTTTGGTGGAATTTAAACCCTCCTTTCATTTATGAGAAGTTTTTCATAAATAGGAATCATCTTTCCAATTTTAGATTTTCCTGATGCGTATAACAATATTTGGCTGGTAGTCTGTTAGCTTGGGTTAGCGAAGCTAACTTGGCATGGTTTTCTCTTTCGGACACTACTCGTTTGTTTGCCTTAAAAAAATATTAGCACATGTTCTAGCAATGGTGCATTTTCACAAACTATTATGTAAATTTGATGATCCAACCCAAATCAATAAATTTAAAGAGAGTGCTATGTGTGTGCTGCAAATTTTTGCACTATTTTAAAATTTCAAAATTGTTAGTTAACAATTGAAAATGTGAACTGATAATAGCCATTTCATGATTGACAAGGAACATCAGAAAACCTTTTATTGGCATTGTTTGGACTAGGGATGACAATAAAATCCGCACCCGCGGGTACCCACCCAAACCCGCTTGATTTGGGCGGAGAAAATCCGCTCTAATTGGGTGCGGGTGCGGATTTTCCCCGAAATTAAAATTCGGGGGCGGGGACGGGTTTGGGGTGGTGATATCCACCCCGCACCCGAACCCGCCCCGCAAGTAATATTATTGCAATTTTTAAATTTTATATACATATATATGTTTAATGTACTTAATATTTTTTAAATATTAAAAATTATAATATTATCTCTATAGAAAATATTTTTTAATTTAATTATTGTCTAATAATAATTATTTTATTATATTAATTATAATAGATATAATTTTTAAATTTATAATTATATATATATATATATATATATATATGAGTGGATGCGGGTGTGGGCAGGGAAACCTGAGACCCGTTGCGGGCGGAGATGGGTGCCTAAATTTACACCCGCTATGAAATGGGTGCGGGTTTTCCCCGATTAACCGGGTGCGGGGGTGGAGGAGGCGAAATCCGTCCCCGCCCCGTTGCCATGCCTAGTTTGGACTGTCCTTGTTGGCATTTAGGGAACTTTAATAGTGAACTCAATGTGGGTTTTTTAAAGAGTATGCTTGAGAATTGGATTTTGAAAGATTAAATCTATATATTATTTTTTTATAAATTTGATATGTAGATTTTGAAAGATTAAATCTATATATTATTTTTTTTTATAAATTTGATATTTAGAAAAAAAAAAAGTTAAACAAACTTTTAGTTCTTATAAAATTTTCAAAATTTATTTTTAGTCCTTATTTTGAAAAACTTTTGTAAAAAATTGATATTTTTAATCCCTAAAAAATATCTCTATTAAATAAAGGTCATAATTTTGTATGAACTAAAAACATATTTATGTTAAAAAAGTTGAAAGAATGACATAATAAATGACTATATAATATCATAATTCCATTTAATTTGTTTTAAGAAATCTTTTGTAGTTTTCTTAATTTGAAAAAAAATAAAAAGACATCCCTACCCTCCCCTCCAAAATCCAACTTCGAGACATACCCTATGTGATTTATTGTGCCACATTGTCTTAAACCTCACTCATTTTTTCCTTCAATATTACAACTCTTAAGAACTCATATTAGGTTGCACAACTTTAATTCATATATTAATATTTTATTTATATTTGATTTTATTACAACTTAAAATTTTAATTTTAATTTAAAATAACATTGAACTTAAATTTTTACAATAATATTAAATGTTAACATTAAATACATGACATAAATGATTAAAAATGAATAAATTATATAATTAATACAATTTAAATTTCGTCATTCTCAACAATATAGTTTGTTATTCTTGGCTAAGAATCAAAATTTTGTTATAGGAGTGTGAGAAGATTACCGCATTTTATAAGAATGAGAGTATATATATAGTGTTAAATGAATAACTGTTAGTTTGATTATCGACTCGTTTGAATAATGGTTAATTTGATTAATGACTAGTTTGACTAACGACTAGTTTAACTAACAATTAGTTTGAATAATGCATATTTTGACTAACTACTAATTTGCATGACTAGTTTAACGCTTGACATTTTTTCTGAGCATAACGTCTTTCTTCTTCTTCAAGTGTAATATTTTCAAGACCAACTTGGGTTAAAAGTTGTGATACTTAACACTTTGACATGGACCAAATCGGTAGTTCATGTTCATAATAATCAAAACAATAGATTGAGTATATTTGAGGTCTATAAAACATGCGGGGTTGGTTGGTGGCTACTGAAACATAGTGGAGTTGGTTGGCGGTGACATAACTTAAGAATTAAGATGTTCGATAATTTTGCATAAATTGCAGAATATACCGTTGAAAATTATACTGATTGAGATTCAATTCTCACAAACTCATGTATTGAAGTAACAAGATAAAAAATTGAGTAAAAGTTGTTGTCAATTACAATCGAAAGAGATGAAATTGTATAAAAATCATGGAAGTAAATGAAATGTAAAATTAAGAACAAAGAGATGAAATTACGTATAAAAATTGAATATAAAATGATTTTGATTAAACGCGAGTCAAAAGTAAAATGATTTATATATGATATGTGTCTGAAGGAAGTGATTTCTACATATGATAGACATATTGTTTAAATGATATTGATTAAAATTGTTTTTAAATGTGTAATCACAAAATGGCTTAAAATGTTAATTCTACTCTTTTCTTCATAGTAAATTTTGCAAATTGTTAGATGACAATAAAAAAAAACAGAACACTGATTCATTGAAAACAATAAAGACTCGAAAGCTTTAAGCACCAGAAACGGTAAACTGCATGTTGAACAACATTAGCAAATATCATTACATCTTAATTGACTCTTAAAATGATGTAATGCATAATCTCTAAGTGTTTGTTTTCACCAAACCGTTGAAAAGTTTAATTTTGCACACTGGATTATAAAGCAAAAAAAGGTTTTTATGCAGTCCCAAAGAAAGCCTAATAATGAAATGAATTCTAAGATTATGAACACAACTCAACTACAGAACACTACGATAAACATGCATCTCCTTGTATATTCTTCAACCTTGAATTTGGAGTTAATGGAGTTGATTGCACTATAGTGAGTACATTTGGACCACCTGAGCTTGAAATATGGACAGTATGATAAAGATCAAAATTTTATTATTTTTAAATCTAAAATCCAAACTTGAAATATAAACAATTCGATAAAAATCAAACGATCCATATATGTTTGACTGCACTGCAGACTGTAGTCGGAGGCAGCTGACTACAACCAATCTCGATCCGTATGATACATTGTCATTCTATGAAATCATATTAACATAAAGTAAAATCCCACTTCCAATCAAACCACTCAAATTTGCACTTGCACATAACAAACTTCAGATTTGTCTCCTCTAAAGTGATCAATTCACTTTAGAAAATAAAATAAGTGATGTCAATCATTGATCATCAAATGAATTGTTATGATTTTGTACATATACATGGCCAATCATGCATAGTTATAATATCAACCATTGATCCATTCACTTCACCAACTTCTCACTTTAAATGAATCAAATCCCAAACTTCCTTGAATGAATTTTAATTTTAAAAATCCAACTCCATCAAAACAACTGAAATCATGCACCAAAGTAAGAATATGACCTAATCGCACATCAGTGTAAACATGGAACCATCCTCTTGCTTAATTTAATTAGAAATCAATCCATATAAAACTTTTACCACTTTCCATTTTCTTTAGTATTCTTACCAAGACTATACAATGCATCTCAAAACGGTTCTTGTATGTACAAAATTATGTGTAAAAAGGATTATGTGGTTAATATTTGTTCCATATGAAGGCAGAAGGAGAACAACAAAGGTTTGCATTGAATTTACCTTAAACAAGTGATTAAGCTCAAGTGGTTAATGAGTTTCAATTAAAAACGGATTATTCGGAAGAACTAGAGTTCAAATTTTGACTAAAATAATTCCTCCTAACTGAACTTTGAGTTAATAGAACCTAATTCCTCTAAGAACTAAATGGTTAAAAAAAAACTTGTGCACACAAAAGGAGATCACAAAACTTCCCATCTCTGCTTGTATAGTAAAAGCTACTAAATCCCTTATCCCATTTTTCATAAATATCTTCGTCGAAGAAACATTGAAGTACAATTACAATTACAGACACCGGTTGCCAACATTACATTACAGACACCGATATATATTGGTTACATTCAATTCATTTTCTCAAATTATTATCGACGTCAACGTGTCAAGTCTATGTCGTGTCTGGTGTGCGTATTAGTATTTATCCTTTATAGTAGAGGTGTTCAAAAAAAACTAAAAACTGAACTCGTTAATAAAAATTGAAAACCAAACTGCTTTTACAAAAACAATTTAAAAACCGAACTAGTTTTTAAAAACCAAAACTGAACTGAACTGTTCCAAACCAAAATCAATTTTATTCTCCAAAGATCTCTCTGTCTCTCTTCATGTCCCTCCCTCCTTCTGTCGTAGGGGGCATGATAGAAATAAAATACAATGTCATTAGTCCAAATATGTGAAAGTTATATAATTACAAGCAAAAGTCACAAGGTAATTAACGATGATATATAGATTGTAATAATTAAAAGCACAAGTCAGAATGTAATTAAACTTCATCTTACATTGTGAATATATGTTTCAAGCTTGAAAATACATATAACATTCCATAATTTGAACGTCTCAATAATATAGATTCTCATCAAAGATAAGCTACCTTGTCAACATCTCAAAAAGAAAAAATATCTTAAAATGTATTTTTCACTAATTGTGTTTTCTAAGTTAAAATCACAAAACTTCTATGACATAATGCATTCAATAAATTGATGAGAATAGAGAACTAGAGACTTTAAATGTTTGGATTTTGATGAGAACAAATAACTATAACTAGAATTCGACAAAAGCTCAATTTTGTAAATTTTAAAAAAAACTGGTTCAAAACCAAATTTCCATCCAAAACTGGTTTTGAAAACCAGGATTTAATTATAAAAAAAAAAAATCAGTTTTTAAAACTAGATTTCTAAGTTGAACTTATTTTAAAAACAGTTAGGTTCAATTTATATTATAACAATTCAATTCGAATCAATGCATATTATAACAATTCAATTCAATGCATATTATAACAATTCAGTTCGTTTCAAATAAAAGCACTTAAGTTAAAAACAGTTTAGTTCGACGTTTTATTTGTAAAACCGGTTCGCTGGTTTAAAAACCAGTTCGATTCAATTCAGGTTGAAGCAGGACCGGTGTGGTTTGGTTCTTAATAATTGAAAACCAGTTCGGTTCAGTTTGAATTCAATTTTGGTTCTGAACCAAATTTTGCCCACCCCTAGATCATAGAACATTACTACCCCAGCTGTCTAGTTACTCCCCCAAAATAATCTCATAGTTATTATGAAGACTTTTAGCGGTAGACAATTATCTCAAAATAATAGTCAAATAATGGTATACAATAACAAGTACAGTTACAATTTCAAGTTCAAAAGGGTTATAATTATCATAAGCTGAAAAAAAGTCATTTATTAAGAATGGTACAGGTAGCAATAACTAAATACAATTAGATTCAATTAAAATAAACATTGGTTATTGTTGAATTCTGCATCCACCTAGAGAAAAACAATTATTTAAAGCAAAAATGAAATAATCAAAACAAAATTTATCAAAGTTACTCAAGCCCTACAAAACATAGGCACTCTGCTTTATATTCTTTGGAATCAACAAAAATAATTCGTCAAAAATGCCAAACTGCAAAATGTTGACAGAAAAAACTGAAAGCCGATGAAACTTGAAGTTCAATTCAGCATTGAATAGAAAAGTTGCAAGTTAGGACAATAGTCTGCAAAAACCATTAGATTCTGATGATTGATAAAACCTTTGTAAACATCCTGTAGCAGAAGCATATATCTTGTTGAAAATTGATGACAAATCAGTTCAAAAACTTTTACACAATGTAGCTTAGACCTTTTGATTTGCAGATTTTAACTATCTTCTCCAAGTTGTAGGATAGAATATGAGGAAATTCATCAATATATTTTGCTGGAAACTTGTTTTCTTGTTAAATAATCTCCTCTACCAACACTTCATAAAATTGCAAAACTTCCTAAATGCTTGAAGATAGCTAGTGAGTGGTTTAAGTAACATATTGATGACTGAATTCTATAAACCAGTAACACAAACCATTAAGGTATAAATGAAAATCATGACAAATGAATAATAGTCAGCTTCTGAAATCAAGTAAAACCAATTAAAAGCTTCAAAGTTTAGAGTATACCCAGATGATCAATCTAACTTGTGACCATTATATGCATCCATTAACAGAGCTGCATCTTTTTGAAATCGAGTCACGTATCTCTCCAAAAACTTTTTCTCGCTAATCGAAATAATGCTAGTTATGCTAAAATCACTCTTTATCAAACCCTTTGACTTCAAAATCTTAACAACTGCACATCTAGGGACAAATGTTTTCTCGAAGTTGCGGTTCAGAATCCCGGGGCTTTTAGCAATGTCTTCTTGGGTAAAACCCATATCCTTCACCAAGAAGCTCATTGTTTTCATAATCTTTTTTTCTGAAATCATCATACACTGAGGATATTTTCGGAAAGCCGAAAGACATACGTCTCTTGACCAACCCCACCTCTCGAAAATCTTAAGTCTCGACTCCCAAATTTCTTTGTCCATCTTTGCAATTACTTGAACCGCCAAAACAAAATTCGACTTCGAAGGATCAAACCCAATTTCTTTCACTATATTAACAGCCTCAACAAATTTACTATGCTTGGCGAATGCTACACTCGGAAAATTGGATACCAAAAGGGAAATGCAACCTTGAGGCACACCAAGTTGCTTCAAAACCTCAATGTTTTGAACTGCATCATTTACAATCCAAACACAATGAAGGTTCCATGAACCATGCTTCAAAGTTGAAACTACCTCTTCATCATTCCGAACTAGGCTTCGAATGATTTCGTAACGAGGGATAAGGGTTTTCTCCAAGCTTTTTGACAAAAAGGAAGTGTTCCCAATGAGGATTTTGGGGAGATCAGTGGTTGAAACCCCAATGGAATGAAAAAACTTGAGTTTGGGCAAAAGGGTCTTTTCAGGATCTGATAAAAGAACCAAAGGGTGTTTTTGGACATAACTACATAACTGTGAATCAGAGAAGCCATAGGTTTTGAGAAGTTGAATAACAGCATTTGGGGAATTAGGGTTTTTGATTTTTAACCTTTTGGAGAGTTTTAGGGCTGTTTCTGGTGATAACCTACACGAGTTTACGAGGGTTGATAACGTAAAGGTTTCATCTTTATGATGGTGATTTGTGTTGGCAACAGAGAAAGAACGATGATTGAATAAAAGAGAAAAAGCATTGTTGGAAAGAATAATAGAACGAAGGGTTCTATGAGTGAATCTAGTAAACAAAAAATGGTGCATTTGTAATAACTATTGAACAGTAGTAGTAGTAGTAAATGTAGTAAGAGTTAAGAGAGATTGAGTCACCTAGTTTATATTTGAAGGATTGAATCACGAAACAGCACCATCGGAATGAACGAGTGTGTTTTGGGCGAAACCACGAATGGATGAGTAAATCCATCGTTCTAAAATGTCACATAAGTGAAATATTGAGGACTATTTTGAAACAATTTAAATAAATAATTTTTAATATTTAATTTTTTGACTTTGTTTTTTCTTTGTCACACTTTCGTTAATTCCTTTTATATTCTCTCTACACTTCTATTGTCGTTTTGCATTTCTTTAGTTTTTTTTCCATCTTCCCATTTTTAATGATTCATTATATGTGCAATATTCCTGCATGTCAAACTTCCTTGAGTGTTTAAGGTACTAAATCTAGACTTAGTTTGAAAGAACTAGCACATGAGAGATTGAGGTGATCCATGTACGATGACTACACTTCCTACAAAGTACATGGATAATGGAAGTGATTGAGAAATTGAGGAAACAAGTTTGGCATGGTGTGGAGCTAGTGCAAATTATAATTGTGTGGAGTTCAATACGTGAGTTTGCTTTTCGTTGATACCAAGGGTATAATTGTTGTAACCTATGTAGAATATTTATTTTTGTGAGCTGGTAAATTACAGTGTAAAAGTTATGACATTGGTATGTCTTGTGCCAATTGTTATATTTTATAGATTTTATTCATATATAATGTTAGTGAAAAAAAAAATTTATACTGTTATTCAATTATAATCGTTCGATTATTAGAGATAATTGACTTTTACCATAATTATCTCTAAAGTTATGTCTATGCATAGTTATGATGGCTGACAATATAAAACTTTTTACACTGACAATGCATGACAATTAAACTCATATTTTAATATTGTTATTTTTTTCCCCCTCTTTTTTTATCTGATTAAAAGAAATGTGGCATTAAACTTCAACTTTTTACATCACTTGAGTTCATTATTTGTTTACATTTATTGCAAATAAAACAATAGTGTGGCATTTATCTTAGTGTTATCCTCCTCGACATTGATAAGAGCGAAGATGGCGAACAAAAGCAAGGATTATATGAAAGGAATGAAGGAGTGTGAGAAAGAAGAAATAAAGTTAGAATAGAAACAAAGACATATATGTCTATACTAAGTGTTGAAAATTATTTTTATTGTTTCAAAATAGTCTTCAATATTTCGTCTATGTAGCATTTAACGTGATAAATCAACAAAGTTAACTCTCTTAATTGATCAAGACTCATAGAGACTAAGTTGATTAGCCTTGGAGAACATCATGACCTTATTTTGGAATTATAACAAAGCATGAGACTAGATTGAAATAAATATCAAAAGTCAGGGACAATTTTGAATGTATGTACTTAGAAGAGAAGTTAAGTAAAAAAATTTGTAATGTTTGGATGAATGAAATATAAGGAGAATTAGGGTTCGATTCCGGAGAGGGAGCCTGATAAACGGCTACCACATCCAAGGAAGGCAGTAGGCGCGCAAATTACCCAATCCTAACACGGGGAGGTAGTGACAATAAATAACAATACCGGGCTCATTGAGTTTGGTAATTGGAATGAGTACAATCTAAATCTGATTAGTTTGTTTAAGGGTAAGGCTAGTTTGGAGAATCCTTATATGAATATGCGATAATACTCAGCTAATCCTAGAAAGCTTCCAATGCCAATCATAAACTTTGGTGTCTTCCATTCAAATATGTTCTCAAGCTTTGAAGGGTCATCGAATATTCCACCTTTTGAAATTGTGTATCCTAAAAAGCCTACCTCCTCAAGCCAGAACTTAATTACACTTGAATAACTTAGCATACAATTGTTTCTCCCTCGAGGTTTGCAACACTACTCAAGTGTTCTTCATGTTCCTTCTTAGTTTCAGTATAAATTAAGATGTCGTCAATAAAAACTACGACAAATGTGTTTATTATGTGAGTGGTTTAGTCTTTGATTTTTAGGCTTAAAGAGTTTTGATTAGATGGCAAAACTAAGTTAGTTTATAATTATTGTACAAGGATAACACATTAATCTCTCCATGATAAAAATATTGTTTTAAGTCAAATTATTTTCATATCATTAATTATTTGAAAACTTTCCTTTGAAAACATGGTTTTTACAAAAACAACTCATGTAATTCTAATTGTACTATGTTTAATTCAAATTACACATTATAAAAAAAACGGGATTTTGATTATGCAATGTAAAATTTGAATTACACTTGTACATAATCCGAATTGTGCAATTCGAATTACCCCTGTTTGTAATTTGAATTGCCTATTTAGAATCAACATTTCATTTACTCTTTGTGAAATGCAATTCGAATTATGCATTAAGGTAATTCAAATTACACGATAAAAATTTCAAGCTATTGTTTTATCCATTTTTACTTTCACACACTTTTTCGCTTTCATATACAAATTCTTTTACCTCATTTTTTAAACATATAAAAATTATTACTCTCTTCTCTCATCATATCTCTCATAAAAAAATATATCTTTGAAAGCTCTTAGAACCATTTTTTCACAGAGAAAGATTCTTGAGTGATACAAGAGTTAGGATAACATTGTAAGAAGACTTGAGTGCTCAATTGATTGTGAGAGTGGGTGCTTGGGTTTATCATCATCTACAAGAGATTTCTTTTCACCCATTTGGGAATAATTGGAGTTTTTAGGTTGAAGACTTCATAGAGGTTGGATTTGCAGCTGTATCACTTGGAATTCATGGTGAGTCTTGAAGTGGGTTTCAAGAATTGAAGAACTCTTAGATTCACAAGGAGTGAAGACATTGTAGCAAAGGTCTTTGTTTATTTGTCTCAAAGGAGTTCATTGTTGTAAACATAAAAATTCACATTTCTCATTATTGGAAGAAAATCTCCTATCAATTGATAGGAGGACTGGATGCAGATCACAAAGCGAGGACGACCATGATCGAACCAGGATAAATTAGGGTCTTGATTCTTTTACCTTATCTATTACTATTAGATTACTTAATTCAATTTGTGTTTAGGTTTTTGTTCAAGAAACCTAAACTTCTTGGTGAAAGAATTTTCTGAAATTTAAATTGTTTTCAAAAGTATATTAGATATCCCAAATCCAAAAATCAAAAATAAATCATAGAATTAAGTAATTTTCCAATTTATGTCTATTCGATTTAATTCTTTGTTCTTCGCTTGGTAATTAAATTTTACTTAAGAGTTGCTAAATCTAGTTTGGGTATTGACAATTCAAACAAGCAAAAGTAAATTGATTGTCAAGATCAATTTTAGCGTTGACTGTTTGATTATCTCTTAATTCGATATTTGTTATTCACATTAATTACAAAAAGCTCCTGAGTGCAATCGTTCGAATAGACATTTATCAAAAAATATTAAAAACACTTCCGTTACACATTGAAATATGTTGTATCTATTCACCCCCTTCTGGATATGGGGCCATACCGACTAACAAAATAAGGATGAAAAATTGTGTTCATGTAATCCATGAAAAAAACTTAACCATTAGTCACACCAAAAGACATAATCAAATACTCATAGTGACCATAATAGATTATGAAAGATGTTTTGGGTGTATCCTCTAACTTTACATGAATTTGATGGTAAGTTGATCTTAAATCTACCTTAGTAAATATGCAGGTTCCTCTCAACTGATTCATCATGTTATTTATCATAGGCAATAAATATTTGTTCTTAATTATCACCTTATTTAGCTAATATTAATCCACAGTCAATTGTATGGAACTGTCCTTTTTCTTGACTAACAAAATAGGTGCCCCAAAGGTGAGAGACACTTGGTCTAATGAATTGCAACAAAAACAATTACTTAATTTATTGCACCATATAGATGATGCCAAAGATTAATTTGAACGTTCTGAATGGGTTCTTGTTTCCTTAAATTTCTTCACCATACATGTTGGATCTGTCGTTGGGGGTATGCTGCAAATCTTGAACAAGAAGATGATGAACTTGATGATGATGAAGGTTGCACAAGTAAATTCCAAAGCGTGTGTATCACACTAAGCTTTAGGTTCGATTCGCCCCCACCAATCTATATATATTGGATGCAAACGGGTTAACCGGCGAATCCCCTTCAGGATACTTTGGAATCCTTGAAGTGAATTGCACATTCACATCAAGCGTATCTTTCAATAATATGTTACAAAATAATGTTTCCTATTCTTCACTCATGCATTAGAGAAGAATAAGATGACTTAGAATATAAGAATGGGTGAGAAAAGTGGATGGCAATCTCTGAATTTTTTGTGTTTTCATTCTGTCCAAAGTGACACTATTTATAGAAAAATAATGCCACTTGAGAAAGAGGTGCAATTCTTGGTTCAGCCATTCTGTTTCGCGAAAAGATATATCCATATATCGTTCCATTGTTGATTGAAGTGTTGCATTGTTTTGATGGTTGATCAACGCCTCACAGTTCGCGCATGACCTGGGTTTGAAACCACCCAATGCGACTTTTCATTTTAAATCAACCATTGCGCCTTTTCAAGGCGGAATTTATTCAAAAAGAAGGTCAGTCGCAGATCGAACTCGAGACATATCGAATTCCCATCTAGAACACAACCAATTGAACCAACAACTAAATCATGTCAATTATCATATATCATATATATTCATATAAATTAAATGTGTACCTTTCGCCATAGTCAAGAAAGTCCATCTCCTTTAAAAGTTGCAGTCATAAATAAATTTGATAATCGAAAATCGAACCTAAAGATTGTTGGATCATTCGTTGGGGGTATGCTGCAAATCTTGAACAAGAAGATGATGAACTTGATGATGATGAAGGTTGCACAAGTAAATTCCAAAGCGTCTGTATCACACTAAGCTTTAGATTCGATTCGCCCCCACCAATCTATATATATTGGATGCAAACGGGTTAACCGGCGAATCCCCTACAGGATACTTTGGAATCCTTGAAGTAAATTGCACATTCACATCAAGCGTATCTTTAAATAGTATGTTACAAAATAATGTTTCCTATTCTTCACTCATGCATTAGAGAAGAATAAGATAACTTAGAATATAAGAATGAGTGAGAAAAGTGGATGGCAATCTCTGAATTTTTCGTATTTTCATTCTGTCCAAAGTGACACTATTTATAGAAAAATAATGTCACTTGAGAAAGAGGTACAATTCTTGGTTCAACCATTCTGTTTCGCGAAAAGATATATCCATATATCGTTCCATTATTGATTGAAGTGTTGCATTGTTTTGATGGTTGATCAGCGCCTCACAATTCGCGCATGACCTGGGTTTGAAACCACCCAATGCGACTTTTCATTTTAAATCAACCATTGCGCCTTTTCAAGGCGGAATTTATTCAAAAAGAAGGTCAGTCGCGGATCAAACTCGAGACATATCGAATTCCCATCTAGAACACAACCAATTGTGTGACACCCTAAACCCCAAAATAATATATAATAATTTAT
This sequence comes from Cicer yamashitae, assembly GCA_037974755.1. Lineage (NCBI taxonomy): Eukaryota > Viridiplantae > Streptophyta > Magnoliopsida > Fabales > Fabaceae > Cicer > Cicer yamashitae. The sequence continues at coordinate 33,581,786 of JBBPBQ010000001.1, read as the reverse complement.
AATAGAATTTTTTTACTTTAATTCGGAGCGGATAAAACAAATATGTTTTCAAGGGAATAAAAACTTTTGCAATTAATTTAAAATATCACGTTTCTCAAAAATAAAAAAGAACACTTTAAACTTTTTACTTCTATAAAATAGTGCAATCTCAATAAGTTTGATTTAAGTATAATTACTTGATTTAATTCTAAAAACTTACTAGTACTTATAAGGTTTTCATACAAAAAGTCGTTTCAAATTAAATACGTAAAATACAATTTACAACCCTTATTCCCGGTATCACCTATTAGAGCGGGATTCCTCCCAACTTGAACTTCAAGATTCATTAACCTGTAACAACTGGGATTTCGCAAACGCAGGGCCAAGCCAGTCAAACACAAACAACGAAGGAGGTGAGTTTTGAAATCATGTTGATAATATAATATAAGTAAGAAGAACACGCAATTAATCATAAATAAACCGTATCATTACACAAACATTCTTCAAGGAAAAACACCACATTATATAGTCAAAATCAAGGAAAATCAGTACATTTCACAACAACATCAAATCATCTAAGAAATTATCATCGCACACAATACATAGTAATTACAACAAACAATCACACAAAAATGCAATGCTATGCATGAGCTTAGACTCTACTTCACTATGTGGTACCATTCTAACTCTGAAGTACTTGGTTAGGAGGCCATGATACTATGCCACCATCCCGGTGGACGGACAATTCAAATTGGCCCTGTCCTCATAGATCCCCTCAACTCAACCCGAGACACATATAGGCGACAGTCGAGATAAACGTGTGTTGCATGGTAGCTCCCGACATTTGGAGTGCTACCTCCAAGTCACCTAGGAATTCCTCACCCGAATACCTCCAAGGTCTAACAATCTTGCCTTAAGGCTCAACAGTAGACCGCCACGATCAGGCTCAATTCAGTTGTACTTCCCCGGAATCACTAGGCTTGTCAGGCCCTACCTATATGATGACAAAATAATCTCCACTTCACAAATTCACAATATTTATTTTCTCCCCTCGTTGGCCTATGATACTCCATTAAGACTGTCATCTCAAACACAAATTAGAATCATCATTATTTCATCAACTATGGGGTTACTTCAATATTCTCATCACAATTTTATAACATCATTAATCATACATAATCATCGTCATCATATAAACTCATCACAAATTTACAACATCACTATCATCAATCAAACATCTTCACATAAACTTATCTAATCAAACATATGCAACAAATTCATTTGAATCAAATACCACAATAGTATCAAATACCACACATTTAACGGAATTAAATCAATCAGCACCTTATAAATATTTCTATTCTATATTTTAATCTCACAATTTCCATATTTGCACATTAATTAATTTAACACTCAAAGGGCTACTGCCGTACGTAGCAAGCCCCGGATGAATCGTTGGGAAATACGGTTTTCCCGTTCATCTCGCAATATATTATACTCATGAATTCAAACGCTCTCTCACCCCTTACCTTATTTAGACGCTTTCTCAAATACAGAAATCAATGGAAATTTTCAACAGCAACTGCAGAACGACAAAGCGAGCGAATCCGAATAACGGCGAGTTCACAAAATCGTTGAGACGTGACTGATAAATTATACTGAGCATAAAAATAAATTTTAATTAATTAATAATAATTTTAGGGAACAAAAATGGAGTCAAAACGACGAGAAAAACTACAGAAAAGGTCTCACCGACTCGTCGGAGCGCCGGAAGGGTCTGACGTCAACTTCACCGAAAAATGCAAATGAGTAGTGCTTCTTATAGGTTTCGACGAGAGGAATCCAAAAACGATGCCAGTTTTTTGAAACGACAAACGTGGTGATCGGAATCAGCCAAAAAAAGCTCGCCCAAGGAAAGAAACGGAGCTGTTTCTGAAGAAACGGAGCAACGATTGATAAAACTGATGCCAAAAATGGATTCAGTGGCCGATTTTGTGTGGGATAAAGATTGGGATCGATTCAAAAGGCAAGGAATTGGTGGCAATGAATTTTAGAGAAGAGGAAGAATGGATGCGTTGCGTTCTTTCAAGAAGAAGAGGAAGTCTGTCACAATTTTTTTTTTTAACAATTAGGGTTCACACATTGGTCAAACCCATTGATCTCTTTATTTACTTTTTTTTTGTTTTATTACTATTACTATTTTTATTTTGCTAAAACAAAATTAATAGTTACTTAATCTCATTTTTCTCATTTTTAATACTCCTCCAAACATCATTTAATTTTCAAAACATTACTAATATTTCATAACTAATATATGATAAATTGAAACCCTCATATTCAAAATAGTCACTATAATTATACTTATTTTTTAAAATACTCATATTAAAATACTACTATCATTAGAGAATAGCCAAAATCACAAAATAAATAAATATAACATTGCTACTTTACATTAATTACTAAATCATAATAAATATATATAAAATCGCAATGCCACAACAAGAATATAAAAATAAAAGAAATCAAACATAACATTATTACTATCCCAAATATAAATAACTAAAATATGAGATACTTAGAATTAATTAAAATATAAATATGTGCATTAATTACAAACGTACATATACACGTAAAATCGCATAAAATCTTATTCTGTAAAATATGTACACTAAAATACTATTATTTTTAGCGAAATATATAAGATAATAAAATATAGTATTTATTATTTATATCATACATTTAGTCAAATGTGTACAAGATTAGCATGTCATAGAAAATACACATATAAAGAAAATTAATCAATATATATTCTAAAATAACCTTAACGCCAAATTAATTATTTAAAATTCTATTTTATTAATAAAATAATTCATTATAAAATTTGGGGTGTTACAAATTGAACCAACAACTAAATCATGTCAATTATCACCAATTATACATACATATGTTCATCCATATTTTGGAAATATCTCACAATACATACTATACACACATGAACCAACTGATCACTCTCACCCTTTACCTTGGTTTCAAAGTGAATTTACTTCAAAGAGATGTTCCAATTATCACTTTCTCATCTCCTTCACCAAAAGAAACTTCAATAGCTGAATGCTTCCAAACAATCATAAAAATAACATCATGAATTAATTAGTGAGTTTATACTTAAGGTTGAAAACTCAAATGGGTACACTACAAAAAAATTGACTTATCGTGACACACAAAGTGTGTCACTAAATGTTAAAAACTGTAGGTAAAGGTCAATAATACTTTGAGTGACACCCAAATCAAGTGTCAATTTTAAGGGGGCGTCCTGCTACACTTTGAGGAGTGTCACTCCATGTTCTGACGATTGTCACTACATGTTTTTTATTTCTACCTACAATAATGACTGTCACTAAAACCTAAAAATATAAATAAAGAATTAATCTATGCCTACGGTATTGTCTGTCACTAAAACCTAAAAAAAATATAAATAAAGAATTAATCTATTCCTACGGTATTGTCTGTCACTAAAACTTATTATTATTTATTAAATTAAATTTATTTTATTTTATCTCCCTACTAATTGTAATTCTAAATTATTAATACCAGTAAATTAAATTAAAAATTTCTAATTTATTTTTATTAACTAATGTCATTGAAACATACAATAAAATATAATTTAATTTTACGAATTCTATTAAATGCAAGATTTTCATGGTAAACTTGGAACATTAAGCTAAAATAAGAAGAATACGTGTCAAAATGACTGAAAGATATAAACAAAATTAAGAAATAAGAATTCAACCACAAACACCTCACCAACAAACCAAACCCTTTTTACAAGCAACTAATTAAGAGATGATGATGAACCAGAACGTGCTTCTACTGAAAAATGTGGAATATGGTGCATACAAACATCACCCAAGTGAATAATAACTTCAGCTCATATCCATTGATTGAAGTAGCTGAAGAAATTGTTTGAGGCCTGAAACAAGAAAATCAACATCAATATTTAACAACATTCGCGCTTTTTTTTAACTTAGGGTAATTGATAGAGAAGGAAGGATTATGGAACATACTTTTGCAAGTGTTGAAGGGCGCCGCAGAAAAGGGCGGGAATTGGAAACTCGGTCTTGTTACTAGGCTCTGGGTTGACAACCCTGATGTATGTTTCTTGACCAAGATACCATGAGTCGAGGTTTTCTGTTCTTAGATTCCAAACTCCAACATTGTCGAGGGAGACCAAAATCGTCGTCCATGCTCCAGGATAAACCTACATGGGAAAAAAATCAGTTGTGTGCTTAAAACTTGTAAGAATCATGATATAGTAGTAGTTAGTTATACTAAGGTCATATGAAAAAGACATGTAAAACTCAATAGTAAGTTGTTAGATAAAGTGGTTTATTGATGTAGTACCATAAATTATTTTTTGACCAAATGAACTAGATTTCATTCTCAATACCTCAATCTTTAAGAACCAAACAAAAATCAATGATTAAAATGAGGAGGGTAAATGAGACAGGTCGAGCCAAGCACTTGAAGCATGAGTCTGGCTCAAGTGTGGCTTGTTAAAAAAGAGTGTAGTTTGAATATCTTAAAAATTGAGTAAAGCTTAGCGCTTGTTCAATATTGAATGAAAGCCCCAATACATTAAAATGTGTATCATATGATTCCATATCAAACACATAACTATTCACATATCAATGTCACAATTCACTGGTAGTTTAAAATGGGGTTTGTTATGATCATAAAATTAATCAAGTGATATGAACATAACAGGTTTTAATGAGGCATTTGACAGTTCACGAAAACGTAAAAGTTTAACTACAAAAACACGTCAATGTTTGCGAGGAGCTACATATATTTTAAGACAGAAAATATACTTGTGCTATAGTACGAGCTATTCCGTCCCACTTGTTATATGTACCTCTGCTATTCTCAGACCAATCACCAAAGTCCATCCTACAGACGAAGAATCAATTTGTAAGCATTAGTGGCTGCTGAACCAAGTAAAAGTGTTACATCATGTAAGGAATTAAATTTAAAAAGAGAAGGAACTTGTCATTACCCTACTACAAAAAATGCATATCCATTCAAGTGATAGGTATGCATCTTGGTGTCATTGTTCTGCAGTATCATTTCCATAAATCCTCTATAACTTCCATTGATTACCGACGCTTCTGCCCGAGGAGGTCCGGTTAGAGGATTCGAGGGAAAATCGAGCTTGTACACTCCCTTTAATTTGAATTGGTCAACAAGCCTGATTGGAGTGGTAGGATTTTTATAAGAGATTCCACTATGTGTTGCTCGCCGCTTGCCATCAATTTTCATTGGTGCCTTATTTTTTAATACATAAATTTTCACTGAGCATGTGTTTGCAACTGCAGGACATGCTGCTAACACTGCTTTGAATGTCTTTAAGATACGAAAGGCCATCAATCCAGCAACCAATGGCGTACTCAAAAATACTGTCAAAAATGCAACTTTTAAATATTAAATTAAAATTCCCATCAAATTGTTTGTCAATAAAATGTGGTGCTATTAATCAGTACTTTTTGTACACATCTATTCATTACAATTTCAAGTTTTAACCTTTTAAGAATTAATCCTTAAGCCCTAAGCTTTTATTTTAGGATGTAATGTAAATTCAAATCAAAAAATGTTAAATGGAAATGAACTCATGTTTACACATGAAAATGTACCATTTACATTTGGCAAATTATTTCAAGTTTGCATTTGATAGGGGCAAGATAAATAATCCATCACACATTTCTTCACTGGTGCCTTATTTTCACTGGTGCTATCAGACTAAGGAAGCACATCACAACATATATACACCATAAGCTGGCATACAATATCTTCCTACCATTTCATTACTTCAAAAAGTAAACAATCGAGTAGATACATGGCTTGCAGACATTATAATGATATGAAAATATATGCAACGAATATATTATACTATGGATAGACATAATCTAATCAAACTAGAGGGAAAAGTTTCAATAGTAAGATGATCAGGCATATATCAATATGCATTTCAAATGCTATTAAATGTCAAATTGTAGCAATCAAATGAAAATACTTTATAACTTTGAATTTAAATATAGCACCATTTTCCTGGACCCATTCCATTTGCAGCTCCATGCTTCCCACAAGCAACATCCACCTGATATGGAATAGAACAAATACAACTAGCTCATAACTTCTAGATGAGTTAAAATAAAAAAAAATAAAAACCATACATAAATATACACACACCGCACTTTGAGGATCATGAAGCATGGAAAATGTGACATCCCAAGATGCTGCTACTTCCTCGGGAGATGATTTATATCTGCAGAACAGATTAGAATGTGAAGAACTAGTAAACATCCTGTGCAACAATATTGCACATGGTTTCACATTCAGGTGGTCAAGGCATATTAATCATAAGTAAACTAATTACCCTTTTACAATGATCACCAACAGAATTTGAAGTATGTCTCTTGAAATTTACAAAATCAAACTCTTACTACTGAGTTGACACGCACAATGAAATTTGAATTAGAATCTACTGCTACTAGTACTATTATAAAAAATAAAAAATGCATTAGAGAAACTATTAGTAGGTTAATTAATAGAATAGTATGACAATATAGATATATACCCAGCTTTGATGAGATTTTGTGCCATAGGGGAGCCCATGATTTCGAGTCCCAAAAAGCCAACACGTGGAGGTGTCTGAACCCCTGAAAGCAAGAGTGTATGTGTTTATTTAAATGTTGAGATGAATTGAAAACTGGCACTCCAGCTCCAATAACACAAATACCACATGCTTCGGCTCCGAACCTCATTATCAATCTGACAAACGATAGACAATTATCAACTGCCTGACAAAAGGGTTTTATATGAACAAGTACTGAAAAATGACTAAATGACTAAATATAAACTATCTGGTTAATAATCTCATCTCATCAACACAAAGAGGAACAAAAAAAAATTAACCAAAATAATGAGAATTCAATTCAATGAAATTTAGACTGAATGAACAGAACTGCAGAGAAACATCAAACAATTACCGTAGTAGTGTCTCTATCTATGAAGAATGAGTGTGTCCATACAAATCAAACGTTGCCCAAAGAGCATCAAGAGGACATGGTCGTTTAGAATCAAGTCTCAACCATGGTTTACCACTACCGGACCAATGTAGCAAACTAACCGGACCAACATGCAAATCTCTACAACTACCCTTAACATTATCACCACCTAAACCATGTTGATTCCACCGTTGTTCAATAGGTGCCACGTGTCCTGCAAAAACCAAAAGAAACGGTGGAAGAGAACCAAGCTCGTAGATCCTTTCACTCTTCTGAATCTTCATCCATTTTTCTATCCTCTTCGTGTACCCTTCTTTCCTCCATCGTACCAGATCCATAACCATAACTCCCGTGTTAAATTAACAAACCTTTTTCCGATTCTCAAACGCCGCTGTAAACCGCGTCTCCGACCAAAACGCCGTGAAATACTTCATGAAGTTAGCGTGACAATATTCTGGAGCCTGATAATCCAGTGAAGAGGTCTTGAAGGAAATGGATTTCGAGGAAATTGTGATGGAAGAACGATATTCATTTACTTGAGATGGAAGAACGATTTGAAACTTAATTTTTACGATTTTGTGAGACGATGAACGAAATTGAACAAAATTGGATGAACAAAATCGAATCGAAAGGAGAAGAAGAACGATTTGAGAGAAGATGAACGATTTTACGATTTGAGTGAAGAAGAGCTAAATTGAATTGCAGAAAATCGAACTGCTACGAGAGAGAAGAAGGCAGAAACTGAATCTGCTTAATTGTTATTTGTTATGAGAGAAATCCGATTGAACAAAAAATTGAAGAAGAATATGAATCGAAGAGGAAAGTCGAAGGAAATCGAATTGTTAAACCTAGCTAAATTGTAATCGAGAAGCAAAGAGATTTCACCCTAACTGGAATTGTGGAATCGAGAAGCGAAAATCGATTTCGGAGAGGGAAAATGGAAAAACGATTTCACAAATTTCTGAGAGGGAAGTAAGGGAAATGGGTTTAATGAAACATGAGAGAAATGGGGAGAAAGGGAAAACCATTTTCTACTTGAGAAGATTTGTGTACATTTAATTTTTTTACAAAAGAGTATAATATTTTCAGAAACAGTGACACCCTAACTATAGCTAAAAGTAACTTTAGTGACAGATAAAAAAACATCACAAAATCTGAGTGTCACGATAGATACTTTTTTTTGTAGTGGTAGTATTGATCACTTATCTGCTAACAAGAATGAATTGCCTTATCAAGTTAATGATGCACAAGGTTGGCGAATCTTGAGTGATTAGGGAATGATGATGGAGAATATTAGGAGTTAAATGGGTAAATGCTTTGGAAATCCCGAGAGGGATTTTGGAGTGAAATTCTATTGCATAACATTCTTATTTTTTATCACATTTATTTGTTTGTTAGAGTTTAATGAACATGAATTAATGTTAATGTTGTAAAGTAATTTTACAATCCCGTCTAATTATATTTCACAATATAAATATATTTGTTAAAATATTGTAAGATTTCAAATAACAAAACGGCGTAGTCTTGTTGTAGTATTCCTTTGATTCAAATTAAGAGACCAATTTCGATTCAATGTAAATTCTATCAATGTCTTTGGCAACTTCAACGTTGTAGCTTGAGAGAAATAAGTATTCCAGACGCCTCAATTTTGTCATATTTGTAGGCTTTTTTACATTTGTGGACATTGTGTCATTGTATGCTATTAACTTGAATGTTGTGAGTTTGTTCACTAATTCATCATTTTTTATTTTAGCAACTTTGAATTGTATTATTCTTGATCGATGTAATTTTTACAAATTTGAATAAAATTTTGTTTTTTTAATAAAAAAAAGAGATATGAATGAACCATAATCTAAATTACTATAAAGAGATTAGACAATCATATCTCTTTTAAATTATGGTCCAATTATATCTCTTTTTTTAAAAAAAAAAATGGTATTTCATTCATTCAAATCGATAAAAAAATGTGGTGCTAACATGTGTCCTTATATTAAGTATACCAGAAGGTGAAAATTTTTATTGAAAAAAAATATTTGAACTTTCAAAATGTTAAAAATACAAATTACAAGACAAAATTTCTACATTTGAATCATTAGCAAATACCCCAAAGGGCAACAGTTGCCTTCAAGTAATATTTAGTGATTACTCATCAAGTTTGTGTAATTTATAATCATCTATTAATTTTAAATAATAATTATTTTTATTTTATTATTATTATTATTATTATTATTATTATTATTATTATTATTATTATTATTATTATTATTATTATTATCATCAGTGTCGTCTTAAAGATTATTGATGTCATGTTCTAATTTTAAAAATTGAACCCATACTAAAAAAGTGCAATTTTAATAATTAGTAAAATTAATAAAATAAAGGTTTAAATATGTTTTTGGTCCCTGTAAATATAACCTTTTTTGATTTTGGTTCTTGTAATTTTTTTTTTGGTTTACATCTCTGTAATATCAAAAAAAAATTATTTTTGATCCTTAACGTGAAGTGGACGTTACAAAAACGTTAACTGACAAATGGAAACAGTTTTTGGTCCCTGTAAATATAACACTTTTCAGTTTTAGTCCCTGAAAATATTCAAAAATCTCCTTAAATATAAAATAACATACAAATTGATATTTATTAATAATAAACTTATGCCAAGTAATGTTTAAAATATTTTCACTTTAATAATTTAAAATTTATTAATCTTTTGTTTTATTTATTTATTATTATTAAATTAATTTTCATTTTCCGTTTAAAAAAAACACTAAAATCTTCTGTTTTATTTAATTGTTATTATTAAATTAATTATATTAGTATAAAATGATGATTAAATTAACTTCAGATTTAATCTTTATAATTTTAATTAAAATCTCCTTTTACGCTTTAGATTTTTTTCATTATAACTTAAAATAAATAAAATATATATTAGGTGATAGATTTATTTTAATCATTATTTTATACTAATATAATTGTAGTTAATATTATATTAATTTTATTTTAATTATAATATTATATTATATGTTTATTTTAATTATATTATATAATATTATAATTAAAATAAAATTAATATTATATTAATATAATATTAACTACAATTATATTAGTATAAAATAATGATTAAAATAAATCTATCACCTAATATATATTTTATTTATTTTAAGTTATAATGAGCAAAATCTAAAGCGTAAAAGGAGATTTTAGTTAAAATTATAAAGCTTAAATCTAAAGTTATTTTATACTAATATAATTAATTTAATAATAATAAATAAATAAAACAGAAGATTTTATTGATTTTTTTGAAATAGAAAATGAAAATTAATTTAATAATAATAAATAAATAAAACAGAAGATTAATAAATTTTAAATTACTGAAGTGAAAATATTTTAAACATTACTTGGCATAAGTTTATTATTAATAAAGATCAAATTTGTATGTTATTTTATATTTAAGGAGATTTTTGAATATTGCAGGGATGAAATTCAAAAAAATATTTTTCAAGGACTAAAACTGAAAAGTGTTATATTTACAGGGACCAAAAACTGTTTCCCTTTGTCAGTTAACGTTTTTGTAACGTAAGTTAAGGACCAAAAATAATTTTTTTTGATATTATAGGGATGTAAACCAAAAAAAAAAATTTACGAGGACCAAAATCAGAAAAGATTATATTTACAGGGACCAAAAACATATTTAAACTTAAAATAAATTTTAGTTTCAACTGTATCGATTTACTTGATTCACTCTACACATGTCAATAATCTACATGATGCATGCCACAATTATATCCATAAAAATGATTCTACTCCTAAAATACATCAATTATATATTCCAAAATTACAACCACATACACCAAAATATCTATCTATATTAATTAGCATATCTATTAATATGTTAGCATATCTATTAATATGTCTGTCATGATATATCTAGTCGAATTCATCACAACTACATATATCAAATCACACAACCCACAATTATTCTATAAATATGTATAATTTGGTTTTCGCAGCCTTGTTAGAGTTAATAATTATTCATTTTTCAACTCGCAATTTTACTTTTGATTTTTTCAATTATCAACACCCATAAAACAAATAATAAACATTTATTCATAAACTTAAAAATAATAAAACACAAATAAGTTTCCTGAAACGATTCTTCTGTAAAAATAATACAACACAATTAATTCTAGTAGGTGCGATTCTGCTAACATGGATCAATGAATTCTAGCAGGTGCGATTCTGCTTACATGGATCAGTGTTGTCTACCTATTATATAAGCGGAAATCGCACTTACACTATAAAATACAAAGCGTAAGAATCTCCCCAGAAACATACTTTACTTGTTTTAATTTTCTACCAATGTTTTAATTGAAGAAAACAAAAATATTAATTTGTATGTTATATATAAGATAATGCAAGTGAACATTATCATTGTCATATGTAATGTGAGTGCAGGGTCAAATTCAACTATCATCTCAAAAGAAATTTTACTACTAAAATAATTTTTTTCAAAACGAATGTTCATTCTCTTTTTCAAATAGTGTTTGAGATATCATTCCACACAATTTATGATCAGATTCTTATCATCAAATGATCTAAATCCCAAAATTGTTATTAAAATTTGAATTATTAAAATCTAAAACACTAATATCAAATTAGTAAATCAATCATTTCAAATAAATTTAAATTCTAAAAACAGTTAATTGCCTGTCCTTATTATTATTTTTATTTTTATTATTATTTTAAGTATATAGTGATGGGTGTGATAGTAGTATGTATAAAACTTTATAAAAGAAAAGTTATATATGTAAAAAAAAAAGTACTATTATTCTATCACTATGCAAAAAATATGGGAAAGAAAATTAGCGGTTGGAACTTTGCAGTTACGTAACAAAATTCTATTGGATATCGGAATCAAACAATCTTTTCATGATCTTCATCCTTACAGGGTTTTCTGAGAATTTTCCAAATCAATCAATGCGTGCCTGAATGCATCTCAAAACGACGAAATATTAGATCGCCACTCCTCCGTAGTTTCAATTCATCACAAACTCGATAAATCCCATATTACATTATTGTTTGACTGGGTATGATATTTTGCTCCTCACTCTAAACGGAGAAATTTCATATCTTCCGAAATGTAAAATATATTTTAGTTTTAGTTTTTTATTTTATTTTATTTTATTATTGAGTTATTGAACTTTGTAAAATGGTCCTGTTTGTGAGAAGGGAATTGAATGAAGGGTAAATTAGAAGATTTGTATGATTTTATTTGTTTGCTTTTGTCATGAATGATGTCAGTGTTATACGTTGCAGCAAAAGTTAAGTAATTTTATAATAATGTCTCTTAATTTTGTTTATTGGAGTATTTAGATATTTTGATTTGGTGATTTTATTTCCATGTACCAAAAAGGTTATTCTATTTTCATGATCTTATTTCAATTGAATCATAGATGATAATGTCACTGTTTTGAATTGCAGCAACTTGTTTTTGCAATTAAATGATATTAAATGATTATTTTTTCTCAACTATTTATTTATGTATTTATCTATTAGTATTAGTATGTGCTTGAGGTGTTAGCTAAGTGGCAAGAGTTTGACTTTGTAACCTTGATTTATTAAAAAAAAAAGATGTATTTATCTATTATTTTCTTAAAAATTTGAATAATCAGCTTTGAGTACTAGTTACTGATACTCAGGACTAACCTGATTCTTTTCTGAGCATAGTTATTTAAAGTGGTAATTGACTAAGCTTGATTTTAAATAATTAACTATTTTCCATAATAAATGCAACCATTTATCACTGTTTCGAGTTTAGGCATAATAGAAATCCCCTTTATCTCCTAGCGTTTCAGGATGCGCATTCTCTGCCTCAGTGATATTAGTGATTTTACTTTGCTTCTCTCGGTTGGAGGATCTATGATATTACTGTCTGTTTATTTTTTGGTAGTTACTTTCAACTATGCTGAGCTGCTACATTTGAGAATTAAAACATGATTTTGGCAGGATTAAGTACAAAATATGTTATAAATTTTTGTTTTAAATGCTATTCCATTTGAAGTTCTTACATGTTTATAGTTGGTTTAGGATAGATTGTTTTTGTGGATTCATTTTCATGAGCTTTGGGTGGTTCCTTGCTCAGAATCCCGATATAGGGATGCTAGAAACCTCTTCGATAGTAATGCTATTTTTTATTTTTATTTTTGTGTGGTGACCTTCTGTATTGTTTTCGATAATGAGAAAAACTTATCCTACATTTTCTTTGCATATCTTTCCTCCTAGAAACACTTTGGTTTCATCTAACAGAAATTTTGATTGCATAATCAGTTTCCTTGCTGCACTATGGACATAGAGTTGTTGACTGAATTTTCCAATTGTCATTTTCCCTGAGCTGAATACAAATAACTTCTTATAAAGGTTAATATATCCAAAACTTAAATCATTTTCAAATATAAGCAATGTTGTGATACCTCCTTTTGGGTTTCAATTTTTTAATATCATGTCTTCAAATTGTATTTGTTTACATAATAGGTGCTTTTAGGTGGATAGCAAAAGAGAATATACAGTCTAAAAGAGATTTCTCAACCAACAGGGTAGTGCTGCAATGTTGGCCTCTAGAGAAATGATGACTTTCCAATCTTACCAGAACCAGGCTAACTTATTCGTGAAGGATTATTTACTAGCAGACTCTTTGATTCCGTATACTTCTATTGTTGGTGGCATTTTTGCTTGCAAACTGGTATTTTACATTTTTGTATGTTGTCATTCTATTTTTCTTAATGTATGATGATACTTAAGAGATATTATTGGTCGTTACTTTACGTATTCCCTTGCTTGTTTTCAGATCTTTGATCTTACTCAGCTTATGTGTACTAATTACTTTAAGAGCTATTCCAGCTTCTCAAAAATTCAACGTATTGAATGGAATAACCGGTAACTGGATGTTTCCATTGAGTGTAATATAATATATCTTCTCTTGTTGCTCATGATATAAAATATTTATGGACTTCTATTATTTGTGCAGAGCTATATCAACTATTCATTCAGTTTTCATAACAACTATGTCATTATACTTGGTGTTTTGCTCAAATTTGTTTTCTGACAACCAGTCTACTGAACCTATTACAGTTCGAAGCTCTTCATTGTCAACATTTGCACTGGGGGTAAGAATAATCTCATTTTTTTCCTTTATTTTTTCCTTCCTTCTGTTAATAATATGGTATCCGAGATAAACCTATGAGTTCGAAGCTCTTCCTTTCAAACACAAGTTCCAGAGCTTGAGATAGTAAAATGTGCATCCAGAAATATTTGACATAGCAATTATTGGTGTCTAAATATATTTTGTTTTTGGTCCTGGGTTTTTAGGTTACAAAATTAGTCAAGTGAAAACTAGATGTGCTAATAAGGTATAGTTCTGTTTTATCTCCTCCAAAAATGATTTAACTTGTGAAGTTTACGTCAAATATAGATTGCGAGTGTAAAGATAAACCTGCATTACCTATAAGGCTGGATCTCTTCATAGTTAATATTAATCGTGTATTGGCTATTAAACCTTTGTGATTTATCTCTGTAAGTTTGACATGGAAAAAACATTGTACTGTATGTTGTAGTTATGTCAATCTGAACTGAAGGTTATTTTGTAAATCAAGTTCGATGAGTGACTGAAATGAGGAGATAGAGTTTATCTGTGTGAGGCTTGAATATAATTTGCATCACCTTGATTACCATTTTCTTTTTTGCATTAGATTAATACTAACATTTTGATGAATTTACTTGGCGGAGTTGATTTTCAAATACTATAAAAAATGACATGATGAGAGAAGAGATAGAAGAATTACATAGTGAGACAATAAAGAAATTATCCTAAAGAGCTAGGCAGGGAATCTGAGACGATTAAGAAGTGATGTCTGTTGCATCATTGAAGCAACATCCAGCACAGTTTTTGTAGATATTTCAGAATCATTTTCAGCAATGTACATTGGTTAGACCGACCATCAATGTAAAAGTAGTTATGTAAGATTTTTCTTATCATGGTGGTTGGAACGCTGTGGTTGAATCCTAAAGTTTTTATTAATTTATGGGATTAGGAATTGCAATGATAGATCAATATTCTCAATCTTCATGTGACGGGGATTGGACTTCCGCATATATGAAATTATATAAGAATCTTGTTAACTTGTATGAACATAGTATGAAATTGGGAATCCCCTAGTTATGTTTTCTATCTGGCATTCAATGTATATGGTCATAGTCTCAGAGAATGTCTTCTAAGTGTATGAAAATATTTTTGTTAATTGTTACGTCTGTGATCCTTTGTTGCTGTGGTGCACATGTTATAGTTTATGTTATTTAATATAAATCACTTTCCTTTCTTTCTGATGAAAATGGATGGTTGGGATCTTTTTTCTTGTAATGATTCAGATCAATTTTTGAATTGCTGTAACCTACATCGTTTTGATAATGATTACTACCTCTGTCCCTAAATACAAGACCCTATTGAGATTTCTCCTTGTCCCCTTTTATAATACCATTTTCAAATTTAAACTACATTAATTATTTTTTTACTAACATACCCCTAATTATGTTACATATTTTTTTGCAATCTATAATAAATAGTATAATAAAAATATAAACTAATTCTCTCTCCTTAAAGATAAATTTGTAAAATAACTCAAATTATTAATAAATTTAATACCACAACCAACTTTCTTAATTTTCGTGATTTAGTCAAGAGGGTCCTACATATAGGGACGGAGGTAGTACAATTCAACAACCCATTTTGTGACCAGTAGCATTTTCTTTTATCTAGTGGAGAAGTTTTTATTTCTTATGTTTGATATTTGTTGCGACAGGTTTCTATTGGTTACTTCATTTCTGATTTTGCGATGATTCTTTGGTTCTTTCCTTCTCTTGGTGGATATGAGTATGTAAGGATAATATCTTCTCAACTTGCGTAGTTTAAGCCAACTGTCTTATGTAGTTGGACGCTCTTATTCTATTTTAAGACATTTCATTTTTTAGGAACCCAGCTGGAGATGATTTACATCGGGATCTAAACTGACTTTGTATTAACATTGGTTCAGGTCATTCATCATCTGCTTTCTTTAGTGGCAGTAGCATATTCAATGTTGAGTGGGGAAGGGCAGCTTTACACATACATGGTCCTGATCTCTGAGACAACTACTCCAGGAATCAATTTGAGATGGTAATCTTGCTCTTATAATTGAATTTTAATATGTCATGTAAGGCATTTCTTTGTTGATGTTTTGTTGGTTGTTTTGAAGGTATCTTGATGTAGCTGGTATGAAAAGATCCAAAGCTTATCTCGTCAATGGGGTTGTGATATTCCTTGCTTGGATGGTGGGTTAAAATGCTGCCATTTGAAATTTATATAGCTCTTTTCATGTTTGTTACAGTATCCTTATTTCGATATCATTTCATGTTGAGTATATATAATTATTATTCTGGGCCTTTGGGATTTGCTCACGGAAATGGTCTATTTGCAGGTTGCCAGAATACTTCTGTTCGTTTATTTGTTTTACCATGTGTACTTGCATTTTGATCAGGTAATTACTACGAACACTGAAATTAAGTTGTCTAGTGTGTGGTGCTTTGTAGATTGCTGATCTTGACTTCAATTTGTGTGCTTTTAAAAATATATCTTTATATTCGAATTTAAAGTTTAAAACTCAAGTAAGATTAGAAGAGCACAAAAAAAAAAGTATTGTTTGGGATGATTTAGAAGGGTTATTTCAAAGAATACCACTACGAAAAAGACTTTACTAAAACTACGTTCTGAATCCTGGATAGCGGTGTCGAGTGGCCGACCCTGTAACTGTGATACCGGGATAGCTTGTGGTGGGATGACCGTTATTTGAATATTTTTTGGACAGGTTACATGATTAATACTATGAACACATAGTTCCTATAAAAGGAAAAGCATGTAAAGGATACCAAAGAGTGCATGAGAGGTATAGTTTATGGGAAGGAAATGTAGAGGGTAAAACTGTTCTAGATTTTACTTCAGTTTTCAATTTTATAATAGCTAACAGTTCTTTTAGGAAACATAAGGAGCATCTTATCATGTAGAAAAAGTGGGGTGATTTGCTCTTAAATCGATTCTTTTTATAAGGATATCAGTCAGATAAAGCTTTATATTGCAATGTTTATACCTAGAGAGTTGGCCACCCAAGACCGGTTCTTGGTTATGTATTTATGAGTTGACAGGAGAGTAAATAGAAATTATAAAAATAGGGTTACGGGATCAAATGGTGGAAATTGAAGGGTTAAAAACAATATTTTTTTGAGTAGGGTTTTGGAGGGATGCTTCTATGAGATTCGTAGAAGTGCTAACAACAAGAGATGATTAGTGAATCAATTGGCTTTGAACCAAAGGGTCTTTCTTGATGATGTGATTCAAACATGCATCATAAGGTTAAACGCAAGTGTCATAAAGAATGATCCTTTTGTAAATTTGCTGAAAATTAGAATTCATACAATGTTAAACAAAATAGTAAGAAGATAGTGAATGAAGCTATAGTTAGAGAACGTTATAAATTTGACCATCTTTAAGCACCAAAGCTAGGAGAGCAGAATTTAAAAACTTGAACCAAATGAAATGTGTTGAGGATAGATTGAGCAAAGTCCTCTAGTCACGAAACATCATGTTTAGGAAAAGTGAAAGAGTTACTTTCTTAAAATTTTCAATGAGGGAAGGGGACAACATTGTGGTACATTTGTGAGTGGATAAGCACACGACTTGAACTTCTAACCTCATAAGTTATACATTAGAAACTCTAGCTATTTTGCCAATAATGCTTCTCTTCAAACTATTTAGTGATGGACATGAGTTTTTAGTTAACTCTAATAAGCTAACACTTGAGGAGGATTAAAGCTATTTATTATGCCCTAGAGTTTAAGAATTTGAGATATAAGAATCATTAAAGAAGATGGCTAATTGCATAGCAGTTGGACTATGTAATATGCTGTTCGAGATAAGGTATAGGGAATGAGAGAGAAAGACATAGGATGGTCTCACAGTTTTTTGACAAGTGTTGAAAAATTTCCCTGATTTATTTTCCTTTATATAAGCACTTATTCCTATCCCTATAATTAAGGGGTCTTGACTGTAATCATATTTATTGTTATAAATATACATGGCCGAGGGTTAATCTCAAGCAATTCAAATGAATTCTTTACTTTTTCTGCATTCAAGATGGTATCAAAGCTCGCATCATCTGGGCCTGATTTTTTTTAAAAAAATCACTAATGAGAAAGTCCCTAAATCAGAAACCCTAGTCGTCAAGTTGTCCCATTGACCAACAACAATCAAGGTTTGGCCCCGACACTTGGCTCAGAGATTGTCAATCTGCTTCACGTCAGAACCCCGCAACCATCGAGTTCCACACATGCCGTCATGTGCAGGAAATATTTTGCAACCTTGCCGAACGTGGGAGCTCACTTGCCTCCCTACATGACTCTGTTTGATGCGTTGCCTGTAGTGATTTTCTTGCAGGAGATTCCTTTGTGTGTATTAGGGATCAATTGCCTGACCATTTCTGGTATTAGTGGTGTCTGGATATATTCTCCATTTTGAATCTGAATGAATCTGCACACTTTTGGTCCAAGTGCATCTTCAGACATGTTTTATGTGGGTATTTAGTTTCTGGCCTGTTGGCGCACATCTCTGTTCTCAGTTTGTTCAGCTTTGTGGCGTGTTTCAAATGAGTTGTGTTTTCTGCATGTGTCCGTCATCTTCAATGGTAGAGTGATCTATTATAACCTATTATGGTGAAGCCCAACAAACCTCAAACTGTTGCACACCCTGGTAACTCTGCTGTTTGTTATTCTCGCTCATCTTCTATTAGATCATGAATCTAGATTACGGTGCTTTCGATCACGTAGTCGGTAATCTTTATATTTTATCAAAATATCACAACAAAAAGTTTCACATCATATTACTCTTGCCGAAGGTTCTAAAGCTAGAGTCACAGGCATCGATCAAGCCACAACTCTTCCCTCGTTATCCTTAAACTCTGTTCAGTTTGCTCTCAATTCTCCGTTTAATTAATTTCAACTTTGACATGTAACTTGCACTTTTAATTGCTTTGTCACCTTTGCTCCCAATTATTTTAATATATAAGACTAGAGTACGGGTCGGATGATTGGCACAAGATATGAATCACATGGTCTCTAGTATTTCCTGTCTCCATCTTCCACGGTCTGCACTGCTGCAAATTCAAGTCTAGTTAATTGTTGTGGAACTATTCTTCAAGTCGAGTTATATGCACCAGGTTAAGGGGAGTGATGAAATGTTTCCCTGATTAATTTCCTTTATCTTTTGAATATATTTTTTATTGGAAATCAATTAGATAGAAATAGGCACTTATTCTTATCCTATAATTAAGGGGTCCTGATTGTTATCCTATTGTTTTTATTATATATAGACAAGGCTGAGGGTTAATCTCTCAGGCAATTCCATATTAATTATTTATTCTACTCCACTCTCAAGCACAAGATTATTAGGTTTAAGAACATGGTGGACTAGTAGATCAGTACTCTGTTTCTATCTATAAGAACAATGGTGACATACAAAACACAAATTAAATGGGATTAAGATCATGAGTCATATGATGAAAGCTATAGGAGGATGACCAAGGGAAGATTAAAACAGGACATCCACATTACAGGAATTTAGTTTGGTTTTGTGCCCAGGATGTCAACATATGAAAATTGATGGAAGGTATCCAATAAATAAAAAACATTATGCATGGTTTTTGTTGATATGAAAAGGTGTGTAATAGGGTGTCCATAAAGGTCTATTTTGGAAGGTTCTGGATGAGAAAGAAATTCATGTTACTAAATTCTACTAATCAAATATGTGTGTATCATGCCAAAGCTCAAAACCAGTGTGATACAAGGTAGATGTGAATAGTATGTTGTTGCGGATAACTTATAATTTATGATAGGACATTATAGTGTCGTTTGATCACATGACTTATCCCATCTAGTAGAAAAATCTTTTGGCTGTGGTTGTATCTGCACATTATGTTGGATGATAACTGGTTTAAATTATGGATCTATTTGTTTCATACAAGATCATTCTCAAAACATATAAACTAAAACTGTAATTTATGCTCTCATCAATTGGGGAGCAGAAGGGTGGTAGAGGTGAAATGATCAATGTTTACTATGCTAGTGTAATGTGCCTATAGACTTATGTACATATACCACTATACCTGCTTAACAACTAAGGATCACATATTCTTCAATCATTCAACAGGTTGAGCAGATGCACATCATTGGGCAGATATTGGTAATTGTTGTGCCATTGGTGCTATCTGTTATGAACTTGGTTTGGTTTGCAAAGATTGTTAGAGGCTTGAGGAAGACATTGGCAAAGAGGCAGTAAATAATCTGCTTAGTACAAGTTATTGCAGAAAAGTGTATAGATTTCCCTGTTTATATTTGTCTCTCCTTTGCATGTGGATATTATAAACTGGATCTGTTTTTGGTGTTAGTGTAGATATATAAAAGCTGGTTCCGCTTCACGAGTAAGTTTTTAACTTAAACCTTTATATCTTGTAGTTTCATTTTTATTTAAGGTAAATTCTTATCTACTTATGATTTTGGTTGGGTACCGATATTTTTAACTTAAAATCAATTTAAAATTGAAATTGTTTAAAAATAATTAAATATAAAATAGATATGTGATGTCGTATGATTGGTTATTGAGTACTTACATAATCGAATTTTTAAGTATGAGAATGTTGATAATTGTTTAATAGCTCACATTGTAAACTAACAATGGTTGGGTCTACTTGATGAGATTAACTCTAGGATTGTGTCCTATGAAGTCCAAATATGTATATGTAATACGAGTGTAATACGTTATGGATATGTGGATAGTTAAAAAATTTAAAACTTATGATACGATACGGCTTAGATGCGCAAGTAAAACTTTTATTAAAAAATTTATATACATGTAGAATACTTATGAGGCTTAGATGCGTAAGTAAAACTTTTATTAAAAAATTTATATACATGTAGAATACTTATAAAGAAAGATGTATTGATTATTCTTCATAATTATATCGTTATAATGATTATAATTTTTATAATATATTTATTTATTTGATATTTTTTTTTTATGTCATTTATTCTTGATATTCATTTTTAATCGTAGCCATTTTTATATAAAATTGAAAGCAATATAAGAAATGAAGGAAGAGATGAGTCTATATAAGTTGTGCTACGGGTCGGTTATATCAGATTCAAGTACTCTTTTATCTATAATGTTTTTAGATATTGATTCAGAATCAGTTATTTGATTATGATCTATGTAACCATTTATTTGTAACTTTTGAATATTTACCTATTTGATGAATATGTATGTATATTATAATTATAATCTTGTGGTTTTATACCTTACATTTTACAACTTTCTTTAGTAAAAATTTATTGAAACATAAAGAAAAAAAATGTTTATTATAAATAAATTTGAAGTTAATCTGCAGAGTATGGTTTCAAATTGTTGTTTGTAACCGCAATTGCGGCCACAGTATTATAGATTTTGAAGTCGCTGCAAAAGCAATTAGGCTACATTTGCGTGCATGTTAACGCAATATAAATATTTGCAAAGTAAAATTGAAATAGACTTATGAGATTCCGGGAACATGCTTTAGTATAATTGAATAAGTTACAAGAGACTCAATGTCATAGTAAAAAACAATGGTCTCACCTCTATGGTAGATGTTAGCTCTAGAAGTCTAAACGTGATTGGTTTACCAATACTCAATATTCCTCCTCCATAAGTATTTTTCATATTTTTCAGCAACAATGATTTTTGCTAATATAACCTTTATAAAGTTAATTGTCTCAATAAATTTAAATCATTTGCAATAAGAATTATTGGATTAAAGTTTTATTTGTCACATTAAGAAATAGTGAAATAAAGTTTTGAAACAAATAAGTTGACAAAAGAATTGCCTAATTATTTCTAATAATGTATTTTTTTTTTAAATCTAATAATGAAAACTTTTCAATCTTTTTGTATTTTCACATTGTTGAGGTAAAAACCTTTTTGATATATTTTTTAATGACAACAAACCTCTACTGATGATTGCATTTGAGTTTTATTTATGGAACATGAATCACATAAGTGGACAAACAAGAAGCCATTTGCATCAACAAGTGCATAAGTATCTACATTGAAAGAATCAAAGTAGCATCAGAAGATTACAACAATAATATTGTAAGTGTACCCAACCCTTAATCACGACCTCCTTTACCGTTACCGACACTGTTAATCACGACCTTCTCGCCTCTCCTTCCACCTAGTGGGAATAACGAGTTTTTGCATTTCGTGGTAATTGAACCCGGTACCTAGAGGATAAGTACTACCGTTCATTCATTTCCACTACAAAAAGGCAAAAACTCGTTATTTCCATTGGGTGGAAGGGGAGAGAGAAGGTAAATTAGCTTCATGGAGATATTAGAAGGCTATTGTTTGAACCTCAAAATAATTTAATTGAGAGGATAAGAAATTCGTCATATTGAGTTTTCCTCATCACATGAAGGTTCATATTTGAGGGACCATTATAGAAGAACTTCTATCATAAGCTACACAAGATTATTCTTGATGTAGTGTGACAAAAATCACATTGAGTTTTCTATTAAGCTTTGAGGCTTGAGAATGATCTTGAATGAGTTTTTAAAAGAGGTCATGCAATACACAGAGAATTATATAAGGACAAGGAACAACTTTAATGAAGGAGTCCTTGATGAATCAATCCAACTAGCTTATCATTTATTGATAAGAATGTTGCTACAAGACATGAGAACATTCTCCTTTTCCAAAGATGAATGTTGGTCCAAGAGTACATGGTTGATGCCCCAACATCATTCTAGCATTGTTCCAAACAGCTTTATAAACAAATGAGAATCAAGAATGTCAAAAGTTGTATCAAGAATAAAGTAAAACAAGTGTTTGAACCAAAGATTAAGGAGAATGGTCAAAATGATCATTTGATACCTTGAGAAATATGTTCAATGGATATATTATTGATTCAAACATATATGAAGATAAATAAAGAAGTGAAACAACGTCTTTATGAAAGAATCTTAAAAGGAATATACCATAAACTATATCAATCATTCAAGAGAATGATTGTTGAATCTTCAAGATAGCATCTCCAATAAGAACATGCCCAGTACATTCATGTCTATGGTAAAGTATGTCAATGATACTTAATGGATGAGGCACAACATGTGCAAACACCAAGAGAAATCGTGGGAAGTATTATTTCAACAAAATATTTATCCTCTCATATAGAAGAGAACATTCTCAATTGTTATGAAAAAATGTTCTCATGATAAACTAGTTCATTACACTCATAAATATTCCTATCCGTTCTGTAAAATGACAAGCATCAACTTTGAAGAAGAAATCATTTAAAGATTGAGTCATTTATTAAATGGATGATGGAAGAACATTAAAAAGAATGTTTTGGTTGTTCTATTAAAGGCTAATTGATAAAAAAAAATCATTTTGGAAGGACAACATGCAGTACCTTAGTTGGCATTTTGCACATGGGCTTCCTAATATTTAATGAGCAATTAAAATTCAAGATTGGCAGGCTTGCTTGCATAAACACACATACAAAATATTCTGCAGATTGATTTCCAGATAGATGACATGGAAGCAAGTACCAAAAGCACTCAAGTGTACTGAATTGGTACTGTTTGACGTGACAATTGCACATGCTTCTGATCCAAGACGGTTCCAACTGTCATAATGGCAGATCATCTCCTTTTTGCTACCCATGTTTTCTTCTAGACTCAAGGCAGAACATTCTGATCGAAAAGAGAACGTTTTGGACAAAATTACTCTACACTTAAAGAGATTTATTCTGAAGATTATTGGCACCTTAGAAAGTGTGTCCAACGACTATATTTAGTTTAAACTGAATATTCAAAGCCTCTTATCATCTATAAATTGAAGATCAATTGGGAGATGAAGATGAGTTTTATATAAAATAAATACTCACTTGTTTAAGGGAGCACAAGTGAAAACTCTTCAAGAAAACTCCAGCTCTCTTCACTAAATATGTGGATCATCATTTACTGAGTTTTTTTTATATTTATCTCAATCAAAGAGTTGAGAATCATTAGATTGAGTGTGGTTGTAAAAATTCATGTTTGGTTTGAAAGGTAGTTGCAAAAATCCTTTCTAGTTTGAAAGGTGGTTGTGAAAACCCTTTCTAGTTTGAAAGGTGATCGTAAAAATCCTTTCTGATTTGAAATGTGGTTGTAAAATCATTTTTGGGTTGAAAGGTGGTTGTAAAAATCCTTTCTAGATTGAAACATGTTAAAATTCCTTTCTAGATTGAAAGGTCAAGGTTGTACTTGGTCAAGGTTTAATCAAGAGAAAATGTGCGATGGAGAACATTTTGGTTCTGAAGCACATACTGAAACTCTCACGGTTGTGAGGATTAGACTAGCCCGAGTTATATGAACCAATATACTTCTTGTGTGTGATCTTTCTATCCCTTATCTTTAATTATTTGCATGCACAGATCACACTTCACTATCATTGTGTTTATTTACAACATCTTAATTCCATATAAACTGTCAAGAACTGTCACCAAGTTTAATCTTGAGTAAAGTTTCAATTAAAGTGCATGAACTAAATTTTAAAAGGGTCACATATTCAACCCCCTTAATGACTTATACCTATTTATTTCGCTTCGCACATCTCATACCTTAATGAAGGTTGGAATTTGCAAAAAGATCCAGTTTTACAAGTTTTTACCAACAAACTACTAAATTTCTACTCTACATCTAAAAATTAGCAATGCGACTCAATAAATGATTGGATTATCATAACAAGTTTGCTGCTTGTTGAAACATGCCACTACATATTCGAGAACGAGGCTACATGAACATTTAATATATTGGAGCGCATAATGAAATTCACAATATCTCATTTTTTCCGCATTCAATGTGTGTCAGGTTCGTCACCAAGCTCACTAGAAACAAAAAAAAATCGTTTTTCAAAAAGCTATACATAGACTATTGATCAAAAAGACCTTTTATTTTATCTGGTAAGTACTACAACAAACATAACTTCTATATTTCAAAAACAAATTTACATTCTTTTGCATAAATGAAAATGTACATTTTTCTCTAATTAAATATATTACTCGTGAAATGCATGGGTCACTACAAGAAAAAATTGATTTGTGGCGGTTATAAAGAACATATGCGACGGGTTAACCGATGCAAATGGGTGCTTGCGACGGTTCTCAGATTCATGCGTTTCGAGGCTAGTTTGCAACGGTTCAAAACATCGTCGTTCCAACTGTCGACAACATTTGGACGGTTTTTAGTGGCCTCTATATATGTTTTGCGACAATTAAAACTGTCGTTAAACACATTTGATTTTATTTGTTCCTATAGAATTGTGAAGTTATAAACCGTCGCTATATCCATTTTGAGAGAGTTTGGATCGTTGCAAGTTTAATAATTTAAAATAAAAAATTATGATCCAGCTTTTTCCTATTTTTTATTAATTAAATTAAAATAAAAAATATTCATAAATATCATCCACAATTAAAATACACAAATATATAACTATTGTGACTAATTCCAATTTATATAATATTTTCAAAAGTAATAACACCAATTCATATAGAACTTAACTAAAACAATAAATAAAGTAGTTTAAATATTCAAAATTCAAAATATTATTGGAGTGGCTAAACATACAAAACAACTTAATCAGACATAGAAGTTCATCAAAATATATAATTAGTTCCTAATGATGTTGCTCCATGATCATCAGGTTGGTAGCTAGACTCAGAATAACGTCTACCATCTATTGGCGATTCTAAGTCTGTTGCTTGGAAAAAAAAGTATATATTAACCAATAACGTCTACCATCTTGATAAATATTTCCAAATACCAATTAACTAAACTTCTCATATAACAAGAAACAATCATTACACAATTGATATTTTTAACCATGGAGAAACAGTTCCCACATGATTTTTTAAATAAGTTTGCTAAGAACACAATTTTACCTATTTTTCTCTGGAATTTTGCATTTGCAATAAGAAAGCAATTTGCTCCTTCAACATATCAAATTTTGAATCCTTTTTCTTAAGCCTATCGATTTTAGCTTGCATTTTCCCCATCTTCTCATTATCTTCGAAGGAAGACATTGATCTTGCAGAGTGAGAAGTAGATCTAGTGATTTGAGACTATGTTATTCCAAGTCCCCTACAATGAACATATCCATGATGTTCTTTTCCAAACACATTTATAAATGCTTCATTTGGAGAATGAGTCTTCCAAATTTCAGCTTGCAATTGTTCCTGTAAGGCAAATGAAGCAAACTAAATTCCTCTTTGTAACGAAAGGGTCTGAAATACTCCAACCATTTCAACATAAAAACACCATGTAGTACATTCAAGTATGTGTTGCAAAAGAACAATCTATTTGATATTATCTAAGACAATAAATAGATGAACTACAACTTATAATCAATCAAGAGAAAAGCCACAATGCACATAGCTTATAATAGATGTACTATATTGGTACAAACTAACTACATCCAACCATAATACACTAAACCAAACCACTGTAACATTGGAGCAAGCATACCAATACAACTAGTGAATTCAATGACAAAATTGGAGCTATACTAACTACATCTATTCCCATATAAGTAATGTTATATTTTAATAGCTTTGCAACTCACTATTACCAAAACTAACAGTTGCATCTTTGATTTGTAAAGTGGTCAACAAGAAATACTTACAATCACATAACACTTCTATTCTTTACATTTACATATTTTTCCTTGGCCTCTTCATTGACAAACGACCCATCAAACTTTTTATGACAAATTGAATAGATTTCACCTCTACTGTATTTTCGACCATCTCTTAGTTCCTACAAGTAAACACATATAATAGGTACTTGTGCAATTAAGTATATAATAAATGGTAGATTTAGTGAATCCTATCAACTTATCCATCTTCCTTGCAAATGTTTTACAGCCTAATGTTAAAAGGATAATTAGCTTTTCTCGATTTGCGCATTTTTATCAGCCTTCTCCTACAGTGATAACAAATGACATCAGAAAACAGAATAGTAGAAATCATATGACAACAAAACAAAAGAATGATTACCATTATGTCTGCCTTACGCCTATATTGGACAAAAATAGTCCAATGGTCTTGGTTAATAGAACGTGAATAATTTTGTAGGTTTTCCTCCAAAGAAATATCCCACTTATAAAATTTCATAAACAACCTACAGCGTGCATCTCACCATTTCTTTCCAAAGCTCGTAAGGATATACTTTTTGTTGTCTCCATCATCAACAAAACATTTTGACTAACATAATCATAAAAAAAAGTTAGTTAACAATCCAAACAATAAATAAAAATATTCAGTTGATTATCAATGATACCTTTATTTTATCCCTAAAATTTTCATTTTTTTTTTCTTTTCAATGGAACTAATTTCCAATTGTCGTACATTATAGGAAAATCCTTAAACTTCCTTGCAATTTCACCCAAAAAATTACCTAACAAACCAACAGTTGATCCTACTGGTTGACCATTTGAATTCTATCTAGTTATTATCCTGCTAACATTAGCAAGAGCTTCAAGCACGTCTGACACCCTTAAGTGTGTCTTTGAAATATGTCTCGCCTTATCTAACACATAATTCAACGAAATATATCATAACTCAACCATGTAAAACAATTAAATTATATAAATATAATTAGACATTAGATTCCATACTAATAACTTCTATATCCCTATATGTAGAATTCCTTTTTTGAGCAATTTTTGTCTCATCTTCCACCACGTCTTCAGAGTGAAAGGATGTCTCCTAAGAAAGTGTTGGTTCATTGATGAAAACCTAGTTAGACCGATGCAAATAGCTAAACAGATAGGATTTTCAAAGATATCAATATGTACCAATTTAATCAACAAAAATGAGCAGCAGTGCATAATTATGCCTAACACAAAAGCGAACACAATAACAAAAACGAGCACAGTAAACACAATGGCTAACATCATTAAATGTTGAAGTTTCAGGATCATTATTTGTAGTCATTCTTGCCAATTGTATATGCGTGGTCTCATTAGAAAAAAAAATTGTTCCAAATTTTGAGATGGGTACGGTTCAATGGGTGCCATAATTTCATCATCTCCACCCATATCATACAAGTCTCTTGGCTTCAAATGAATAGGTATGCTTCATCCTTGTTCCTTTTCATCATCCACTTAATAAACCATTTGAGCTTCTTATGCTTTAATATATGGATCATCATCTTCATGTTCTCTAGTATGTATTAGTCTTACCAAATTTATAGAAATAAAATCCAATGTATTTGTCTTAATGCCTCTTGGGTTTGTGGTATTCACCCATTTGCATTTAAACATGGGCACTTTGAAGCCATAGAAAAGCTCAATGATGCCTATCAATCTTCCATAGTAAGGCACTCCTCCAAATCTCATTTGAGCTTGACTATTGCTTGAGTAACTTTCGTGTTCCAAGCATGCCAAAAACCCCACTAATATCGAGTTATAATTATTTAGAGAACACAAATTTGTCAACAAAAAGAAACCAAAGAGAATAATGTAAGTAGTACCCCAATTTTGTCCAACTAACAAAAAATAAATCAAAAAGTAATAATATCTATTTTATTATAGAATATCAAATTTTATATTTGTCATTATTTTACTTCTCTCTATGAAAAATTTAAGAAAAATAAATATATAAAGATGTATATATTTATGCCTTCATAATCATTAATACAAAAAAAGTAAAAAATATATATAAATTGGAAATAAAAATGATATAACTAAATTATATTAAGGGATGCTCATTTTGTCTCATCATTTCTTAAAACCATAATTATAATAACATTAGAATAATAATACACAATAAAATAAAAATTCATATTGTCCTCTCTGGTTGTTATGATGCAGAGAGAAGAAGACAGAACTTTGAGTTTAGGGATAAAGACAATATTCTCTAGAATCAAGGACATATAGAGAAACATTTGCTCATCCAAAATCTGTTTTATTTCTTAAACATAAATAGATAATTAACATACTCAGATAAAAACAATTTGTTTTTATAAAAAAGTGAATGCATCAGACAAACATAATAACTTAGATTATGAACAAAGAAAATAAAACATAAAGAAGGAAATTAATGGAGAAACACAAAGGTAGAACATGATAGCAACTAAACAAGTGAAAAACTCTATAAATACACCTTCATTTGTTTTCAAAAGGGGAGAGGGGGAGATCTGACACTAACAAAAAAACGAAAGAAAAAATAAAACAGAGAAGAAAATCGTTCTGACTTTTCTATCCAGCTGCACACCACCGTGCACCGCCGCCTCTATCCTCACCGTGGTTTGTGGTGTCTGAAAAGGCATGTACTTTCTCCCTTCTTCATGTTTGCTTTTCTTTTCAAACTTTATGTTACTAAAAATGTGAACTTCATTCTATTCGAAACAAAAATTTAAAACTAGAGTTTGATTGTTTCAAAAATGAAAGCTTTTGTTTCTCTGTTATTGGTGCTTCTTGTCTGGAGTGTTGTATGGATGTGTTTTGCTTAAAATCCTTTTAATTTGGCTCTTTTTCTTCTTTTCTTTTTGTAAAGACATGATACAGGCTGTTATGCTTACTTTTGCTCTGGCTTTTTCCATGTAGATGTGACCGCACTGCTCTTCCTACGCGTTAGCCAGTAAATAGCACACATCTTCATACTGCTATCATATAAATATTTCATGCCTTTTAACATAAATAATTTTGTTTCATGGATACAGCTAACTACTAATTAATGGATATAGCTAACTACTAGTTAGCCTCCTTTATTTTCATCGTTAAGAAATATTTTAATAAATTTTCTTTTAGTTTTGTTTTGTGTTATTTAATATTAAAATGAGTTTTATTTCCATTATTTAATTAAAATTTGTGGAAATGTGTATCTTTAGTATTAAAATGAATTTCGTTTCTATCACTTGTTTAACTAAAAGGTGTATTAAAATAAGCTCCCACTTGTATATAATATTTTGGGTTCTACTATTTGATTAAAATCTGTTTTGTTTATTTAATAGATCAAGCTACAAGGTCATATATTTCTTTCGTTGCTATTTTTATTTTTTGTTTATTACTGATTTTATTTCTTAGAATTATTTAAATTTATTTATTATTCTGCACCAAATTTTAATTTTCAAAAAGTAAACAAAGTTAAAATATAATCAAATATTAAAAGAATGTGACTTTCTTTTAATTTTTTTTTGAGTTGTTAAGACACAAGTTGTGACAACTTGGTAGTCCTAAAACTCATTCTGGGTAAACAAATTAATCAATAAAATTATTTTTAAATGGTTAATTAGATGTGACATCTTTTTAATCTTTGAGTTATTAAGACACGACTTGGTGGTTTTAAACTCATATCTAAACCGAAAATAATTATTCAAATCAAACAAACTCAATTTTTTTTTCTTGTCAAAATAACTCATTTTTTATCAACAACAAAACAAATTTTCTTTTAAAAAACAATCAACGCATCTGCATTTTCTAACTAAGAACTACGTAGCTTTGATTTCTCCATCGCACTGGGAGATACTTAGGAGCAAGATCACATTCTTGTCAAGCACATTAATAAAAATTCCTTTTTTTTTTGTCCTTTATTTCTTAAGCACACATTTATTCCAAAATCATATTAAAAAAATAGTAATAATTGTTATTCATATTTAATAACAAGGAGAAATAAATATGCTTAAGTTAATATTTATCTTGCACAATTAATTATAGGTAACCGTATGTTAACGGATGTCGTAGGGTGCTAATACCTTCCCTATGCATAATCGACTCCCAAACTCAAAATTTGGTTTCAAAGACAATTTTTTTTCTATTTTAAGAGTTTCCCAATATTTTCCCTATTTTAAAATAAATTTTGGTGGCAACTCCATTAAATCGAGAAATACTCGAAATTTTAGGCCGCTACAACTGGTGACTCCACTGGGGACCCTTAGAGAGTCAAGCCTAACAAATTAATTGTGCATAATTTTTAACTTTTTCTATATTTGTTTGTTTTTCATTTTCTTTTACTTTATGTTTTATTATTTCTTATTTAGTATTAGCTGACAGTATAATACTCTTTTAAGCTAGTATATCATATTTATTTATTTATTTATTTAGTTATTTATTTATTTATTTTTTATATGTATATATGTTTTATTATCATTATGGAGCTATTGAATTTTATTTATTCTACACCCTACACTTTTACTAAGACACACACTTATGAGTGGAACCTTATACCTAGGTTTGAACAAAACTTAAGTTTAGTTTCGAGGTTGTGTAGTGGTAGCCTTCTGGATGTACATCCTATTTGGTTAGCATGAAGATCTCACCTAGAGTTTGATCTTGTTGAGGGTATTGTCACTCCAAATAGTTTACCTATTGTTGTTGACAATATTCCAAAATAGGATTACTGGCTCTAGGAACCGTGTTTAGAACTATAGAGCCACCCTTGTGAGAGTTTCACTACATAAGCCAATAGACCCCCTTTCATCATAAGAATATCCATGTAAAAATACCTCATACATTCATTCAAAACTTTATATATTCACAATAGTCATTCTACATAATTGCATTCATATCTCATGACATTGTTTCTTTTGAAAAATGAATCGGCATTTTGCATCAATTTTCAGGATTGTTGGGAAATCATAAAGACCTTAGTCACGTATTAAATTAAAAGTGGACAATGGGATCGGAAAAAAGAAAAACTTTACTTTTAAAGTTCAAGCAACCTGATTTGAAAAGTTTAAGAGACATCAACAATCAAATGAAAACCATACAACGTGAGAGTTTCTTTCACATATATGGTAAGATCCTAAATCTCTTGGCAGTGAATGTGAAAACAGGAGCCTTCATGGCATTGGCTCAGTATTACGACCCTCTCTTAAGATGTTTCACCTTTCAAGACTTTCAATTGGCCCCGACATTCGAGGAATTTGAACGAATATTGGGTTACTCCTTAGAGAAAGGAAATCCTTATCGATATACTGGGCAACCACCGAGTTTGAGCGCAATTGCTGAAGTGTTGAAAATGGACATAAGAGAGTTGACAAGTAAAAAAGAGGGAAAATGAGCTATTCATGGTTTTTCAAGAAAATATCTAGAGCAAAAGTGCCAAGATTTAGCCGTTAAAAAAGAATAGGATACTTTTATAGATGTTTTGGCTCTCATTATCTATGGTATTATTTTATTCCCAAACCTTGATAATTTTGTAGATTTTGCTACCATCAATGTCTTCTTAGCTTTTAACAAAAATAAACAAAATCCAGTTCCCGCGGTTCTTGCTGATGTATACTACTCTCTGCATTTGTGACATGAGAAGAAAGGGGGAACAATTTTGTGTTGTGTTCCAGTGTTGTATACTTGGTTCATGTATCACATGTTCAAGAAAGGGTATCATGTGGGAGTTAAAAGTAATAGTGAATGGGCTCAGAGTATTGCTAGCCTTACTGGTGACACAATTTCATGGTATCATAGAGAACAAGGGGTGGAGGAAGTAATATGCGAATGCGGAGATTTCCAAAATGTACCTCTCATGGGAACCAAAGGATGTATTAATTACAATCCGGCGGTAGCTCTGAGACAGCTTGGCTACCCTATGTTGGAGAAAATAGATGATAAGTCGTTGGAAGCTTTTGTTTTGCACAATACGGGTATAGTAGACCCACCGATGTTGCGAAGGATAAGTCGAGCTTGGGAAATGATCATTAGAAAAGGAAGACTATTCGGATGCAGAAGTTGCAGCACAAAAGAACCCTATCAACAATGGGTAAAGAAAAGAGTCCAAGAAATCAAGTGGTCTTTCTACAGTACACCCTCGAGTGATCAGGAAATACCTGAACATACTCTTGTTACCAATAAAGAAATAGGAGAACTCAAAGCTTCATTGTTAAAATCTGAACAGGAGAAAAAAGAGCTACAAGCAAAGTTAGAAAAGTCTCACAAGAGAACGAGAACTTACAATCAGAAAATTCCTGTAAGAGTCAGTTCATTGAGAGAAGCAACAAGAGGTTGAGAATTGAAAAGGAAAATAAACTTGACATACAGGATTGTTTGAAAGGTGCAAATGAAGAGTTAGATGTACGAAAGCAAGAAAGGAATAAAGCTATTGAAGATGCCTATATGTGGAAGCAGTTGTGGACAAAATCAGCAAGCTCTGAGAGGAACATAAAAAAAGAGTGTGAAGATTTAAAGAAACAACTGAAAGAAATGGTAGCTGAGTATGATAGTCAAGTAAGAAATGAGAGGCAACACAAAGAAGAAATTGAAGATTTACTCTCAAAACATCAAGATGCATTAAGAACAGAAATGAAGACTTCTAGTGAGTTGAAGAATTACATTGATTACCAAGAAAAGATCTATAATGACTTAAAGGATGAAACCACATTTTGGGAGGATCGTTTTATGATGTTGCTAGGTCAGTTGAAGAATCAAGAGATCTATAAAGAGCTGGAAGATAAAGGCAGGCATTGGAAAGACTGCTTTTCAAAATTGGCAATGCTAGCTAATCAAGCAATCATAAAAATTCCAAAGCATCTAAGAGAGATTGATGCAATAATGCATCTGGTCAATACTCCAGTCAAAGTCTACAAGTTCGTTGAATATTACAAAAATTTGGTAGAAGAATTGGAGGAGAAGATTGGTTGTCCTATTAAAAGAGAAGATTGAAGTACCATAGTCAATGTAGTTTTTAATTTAAATGTGATGCACTCTTTTTCTCATCAATAAAGGATTTGCTGTTTTGATTTCCGATCCCCATATTTTCTTCACTAATAATTCGTTTTTGTTAAAAAAAAATTACATAAGGCTTATGATCCCCCAACATCCAACTATCATAATTAACTAATTGATTCATCTTCATTACATTCATATTTTAATGCATACTCATAGAAATTTTATTTATTTATTTAAAAAAACAGAAAAAATCAATAAAGCTGTTTCCTCGACACCCTTATCGAACTCGCGCAAACTCCAAGATCATGGATGAACTTGAGCAAAACCAAGAAGTGATAAGAGCGGATGTTAACCAATTGAAGGACAAGGTTGATCGAATCCTAGAAGCTAAACAGGCTTTGGCAAGGAAGGAGAATACAGATGGGGATCCTCCAACTACAAATGAAGAACACCAAACCACTCTTTCTCACCCACCAGGCTTTACCCTAACTACCCAACATTTTCGTA
Organism: Cicer yamashitae; assembly: GCA_037974755.1. Classification (NCBI taxonomy): domain Eukaryota; kingdom Viridiplantae; phylum Streptophyta; class Magnoliopsida; order Fabales; family Fabaceae; genus Cicer; species Cicer yamashitae. The sequence goes on along the minus strand of JBBPBQ010000001.1, from coordinate 33,547,442 downwards.
CAGCAGCTATGCAATTTCCAATGTTTGGTCTCCCACCTAGTTATACCCCGCATGTAGTCATCAACCCCATGGACAATAACCAAAACCATTCAACTATCAACCCCCAAAACCTAAACCAATCACAAATCCCATCTCATTTGGGCTATGTGCCACCCCAAAACACTATACCCTCAGAAAATATTCCATATAGTGCGCCCCAAGTACCTCATTTTGATGCTAATGGGAATTGGCAACAACCTCACGTTGGGCATGATACACAATCGAAAGAGAAATTCCATGTTTTAGAAGAGCAAATAAAAGCAATTGAGGGGCATAATGTCTACGGTCTCGGAGCTTTTGATATGTGTTTGGTTCCTGATGTGACTATCCCTCCAAAATTCAAGGTTCCTGAGTTTGAAAAATACAAAGGCGCCACATGTCCTAAAAATCATCTGACTATGTATTGCAGAAAAGTGGCTTCTCATGCTCATAACGACAAACTTCTCATTCACTTTTTCCAAGACAGTTTGAGTGGGGCGTTGTTAAGTTGGTATATGCATCTCGAGCGAAATCGAATTTGTTCGTGGAAAGACTTGAATGATGCCTTCTTGAAACAATACAGGTAAAACATTGACATGGCCCCTGATAGGATATAATTGCAAAATTCATTAAAAAAGGGACAACGAAACTAATAGCGTTTCAGCAAGTATACTGAATCGTTGCAAGTAATAATAAAACGGTAGTACCGAGTGTCAAACTCAAGGATTGCGTTTTACTATCGAATTATATTTAATTACTAAAGTTGAACAAAAAGTTTCCAAATTGATTGAAGTAATATTTAAAATTAACAACAGTAATAACATTGATCCTTTATAATGAGAAAAATGTCAGGAATGAGTTTCATTTCGAATCCAACCTTGGTGTCTAATTTGATCCTAGTTACTGAATTCCTTTATTGAATTATTACCGAATTCTCTTCATTATTCCTGCTCTAATGTCTTAGTGATAGAACCTTTAATTCTAAACAAACCCCAAATTCCTTAGTGGATTTAAGATTAGAATTAAGCCTTACCGTACATGAATTCTGTTGTTAAACTATTGCCTTTGCAACAAATTTAATTGGTTTTATGACCTGCATCTATCCTTAGACTACAAGTTCATGAATTTCTCATCTCAAGCATTCGTAAAGTCCACTTTCGTTTCAAAATACGAATCGTAGAACATTTTAATGTTGATCAAGCAATAAAAAGCATTAAGCACAGCGATGAGAAAAATAATTCAATAAAGTCATTCATATAACTAGAAATCAAATCACAAAAATAAGGGTTTCATCTTGTTACACTCATCCCTAACAAATAGGGTTTAGTTACTCATGACAGAGATAGAAAAGATAGAGATTAGAGAAGAATTACAAGAAAGATTCATGAATGATTCTTGATAAAACTGCTCCAATGGTGTTAGCAACGGTCGTCTTTGAGTTTCTCTACTAGGGCATAAGTCTCCCAACTTCCCAATAGTCAAAAAGATACCTAAAAATTAAGAAAAACGAGTTTTAATATGTTCTTCTGCGTGTCGCGCGCTTCAGGCGCGCTCCAAGCGCAATTGGACTGAATCTAGATGAGAAAATATTGTGGAAATGCGCCTTAGACGCGCTTCAAGCGCACAACATCTTCTGTCTGCACTAAAATTTAACACTGCACTAAAACAAATGAACAACGCAAAACTACGAAAAATCTCTACTTAATTAAGGAAATAAGAACATAAGTATTTCATTGAATCCAAGAACTAAAATCAACAAAATATATCAAATAACTCCTTAAATTAACTAATGAATAAAAGATAAATAAGATTAAAAACAATGAAAAATATGCATATGATGAAAGAGTCATCACAACCCCAAATTTAATCTATTGCTTGTCCCCAAGCAACAATTAATTTCAGATTTGGTACAGTTAAAATCAAACTTAAACTCAATTTCTCAAATCAAATCAAACTGAATTCTCAAAGTCCCGGCTACTACAAAACATTCATCATGCTCCATGGTTGCTCACAAAAAAAAAACACAATTTGTACACTTTAGCATTCATTCATCAAGTTCAACTCTTTCTTCACACAATCTCACCAAAACTTCTCTCAAGTGTTTAGAAAGGGTTTTGAATTTATCACTCCAATCCTAGAACATGCATCACGCTACCATAGGCTTGAAAAAATTCTAGTTAGCAATCACAATGCAACAAACACATACACTTTTGCAGGACTTTCGGGTTGTAATGGGGCTTAGGTAAGGCTAGGACATTTTGGGATAGTAGGCTTTACTACTTGGAGTTAGGTACACATTTTCAAATTATTCTACCACTTTTTTTTTTCCGTCACATTTTCATTGTGGAGATTCTCAGACATTGACAAAAGAACCAAGATGTTATTTATCAAAGTACACAAACTGATTTTTTTTTTCTTCTTTTTTTTTTCTTTTTGTTTTGATTTTTTTTTTTTTTAATTTTTTGAGAACCACCACCCCAAACTTAAAAGGTTGCTATCCCATGAGCAACTCCAAACTTAGAACTTTACCAAGATGAGATAAAAATTCTCCTACCTAACTCCAACTAAGGTGATGTAATTCAAGTCAGGTCTTTGGCTTGTAATGTGGCTAGTAACCGAAATAAAAAGGCAAGGCTCAAATGAGCTAGCAAAGGATAAAATTTTCACATGTTAGTTAGAAAGGTTCAAACGACCAAACAAAATTGCCTTAGTGTATGCATAAATCACAAGTGATGCAAGTCAGAATTAATGCAAGTTCTGAAGAGATAACACATGTCTAGATAATCACACAACAAAGAATTAAAGTGTGTAGGCCCAAAAGCTCACAGCTAGGATAATAAGAGAGAGTATGAACTGTCAAAATAATGCCAAACATGTCACTTAAAAGTTTAATTTTTTAATTTTTTGAAAAATTGATGGCAAGTTAGACTTCTACAACCACAATGTAATCAACAATATATGCATTAGTGAAACTCGTCGAATTGAGCAATGACATGAGCCAAGAAATAGAATTTAATTTTTAAAATCCCAAACAAAAACTTTAAGACCAACTTTAAGTTGTTAAAAATTCTTCATCATAGTGCACGTTAACACACAATCAAAAAGAAACAAATTCAAATAACGAAAATAAGATTGCAAAAATAAAAGTTACCTCTACCTATGGGTTGCCTCCGACGAAGCGCTTTTTTATGGTCATTAGATTGACGCTTCAACCATTGTCAAGGTGGCATATATGACAGAAATAACACATCATCCTTCTCACCAAGGAATACATATTTCAAGTGAGGTGGCAATTGCTTGAGCTCAACCAATGGCATCTCTTTCTTTTTCTGTACATACTCGTCTTCATTCCCTTTCAACTCCTCCCATCTAGTATGGAAGCGGGGGGAGTGAGATGGTGATGCTTCTAACACGGCTAAAACATCTTTCACTCTTGGATCTTCACTATCTTTAACAACATCTTGGGGTAGGCACAACACTCTTTCTAACGGCAGAATGGGTACTTGAAGTTCAACTTCTTCACTCGTTCTCTTTCGTTTGAATGCTCTATGGCTTTTAGAATATTGAATGTAACTGTTTCCTCATTTACCTTAAAGGTTAAGGTGCCATCCGCCACATCAATCATAGCTCTCCCTGTTGCTAAGAATGGTCTCCCCAAGATTAAGGGAATGTCATTGTCCTCCTCCATGTCTAGTACCACAAAATCCATTGGAAAAATAAACTTATCCACTTTTACCAACACATCTTCCACCACTCCATATGGGTGTTTCATTGAGCGATACGCAAACTGTAACATCAGTTGTGTGTCTTTGACTCTTCCAATGCCTAGCTTTTTGTATATGGAAAGGGGCATAAGACTCACACTAGCCCCAAGATCACACAAGGCCTTCCCAAAAGTTCTATTTCCAATAGCGCAAGGGATGGAGAAGCTTCCAGGATCCTTGAGCTTCGGTGGCAACTTCCTTGTAGGATAGCACTACACTCTTCGGTAAGCATCATCGTTTCGCCGCCAATTTTTTTTTCTTTGACAGAATCTCCTTCATGAACTTGGCGTATGTCGGCATCTGCTCTAGTGCTTCTGCAAAAGGAATGTTAATTTTCAATTTTTTAAAAACATCAAGAAATTTACCGAATTGTTTTTCAGTTTCTTCCTTTTTTAATCTTTGAGGAAACAGAAGTCCAATTTCTGGTTTTGGCAGTGTCTCCTATTTCTGTACCACAGGTGCTTCCTCCTTTTCAAGAGCGATGTGCTCCTCAACTGGTGTCGGGGTGACCATTTCCTCTGAGTGGGTTGAAGTTGAAGTACTTCCACTCTGTTTGGCTTTAGGTGGTACTTGTTCACTTACCTTGCAACTCCTCGCTGTCACGGCATTGACATTATTTCGCAGATTCGGAACTGTGTCACTAGGAAAATTTCTAGGCGCTCTTTGTGCCATTCGTTGAGCAAGTTGACCCACTTGGATCTCCAGATTCTTTATTGATGCTGAGTGATTTTTCTGGATGGCTCTAGACTCTTCAATGAAAGAACTTGTGCTTGCTACTAACTTCTCAATACGCTCTCCCAAGCAGTTTTTTGAGGTGGAGCTTGATTTGCTTGAGCTCCTTGTTGACCCTGAAATCCACCCTGTTGATCTCTCCAAGAAAAACTTGGATGATTTCTCTAACCAGGGTTGTACGTAGTAGAGTAGGGATTGTTCTGTTTCTCATTATTACCCACAAAATTCACCTCTTCTAGTTCTTCTATATCATTTTCATCCAGTGCTTCACAAGCTCCATTTTTATGTGCTCCCCCACAAAAGTTAGAACCCGTATATTTCAATAATTTGACAGGGGCCACTTGAGGTTGTATATTTAGAGCTACCATCCCCTTCTTTATCTCAGGAGCAATAACATCTTCTATCTGTTTTGAGAGCAACCTGCCTGGAGCCAACCGAGCATCCATAACATTCAATTCCAATATAGCACTTGTTGACCCACCACCTCTGTCATACAACATCATTTGTTCATTTGATGCCATGATCTCAACAATTTTGCGTGCTTCTGATGCGGTCTTATAATTCAAAGAACCCCCTGCTGTAGCATCCAAACCATCCAAAGAACCCCCTGCTAGGCCTCAAACCATTACAAAATATTTGCATTTGAGCAGTGTCGTCATAAGCATGATTGGGGGGTCCTGCTAGTAAGCTCTTGAACCTCCTGTAAGTGTCACGAAGAGATTCTCCCTCTTTCTATTTGTAACTGGAATTCTCTTGCCTATTTCTAACGAACACAAATGGGGGAAAGTATTGTTCTAAGAACTTATCTTCAAGGTCATTCCAATGGTGATGCTATTGGCAGAAAATGAGTTAAGCCACACCTTAGCATCAGCTTTCAATGACAACGGAAATAATCTCAATCTCTTGCCTTCTTCAGAACAACCATCAACTTTCATTGTTTCACATAATTCAAAGAAGTTTGTGAGGTGTCTATTGGCGTCTTCGTTATGTTTACCAAAAAAATGAATCTCCTTCAACTCTCGGAATAGAGCGGGGCTTACTTGAAACTTGTTAACTGTAACTGGTGTGTTATGGATAGCCAATCAAGCACGGTTTCTATTTCGATTCCCATGCTCGCCGAGGGTACGTTCAGGTGGTGGTGGATCGGCCATTTTCGCAAATATGAAGAAATCCCCCAAATCCTCTTCTTCCACCACTAATTGTCTTTCCCTTTGTCTCCTTTCTCGAACCTCTTTTCGATTTGCTTTTGCAGTTTATTTCGATTTCTAGATCAAAGAAAAGTTCAACTGAGGACTGGCCTCGCATACAAGGTTAGACAAATTGTGAGTAATGAACAGTTTTAAAATAAAGAAAAATAAATAATTAAGTAAAAATAAAACAGTTTTAAAATAGATTTTTTTTTTCAAAATTCAAAATGAAATAAAAGCAAAAATTTAAATAAATTAAATTCAATAGTGATATGGCAATCCCTGGCAACGGCGCCAGAAACTTGAAAGCGTTTCAGCAAGTGTACTGAATCGTTGCAAGTAATAATAAAATGGTAGTACCAAGTGTCGAACTCAAGGATTGCATTTTACTATCGAATTATATTTAATTACTAAAGTTGAAAAAAAGTTCCCAAATAGATTGAAGTAATATTTAAAATTAACAACAGTAATAAAATTGATCCTTTATAATGAGAAAAATGTCAGGGATGAGTTTCACTCCGAATCCAACCTTGGTGTCTAATTTGATCCTAGTTACTGAATTCCTTTATTTAATTATTACCGAATTCTCTTTATTATTCTTGTCCTAATGTCTTAGTGACATAACCTTTAATTCTAAAGTAACCCCTAATTCCTTAGTGGATTTAAGATTAGAATTAAGTCTTACCGTACACGAATTCTCTTGTTAAACTATTGCCTTTGCAACTAATTTAATTGGTTTCATGACCTGCATCTATCCCTAGACTACAAATTCATGAATTTCTCATCTCAAGCATTCGTAAAGTCCACTTCCGTTTCAAAATACGAATCGTGGAACATTTTAATGTTGATCAAGCAATAAAAAGCATTAAGCACAGAGATGAGAAAAATAATTTAATAAACTCATTCATATAACTAGAAATCAAATCAGAAAAATAAGGGTTTCATCTTGTTACACTTATTCCTAACAAATAGGGTTTAGTTACTCATGATAGAGATAGAAAAGATAGAGATTAGAGAAGAATTACAAGAAAGATTCATGAATGATTCTTGATAAAGCTGCTCCAATGGTGTTAGCAATGGTCGTCTTTGAGTTTCTCTGATACGGCACAAGTCTCCCAACTTCCCAATAGTCAAAAAGATGCCTAAAAAGTGAGAAAAACGAGTTTTAATATGTTCTTCTGCGTGTTGCGCGCTTCAGGAGCAATTGGACCGAATCTTGATGAGAAAACGTTATGGAAAGCGCCTCGGGAGCGCTTCAAGCGCACATCATCTTCTTTCTAGCGTTTAGTGCATTTTCCTCCTCTTTTGAGTCCGAATTGGGTTCCGGTGTCTTCATGAAAGTTGTAGCTATGGATCTTAGCTTTCATTTGCACTTGGTTGGACTCCAATTGGACATCTACAACTCCAGATATGGCTGATTTACTCCATATATGCCATGTTGATTTCTCACCAAAATTCAGCACTGCACTAAAACAAAGAAACAACGCAAAACTACGAAAAATCTCTACTTAATTAAGGAAATAAGAACATAAACATTTCATTGAATCCAAGAACTAAAATCAACAAAATATATCAAATAACTCCTTAAATTAACTAATGATTAAAAGATAAATAAGACTAAAAACAATGAAAAATATGCATATGATGAAGAGTCATCAGAAACTTTCAAAGAATACGACAACGGTAGAGAGAAGTGGCATCACAAGTAGAAACTCCTGTATCTGAAAGAGAAATGGTTGGTATGTTTATGGATACTCTCCAGTCGCCTTTTTATGGTAAGATGATTAGGAGTATGTCATCATACTTTTCTGACCTAGTCATGATAGGAGAAATGATAGAAAGTGGGATGAGGAGTGGCAAGATCGTATGTGCAGCAAGTGGCGTGAAGAGACCCCAACCGACATTCACAAAAAAGAAAGAAGGGAATGCTAACGCTGTAATGGTAATGATAGGAAAAAGGATAGAAAGTGGGATGAGGAGTGGCAAGATCGTATGTGCAGCGAGTGGCTTGAAGAGACCCCAAACGACATTCACAAAAAAGAAAGAATGAGATGCTAACGCTGTAATGGTAAACCCAAGAGTCTCCTATTTTCCATCCATGAATTCTTATCAACCCCCAAATTTACAACCCTCGATACCCCAAACTTTTTACATTCCCTATCCATATGTGGCTACAACTTCACAAACTTCATACCCCAATATCACCCTTCAAGGCCACCTTTTTATCAACCACCTCCGGTCCAACCACCACCTGTTGTATTTCCCCACCAAAACCAACAAACCAAAATCCAAACCCAAATCAATACAAACCACCAGTCAATCGAGAAAAGAAGATAACCCATTTTAACCCAATTCCCGTGACATACAGCCAATTGTTGCCTCACCTACTCCAAAATTCAATGGTAGTCCTGAGACCAATGAAACCTCTGGAGCCACCATTCCCAAAGTGGTATAAGCCAAACGCCAAACGTGAATACCATGTTGGAGTTGTAGGGCATTCCATCGATTGCCAAGCCCTAAAATCTAACGTGCAAGAACAGATTAATGCAAAATGGCTTACCTTCAAGGAAGACGGCCCCAACGTATGGGAGTAATCCCTTACCAAGCCACAGGGATACCTTTGTCAATGTCATTGAAGATGAGATAGACCAATGTGCAATAGATGATCATGTGTTTACCATGAAGCTGTATATGGAAAATAGTAGATCTTTCCAAAGACCATTGGAAATCCTCTACATAAAAGAAAATCTTAAGCCAACTCCTAACAGACCAAATGCAATAATTTTCCAAGCACCAACCCCTTTCCCTTATCTAAATACCAAGGCGGTGCCATGGAATTATGAAGTCACCTCCCACTTGGCCAATCATCAATCAAGTGATAGCTGTGAATCTAAAGGAACTAATGTCACCAACATTTCAGGGATTGGTGGGATGACTCGGAGTGGTCTAGTATATGCCCTCGAACAACTTAAGGAAAAGGAGGGCCATGGAGGAAAAGGGAAAGAAGTTACGAATCATACTATAAAAAAGCCAAATACTTGCAAAAAGACAATGCTTGAAGAAGAAGCTAACGAGTTTTTGAAGTTTATCAAGCAAAGTGAGTATAAGGTGGTAGATCAACTAAATCAAACCCCTTCCAAGATATATGTTCTTTCTTTGTTATTAAACTCTGAAGCGCATAGAAGGGCACTACTGAAAGTTTTAAACGAGGCCCATGTTACTCATGATATCACTATCGACCAGTTTGATGGAGTTGTCGGTAATATCACCACCAATAGCGGCTTGAGTTTTAGCGATGGTGAATTACTAGCTGAGGAGATAGAGCATAATAAAACACTACACATCTCTGTGAGGTGTCATGATCATATTCTTGCACGAGAACTAGTTGATAATGGTTCATCGTTAAATGTCATGTCGAAATCAACACTATCAAAACTATTTGTTGATGGAGCCTGTTTGATGCCGAGTGCTTTGGTGGTGAAAGCGTTTGATGGATCTAGAAGACAAGTTGTTGGTGAGATTGACCTGCCGATTCAAATCAGACCCCATAACTTTTGAATAACCTTCCAAGTGATGGATATTAAGCCCGCATACATTTGTCTTTTAGGGAGACCGTGGATTCACGTTGCTGGAGCAATGACATCCACTCTCCATCAAAAGCTAAAGTTTATAGTGAACAATAAGCTGGTGATAATATCTGGGGAAGAAGATATGATAGTGAGTCATCTATCTTCTATGGACTACATTGAAGACACGGAGGAAGCCATAGAGACTCCTTTCAAGCATTAGAAATCATCAATGTTGTCTTCATGGGTGAAGGATCTTTTTTAAAAGAACCAAAGTTGTCTACCACCTCCTTAAAGTCTACCAAATCGAGGTTGGAAGGAGGAGTTTTTGTTAAATTGGGAAAAAATTGTTGGATATACCCGAAAAGAACGATAGGTACGATTTGGGATATGTACCTACTAAAGCTGACAAAGAAAAGGCTGTGAAGGAAAGAATGGAAAGCAGAATGGCTCGTTTGGAAAATCAGGTACCAAATTCACAAAAGATTCCTATTTCTGACATTCACCAAACGATTCAAAGCGCCGGAATAATATATGCAGATCAGGTGGCTGTTGCGGAAGAGGATCATGTTGATGATGATACTCTCAAATTGGTGCACCCTTGTCCTCCAAACACCAGTCTGAACAATTGGAAGATCATTGAGTTTCGCGTGTTTGTTAATTCATGTTCAAAGTAATTGTGTATTTTAACTCCTTTTGCTCTGCCCAAGGCTATAAGGATAACTAATTAGGGCACATGTATTTCAATTCCGTACTTATTATCAATAAATACATTTTTGAATTCTCTAATTGTTTTTGTTTTTCTCTTTTCCTTTTTTTGGCAACCTTTATTCATATTTTCTTTTTTTTTTCCTTTTTCTTCTTAATTTAAACAATGTAGAGTCGAAAACGAATATGTCAAAAATAGTAGCGCTAGAACCCCTTCTTGTAATTTTGAACGCCTGATTAATCACGCTGATGAGGATTGTGAAGACGATTGTGAGGCTCCCCCAGAACTAGAAAGGTTAATTGAACAGGAAGCTAAGATAATCCAACCCTATCAAGAACCTCTTGAAGTGATCAATTTAGGGACTGAACATGATAAGAAAGAAACTAAAATTGGTATGTCTATGAAAGAAAGTGAACGAGAAAAACTGGTTAAACTTTTATTTGATTATGTGGATGTCTTTGCATGGTCATATCAAGATATGCCTGGGATAGATACTAACATAGTTGAACACAAGCTACCACTCAAGCCAAAATGTGCTCCAATTAAACAAAAATTGAGGAGGATGAGGCCTGATATGTCACTTAAAATTAGAGAAGAGGCCAAGAAGCAATTTGATGTTGGTTTCTTAGCAGTAGCAAAATATCCTCAATGGGTTGCTAATATTGTCCTAGTTCCAAAAAAGGATGGAAAGGTTCAAATGTGCGTTGATTATCGGGATTTAAATGAAGCTAGTCCTAAAGATGATTTTCCTTTGCCTCACATTGATGTCCTAGTAGATAGCACTGCTCAATATTCTTTTTTCTCCTTCATGGATGGTTTCTCAGGGTATAATCAAATCAAGATGGCTCTCGAAGATATGGAGAAAACTACACTCATCACACAATGGGGGACTTTCTGTTATAAAGTGATACCATTTGGATTGAAGAATGTTGGGGCAACCTATCAAAGAGCAATGGTAACTTTGTTCCATGACATGATGCATAAGGAAATAGAGGTTTACGTGGACGATATGATTTCAAAATCTCAGACCGAAGAAGACCATGTTGTTAACCTTCAAAAGTTGTTTATGCGACTAAGGAAGTTCAGACTCCATTTAAACCCTGCTAAATGCACTTTTGGTGTAAGATCAGGCAAGTTACTTGGGTTTATCGTTAGTCAAAACGGGATAGAGGTGGACCTAGATAAAGTAAGAGCAATACAAGAAATGCTAGCTCCACGCACGGAAAAGAAGTTCGTGGCTTTTTGGGTAGATTGAATTACATTGCCAGGTTCATAACGCATCTCACCACTACATATGAGCCAATTTTCAAGTTGTTGTGCCAAGACCAAAAGGTTGAATGGAATGAGAATTTTCAAAAAGCTTTCAAAAAGATTAAGCAGTACTTGTCAAAACCTCCGATCTTAGTGCCTCTTGTTCCTGGGAAACCGCTTATCATGTACTTAACAGTACTTGACGATTCAATGGGTTGTGTACTGGGGCAGCATGACGAATCTGGTAAGAAATAACATGCTATTTATTATTTGAGCAAAAATTTCACCAGCTGTGAAACAAGGTATTCACTGCTTAAACGAACATGTTGCGCATTAGCATGGGCTGCTTGTCGGTTGAGGCAATACATGTTATGTCATACAACTTGGTTGGTGTCTAAAATGGACCCAATTAAATACATCTTTGAGAAACCTGCTCTTACTGGAAGGATTGCCCGTTGGCAGATGTTGTTATCAGAATACGATTTGGTATATGTTACACAAAAAGCTATCAAAGGAAGCGCCCTAGCAGAGTATTTAGCCCAACAACCTGTAGAAGATTATCAACCAATGCAGTGTGAATTCCCCGATGAAGGCATCATGACTTTATTTGAAGAGACTGAATCACCTGATAAAGAAAAATGGACGTTGGTGTTTGATGGTGCTTCTAACGTGTTAAGGCATGGAATTGGGGCCATTTTGATTTCCCCAGAGAACCAGTTCACTCCATTTACTGCTAGGTTGTGTTTTGATTGCACAAACAATATTGCAGAATATGAGGCATGTGTAATGGGCATTAAAGCAGCCATCGAATCAAAGGTAAAGGTTCTTGAGGTATATGGAGACTCATCTTTGGTCATCCATCAGACAAAAGGAGAATAGGAAACTCGAGATTCCAAATTGATTCTGTATCAGACGCATATCAAAGAATCACTACAAGAAATTTGACTTTTAGTAACAGCAAAAAATCGTAGGTAAAAGTCTAAAAACCGTAGGTATAGCCCAAAAAACCTATACCGACGTGAATTTACTTTGTGGTATATAAATTATCAATGCCCACGGTTTTTTTGCCGTCGCTATAAGTTATAGTGACGGAATTTTGACTGTTGGACATGACCATGACATTTAGCTACAGACTTTTTACCATTGGTATAGAGCTGAACAAAATTTTACAATTACTATACCAATAGTTTGTTCCATGGAGATAGATTTTGATAGCAAATAATTTTATTTCAATATAGATTGTATATAAATTTAGAATTTTATTTTACAAACATAATCAAACTATAAAGAAAATACAAAATAAAATAAATATATTTAGGAATGAACATGAAATAAAAGTTCTTCATCATATATATTATAAATTAACAAAAACTCTTACAAACATATCAAAATAGCTAAACCATGTTAACTTTAGAGTATTTACTAATAATACAAGAAATGTCTCACTGACAAAATAATAAGCATACAAAATTTTATATAACAATTTCAAAACAAATTAAATATCCACTTAATTGCCAAAACTCTCTCTTCAACGACAAATTAATTTTAAATCTTCACCTACAAGCAAAAAAAAACAAATGAAATGGTTAGAAGCACTATTAGCCGTAATATAACTTATCTAAGTGGTATCATGATGATTATGAAAAGAAATGGTTAGCCAAAAATTATTATCATGTCTTCAAAGACATCAAACACATGAGAGAGAGTCTAACAAAGTACCTAGCCAGCATATACTATAAATCTTACACTAACCAAGCACACGTGACAGAGCATTTCTTCCTATCAAACCATCTAATAACTATAGCCTACAACATCGACATAAGCATCCAAAACTACAATATTATACAGAGCATAAATAAATAACGTAGAAGTTTGTGATATGATGCAAACAATCGACATTAAAACATAGAAGAAATCGAATTCATTTCATTTCTGGCGAAGGCAAAAGCAACAATAACAAAAGTTAGTGAGAACAAAAAAAGTCTCATAAATAACTCGATCAAAATGCAAAAATGACATAAAAAAGACAAAGATGGAGATTAAAAAAAAAAGGGAAAGAATGATTACGACGGGTGCATGAAGAGGATCAGAAGCAATGAATTCCTCAACATCAAAGTTAGACCAAGAGGTGAGGGGTTTATCACGCTTGATGAAGGTGGAATAATTGTTCATAAAGGAAAGCCTGTCACACCAAAACTCTTTGTAGCCTTCCCAAAGAGACTAAGATGATGAATCTTATGTGTTTCCTTTCATTATTATAGCAACTAGCAAATGTCAAAATTCAACACATTTTTATAAGAAACTAGAAAATGGAATAAACCAATCAAACATTGGCATATACTTGAAGGTTATGCTTTGTATCAGAACATTGACATGAAACCAATCGAACATTAGCATATACTTTAAAGTAGCAGAATTAATTAGTTGAGTTACTATGAGCTATAATTATAATTATAAAAATAAATAAATTCAACACATAGAATATTCACCTTATAAACAAGTCCAACAAAAGCTTATTGTCAACATTGAAGTCATTTGTAGCATTCTCTAACTCATAATAGGTGGAAGTGTATGCCTTTGCATCAACCTCTATATATGCTCTGGAAAAATTAAACTTAAACAAGGATGTAATTGTAGGAACAAAAATTACATTTATGAATATGCGGGAAAATAATGTGATCCATCATAGATAATGCTTTTATCTTCCATATAACAAATTGCATCTAGGATCGAACTTACCAGTTTCAAGAGGAACAGGTAATATCAGCTCAAAAGTTGCAGTCACATTATCACCAGGCATAACCATCTTAACATTTTCAGGTAACTGCACTTTTCCAGTAATGTCTGCAGTCCTCAGGTAAAACTGAGGCATATAGTTAGAGAAAAATGCGGTATGACGGCCACCTTCATCTTTTGAGAGGACATAAATCTCTGCTTCAAACTTCTTATATGTTTTCAATGCACCAGGCTTTGTGATAACCTATCATTTCATAAAAAAAAAAGGTTAATTTTCATAAAATGAAATGGTAAACTGCATTTATTTATTTTATACATTAATATTTCCTAACACTTTGAATCAGAATCAGTTTCACTCACCATTCCCCTCTATACATCATCTCACTTAAGACCTCGTAGAAGAAGTCCGACATTATCACCAGCCTAGAAAATGGACACATAATATTCAATTAACCACCAATCCGATTTGCAAGGAAAAATAAAGTAGAGGATGTAAGTTAAAAGGTTATATGATTTAACTCACTTGTCCTCGATCCAAAATTTTCCTTAACATTTCAACACCAATTACAGTAGTCTTCAAAGGTTCACCCTGCACACAAAAGACTGATAAATACAAAAACATATACCATAAAGTAAAAAACTCATGGATATGATATGATAATACACATTTAAATTCCATGTGTACCTGTGTTAGTCCCAGTATTTCAACCTCTTCACTAACTTTGACAGTGCCTTGTTCAACACGACCGGTGACGACAGTTCCACGGCCCTTCACATAAACCAAAGTAAATATGAACAAGTCATTGCAGGAATTAGAGAACAGAATGTGGCATTGTATCATGAATGAGAATAATTTTGATATACATATATTATGGTATGAAATTTCTACTTACCTAAATAGAGAAAACTTCTACTTACCTGAATAGAGAAAACATCTTCTATTGGCATTAAGATCAAAGGCTTGTGAAGCTGGCGCACGGGATCAGAAATGTATTCATCCACATAATCCATTAGTTTCAAGATAGATTTCTTTCTAAGTTCTTCATAAGCGAAAAAATAGTTATGAATAATGTACCATAAGCTATTTGTATAATAAGTTTTTTCACACACTTACCCAAGTATTTATATTGTGAGATAAAGCAAAATAAACTCTAAATAAATTCTGTCAAATGCTTCTGAGACCAATCAACATCATTAAACAAATCTCATCTATAACCAGTCCAAAAGTTAAGCACATTTTCATATTCAACGCTATCCGGGCAAAAATAAAGTTAATCCCTAACTCTCAAAAACTCAAGTATGAACCCTAACTCTCAAAAACTCAAGTATGAACCCTAACTCTCAATCAAACTCGCGAAAATTCAAAATTAATCCCTAAAATGAACCCTAACTCTCAATCAAACTCGCAAAAATTCAAAACAACACAGAAATTACATATAACTAAGCAAATATTTCAAATATATATTTCATATGAAGTTTAAGCTAACATAAAAAAAAAATAAAAATAAATCTAAATTTACCAGTGGTGTGAGAACGGTGGTCACGCTCTCGTCGTGGATGTGGTGCGAGAATGGTGGTGCGAGAACGGTGGTGCGAGACCGGTGGTGCGAGATCGGTGGTGCGAGATCGGTGGTGCGAGATCGGTGGTGCGAGATGAGAACGCTGATGCGAGAACGGTGGCCAAGCTGTCGTCGAGGTGAAGGCAACGGATTGGGGCTCGAGATTGAGAGTTTAGGGATTTAGCGTGGCAAACTGGTCGGTTTTGGGTGAAAGAGGAGAAGGATTTAAGGTGTTTTGGGTAAAGGGAGAACAAAAGCTAATGTGTTTTGTGTTTTGGCCAAAAGCTAATGTTTTGGTTCAGTTTGCATTTTGGCTCCATTGAAAATATTTTGATTTTGGCTCAATTGAAATTTTTTTGGCTCCATTGAAAAAATTAAGATTTTGACTCCATTGATATTGGCAACATTGAAAAAATTAGAATTTTACCTCCATTGAAATTTTTTTTGGCTTACATTATGAAAAATTTGTATAAATTTTTTTTCACAAACAATTAACATTTTGGCTTCTTTAAAAAAAAAAATATTTTTTAATTTTATGTCTATAGCCACATATTTAAGTGTGTCACTATAACAATTAGTGATAAATTTATGTCACCGAAGGTATAAGACACCTATACCAACAACAAATAATTTGTCTGTAGGTATAGGCTATCTATACCTACAGTTTTTTATGTTGTCACTATAAACTTCTGTAGGTATATGTCTATTTTCTTGTAGTGAATTGGTAGAACACTTCGAGTAGATCACTTTTCACCATATTCCTCGAGAAGGAAACCAATTGGCCGATGCCTTGGCCACATGGTCATCTATGTTCAAAATAAGCGTCGGTCATGATGTGCCAGTCATAAAAATTCAACGAAAGGATAAGCCAGCATATTGCTTATCGATAAAAGAAGAGTCTGACAACAAGCCATGGTTTTATGATATCAAATCATATGTTAAGAATAAGGAATATCCAGTGGGTATTTCAAAGAACGACAAGAGGGCTTTAAGGAGGTTGTCAATGAACTTCTTCTTAAATGGTGATGTGCTTTATAAGAGAAATCATGATATGGTTCTCTTTAGATGTGTGGATCAAGCGGAAGCGGAGAAAATCATTCAAGAGGTTCACGAAATTTCTTTCAGAACTCATGCAAATGGGCATGCAATGGCAAGAAAAATCCTAAGGGCTGGCTACTATTCGTTGACTATGGAGTCCGATTGCTTTAGTTACGTAAAGAAATGTCATAAATGTCAAATCTATGCTGATAGAGTACATGTACCACCCACCTATTTGAATGTTTTAACATCACCATGGCCATTTTCAATGTGGGGAATAGATGTTATTGGACTCATCGAGCCTAAGGCTTCAAATGGGCACCGGTTTATCCTAGTAGCTATTGGTTATTTCACAAAATGGGTTGAGGCCGCTTCTTATGCCAATGTTACGAGAAGCGTAGTTGTCAAATTCATCAAAAGAGAATTGATTTGTCGATATGGCTTGCCAAATAAGATCATCACGGACAATGCGACCAATCTGAATAATAAAATGATGAAGGAGTTGTGTGATAGTTTCAAAATTCAGCATCATAATTCTTCGCCATATCGTCCAAAAATGAATGGGGCAGTAGAAGCAGCAAATACGAATATCAAGAAGATCATACAAAAGATGGTGGAGACATATAAGGATTGGCATGAAATGTTTCCCTTTGCATTACATGGCTATAGAACCTCTGTTCGTACCTCAACAGGGGCAACTCCTTTCTCATTGGTGTATGGAATGGAAGCGGTGCTTCCCATTGAAGTTGAAAATCCCTCGATCAGAGTCTTGATGGAAAAAAAAAAAACTAGAAGAGGCTGAGTGGGTTCAATCACGATTTGACCAATTAAATCTCATAGAAGAAAAAAGAATGATAGCTCTATGACACAGCCAGCTATATCAAAAAAGACTCAAAAAAGCATACGAGAAAAAAGTCTGTCCTCGAGAGTTTCAAGAAGGGGACTTGGTGTTAAAAAAAATATTGCCCATAAAAAAAGATTCTCGTGGAGAATGGACCCCGAATTACGAAGGACCATATGTTGTAAAAAAGGCTTTCTTTGGGGGAGCTCTAATACTCGCAGAAATGGATGGAGAGGACCTTCCACTTCCAATAAATTCAGATGTAAGTCAAAAAATATTATGCTTAAAAATAATGATCGAAAAATGGGCTCGCTAGGTTGAAAACCTGAAAAGGCGACCTAAGCAAAAATTAGAACATCCTGATGGATTGAAAACTTGGAAGAGTGGTCCATGCAAAAGTTAGGGATAAAAAAAAAATCAAGCGCTTCAAACTAGTGGCAATTATTATTCTTGGAAGCTGACCAACACGAGTGCCTAAATTACAAGAATGAATAGCGTTTGTTATCCCTTCAACTTAACCTAAACACACTCATCCATACCATGGTAACCCCAATTGTTTTGTTCCCAATGTAGTGAATGTACTTTTTCCAATGTTGTCATTCGATGTTTTATGATACACTCATTTTAAACTAATCCAGTTTCCTGTTTGATTGTTCGAGCATTTTTAAATGTTGTTTTATGATAATAAATGTTAGAAGTTGAAATGTGTGAAAGTATAAAAATACCTTAAATTTTTTGACACTTGGAAAACAAATACACGGGAACTCGATAGATTCTCAACATGTATGGGTGCATATAAGAAAAATGAAGAGTGATCATTTTAAACAATGGACTTTGTTTTACCTCGAAAAAGGGGGGGTCCCACGAGACATACTAGAGTCGTCATACAAAAAATGGTTGTTATCTTCATTCACCCATTGAATCTTGTTGGCGTAGAAGATAATAAGGATCGAGGAATCAAAGAAATGAATAAGAATTTATGCATAACACACATAAACCATGCATCTTACATTCATAACTTACTCATATGAACCTACGTCTTTATTCAACAACCTTGCATAATTCATAACAAGCATGAATCATTCATATCTTGTTTTTATACTCAACAACCTTCTATATTAGTTTTCTTTATTCCTATTGATCTACGCATCGGTAACCAATCCAAAGACGATCATTTTGTTTTTCATCCATGTTGATCTACGCATCGGTAATCAATCCGAAGATGATCATTCTTTCATTCCTGTCGATCTACGCATCGGTAACCAATCCAAAAACGATCATCACTTACACTCTTGTCGATCTACGCATCGGTAACCAATTCAAAGACGATCATTCTTTCATTCTTGTCGATTTTCACATCGGTAACCAATCCGAAAATGATCATCACTCACACTCCTGTCGATCTACGCATCGGTAACCAATCCAAAGATAATCATTGTTTCATTCCTGTCAATCTACGCATCGGTAACGAATCCGAAGACAATCATTCTTTCATTCATGTCGATCTATGCATCGGTAACCAATCCGAAGACGATCATTTTTTCATTACGACCATTTTTTTTATTTTGTCGATCTACGAACGGGTGGAGAAGATCACGTTTTTGCATTAGCAATTTATCAGTCTACTCACATTTGCCTTTTTCTACTCGTTTTCACGGACAAAATTTGGATCCTTATATTTAATTATATTTTACAACGATAATATTCACATTTTCTAGTAAAAATATAATTAAATAGGGGCAGCTGTAGTACCCCAATTTTGTCCAACTAACTAAAAATAAATCAAAAAGTAATAATATCCATTTTATTATAGTATATCAAATTTATATTTGTCATTATTTTACTTTTCTCTATGAAATATTTAAGAAAAATAAATATATAAAGATGTATATATTTCTGCCTTCATAATTATTAATACAAAAAAAGTAAAATATATATATAAATTGAAAATAAAAATGATATAACTAATATAATAATAAGGGATGCTCATTTTGTCTCATCATTTCTTAAAACCATAATTATAATAACATTAGAATAATAATACACAATAAAATAAAAATTCCTATTGTCCTCTCTGGTTGTTATGATGCAGAGAAAAGAAGACAAAGCTTTGTGTTTAGGCACGAAGACAATATTCTGCAGAATCAGGGATATATAGAGAAATATTAGCTCATCCAAAACCTGCTTTATTTCTCAAACATAAACAAAGAATTAACATACTCAGATAAAAACAATTTAAAAAAAAAAAACGTGAATGCATCAGACAGGCAATAGAACTCAGAGTATGAACAAAGAAACTAAAACATAAAGAAGGAAGTTAATGGGGAAGCACAAAGGCAGAACAGGAAAGCAACTAAACAAGTGAAAAACTCTATAAATACATCTTCATTTGTTTTCAAAAGGGGAGAGGGGGAGATCTGATACTAACAAAAAACGAAAGAAAAATAAAACAGAGAAGAAAATTGTTCTGACGTTTCTATCCAGCTGCAAACCACCGTGCACAGCCGCCTTTATACTCACCGTGGCCTGTGGTGTCTGAAAAGCCATGTACTTTCTCCCTTCTTCATGTTTCCTTTTCTTTTCAAACTTTATGTTACTAAAAATGTGAACTTCATTCTATTGGAAACAAAAATTTGAAACTAGAGTTTAATTGTTTCAAAAATGAAAGCTTTTGTTTTTCCGGTTATTGGTGCTTCTTGTTAGGAGTGTTGTATGAATGTGTTTTGGTTAAAATCCTTTTTATTTGGCTCTTTTTTTTTTCCTTCTTTTTGTAAAGACATGATACTGGTTGTTATGCCTACTTTTGCTCTGGCTTTTTCCATGTAGATGTGAACGCGCTACTCTTCCTACACGTTAGCTAGTAAATAGCACACATCTTCATACTGCTATCATATAAATATTTCATGTCTTTTAACATAAATAATTTTGTTTCATGGATACAACTAACTACTAATTAATGTATATAGCTAACTACTAGTTAGCCTCCTTTATTTTCATCGTTAAGAAATTTTAATAAATTTTCTTTTAGTTTTGTTTTGTGTTATTTAATATTAAAAAGAGTTTTGTTTCTATTATTTAATTAAAATTGGTGGAGTTGTGTATTTTTAGTATTAAAATGAATTTTGTTTCTATCACTTGTTAAACTAAAAGGTGTATTAAAATAAGCTCTCACTTGTATATAATATTTTGGGTTCTATTATTTGATTAAAATTTGTTTTGTTTATTTAATAGATCAAGCTACAAGTTCATATTTCTTTCGTTGCTATTTTTATTTTTATTTTTTGTTTATTACTGATTTTATTTCTTAGAATTATTTAAATTTATTTATTATTCTACACCAAATTTTAATTCTCAAAAAGAAAACAAAGTTAAAATATAGTTAAATATTAAAAGAATGTGACTTTCTTTTAATTTTTTTTTGAGTGGTTAAGACACAAGTTGTGACAGCTTGATAGTTATAAAACTCATTTTGGGTAAACAAATTAATCAATAAAATTCTTTTTAAATGGTTAATTAGATGTGACATCTTTTTAATCTTTGAGTTATTAAGAGACAAGTTGTACCGCTCGGTAGTTTTAAACTCATATCTAAACCGAAAATAATTATTCAAATTAAACAAACTCATTTTTTTTTCTCGTCAAAATAACTCATTTTTTATCAACAACAAAACAAATTTTCTTTAAAAAACAATCAACGCATCCGCATTTTCTAACCAAGAACTACGTAGCTTTAATTTCTCTATCGCACCGGGATATACGTAGGAGCAAGATCACATTCTTGACAAGCATATTAATAAAAATTCCTTTTTTATTGTCCTTTATTTCTTAAGCACACATTTATTCCAAAATCATATTAAAAAAAATAGTAATAATTGTTATTCATATTTAATAACAAGGAGAAACAAATATACTTAAGTTAATATTAATCTTGCACAATTAATTATAGGTAACCGTATTTTAACGGATGTCGTAGGGTGCTAATACATTCCCTATGCATAATCGACTCCCGAACTCAAAATTTGGTTTCAAATACTATTTTTTATTATTTTTTTCTTTCTATTTTTAAGGATTTCCCAATATTTTTCCTATTTTAAAATAAATTTTGGTGGTGACTCTATTAAATCGAGAAATACTCGAAATTTTAGGCCGCTACAATATAATCCAACATTAATAAAAGGAAAAGTTAATAATACAAGATATTTTAGTTATTGACTCTAATAAAGAATGAATCTAATTTGTATATACTCACAATAATGTAAAACATTTTTACACATGCATCAATCAAATTACTCAACGATGCTACTTTTTTAAGTTTGATATGTTTTGATTGGTTGCATGTGTACAGAGCCGATGATGAAATAGTGCTTCGAGCTCAATAGCATAGTACCCCAATTAATGAGGACCCTTTTTTTTATATATAATATAAGAGGGTGTATTTTTTTTGGGTTAAATATGGGTTTAGTCATTAAAAAATTATGAACTTTCAAGTTTAGTTTCTTAAAAAAATATTATTTATTTTTAGTCATTTTGATTTTATAGAGACTTAATTATTTGAGAGATTAAAAGTATCAATTTTTTACAAAATCTTTTCAAAATAGAGATTCAAAGTGAATAAAAAAATTTATTTAGAAACTAAAAAGTTGTAATTTTTTATAGGGACTAAAAATAAAATTTTATAGAGATTAAAAATTTATTTTACCTTTTTTTACTTATTAAAGTTTGCACTTTTTTTATTAGGTCCAATTTTTAAGATTAAAATATGACCTACAAAATATTTAAAAGAGTCCTACATGTGTAAAAAAGGTTTTACATTGTTACCGTGTATAGAAATTAATCTCATAAATAATTTTATAATGATATTATTAAAATTAAATATTTTAATGTTCCCAATACAAATTTCAAAACAAAATTTTTTTTAACAAAATGTGAATTTTAAATTTAGCGAACAAATAACTCTTGATGATGATATCTTCTTATTAAATTTTATAAAATTGTGATATGTTACACTAAGTTCAATTATTTTAACTTCACAAACTTCTTTTTTCAAAAAAAGAAACTTCACAAGTTTTTAAAATTTTAATATATTATATTCAAGTTTATTAGGAATATTCGGCTATTATACATGTAAATAACTGAAATCATACTATTAAAATTTATAAGCAGAACGTGTAACATTAAAATTAACACGAATATAAAATATTAATTGAACATTTAAGAACATTTTTTGTGGAATAATCTTTTATACAATCTAGGCTTTTGAGGAATAATTTTACCAAGGACAATGTATATGCAATGTTTTAATTGTTATTTTTACGAATTATCCATTCACAACATGACAAGTGATACGTACTCTGATAATTTAAGTGAATAAACCCACTTCTCTATCATCTTTACACTCTCTTGTGATGAACTATATGACGTGTAAAAAGCATTCATATATTATATTCATGGACGGATCTAGAATTATCTTGTCGTGGGAAATAAATAATCTACAATATTTTTACGTTTTGAAATAAGATTTAAGTTTTTTTTTACGAATACTAAAATATCTTTGAAAATAATTAATATAAGTAATATTTGAGAACAGAACAAAGGAAACACACCTGTTTATTAATGGCGGCAAAATATAATTTTATTAAATATGCTTTAGAACAAAACTTACTTTGTGGGGGCAAATGCCCTATTTATTTTTTTAAGCAAATCTATTGAAGGAAATACTAGAAGTATTCCAACTCTTATAGTGTGGTCTTTTTCCGAGAAATCATTAACTCATTATAATTGTTCAAACTCAACGTTATAGTTAGAAAACTCTACCAACTTTTAATAATGAATTTCAAATAGCTAACCAAATCATATGCCGGAAAGTTGGACTAAACTCCTTACAAAGATTAAGAACCAAGCAGGCAAGCACCACATAACTAAAATATATTGCAAATAATTAGTTATGAGATCTAATCAATTATGTAACGAATTTTAGATTTAATAAAGTATTAAATTTTCTTATTATTTTTACTATTTTATTAAATAGTTAATTTGATATGTCATTGATTAAAATAATAGATTTTTTACCGTGAGAGATTATGATAATGAGAGGAAAATCTTTTATTGTTTTAATCTAAATTATTCGTAAGATCATTGTGAGTATGATATCAATAATCCGAATAGATCAATATATGTAAGATGGTCTTTATTGAATAAAGATTAATAGATTTCATTTATTAAATTACATATATAGATGATGTATATGTGTTGGTAGGATCATCGAACTGACTCAATTGAGATTTTCTAATGGTTAATATTATTTTAATCTGTCAATAGAAAATTCTCAAGAAAAAATATAATAATTTTCTTTGACTTGAGATCATCATAGTAATTAACAAGTTATTTATTGTATTTTAATTCCGAACACACCTAATATCTTAGGGTGCTAGTTGAAAGGACATTGGATACAATTACATACTTGTATAATTAAGGATTAATCAAAATGGAATCCACCAACTTCTGATAATGAGTTTAAGTATTATGATAAAATGAAAAACCTTGGCCAAGAAAATTGAATGAAAGAAGGAGTTTCTTAAATCATAGATGTTAACTTTTTAGAGTTTGACAATAATATCATGCTCCAGAGTTAACCAGATTTGTAACGACAAAGAAAAATAATATATTATTTCTTTTAGTGATTCTTGGAACTAAAATAGTACTTGATTTTATCTGAAAGTTAAAGAGTGTTTGCTATACATCTACCTTAATTAATATATTAATTTGATTAATCTATTACCGATTAAATATTGAACCTATAAGGTCACACACAAATGAATGTTCTAAATTTTACTAAAGAAATATTTTATTATTTGATAATTAAATTTGAGAATTTAATTAGTGAAATATAAATTTTCTAAGTGAAACCTTAAATACATAAAATACAAATAATATATATATATATATA
>JBBPBQ010000001.1:33445181-33522999 GCA_037974755.1 Cicer yamashitae | reverse complement strand
ATATATTTTTTTTTTTTGGGACAAAAATATATGAGATTCACATAACATTGTTTTTTGAAGAAAAAAAATAGTACATATTTGAATGTATATACTTAAAATAAATATATGAATCATAGTATAACTATTAGAATGGAAAAGAAAAACGTTTTGAATTAAATATTTAACATATGTAAATTACTCTTCATGAATGGTAGTATATGAAAGAAAAAAAATGTTTTTCAATAATTAAGATATGTTAATTTCTTCTATTTGATAGGAGTATGTGTACTATAATTAGGCACAAAATAAGCTATTCTTAAGCAACTATTCTTATAATTGAAGAAATTTTCATGACTCAAGAACTCATAGTCAGGTATAATTTTACAATATTATTTCATAAAATATAATGTAAACGCAAAATAGATTCGATTTTATTCCGTTGTAAGCATGATCGACCATAGGCCTATGCAGGCAGACCAACTTCATAGGACTTAATTTTTCTTTTTTGTAAGGCCAATCACCACTTACCCCCTGACACACATTTTCTCATTGTCCCATTGAAGGAGTTTCAAGTGGGGAATTCTTGAATTTGAACCTGAAAAGTTACATAATCTAACTAATTACTAACATTTGCTTTGAATGATTTGTTATATATATATATATATAGATATAGAATGACATATTTGGTAGTGTTGACAATGAAAAAATCATTAAATATATTTATAGAATAGATAAACTATAGACAGACCCGTTCACTACCTCTGTAGGCAATGGTTTGCACTTGAATTTTAAAAAATATATATTTTTAATACTTAATACACAAAAAAAAATTGATATGATAAAGAGAAAGACATGTTATATAGATTGTGCATTTACTATCTTTTGAACTTTTTAAATGAGTGAGTGTTATAATAGTTTGTTAATATATTAAAATTACAAAAATATATATAAATGTGTCTTTTAGTAGTAATTTTAATCTTTAAATGTATCTTTAGTTAATTAATTTAGTATTTAAATATATTTTTTGCTATTCACTTTGTTCTATAAAATTATTAATAAAAAAATATTTGAAAATAAAATTATTAATAAAAAAACATTTAAAAATATATTTGTAAAATTCAAAAGAATATATAACATTTACTAATCAAAATAACTATTTACTTTTTTTTAATAATATACATACGACATACGTTGAAAGTGATAAATAGTGTTCCACCGATTGAAATTCCTGTGTCTATCAAGGATAAACAAGTTTTTTGAAAATTAAATTGCGGTTGTTTGAAACTCCTAAAAAATAAAAAGAAGTTATTAACTTTAGTGAGTCGTAAATACACTTTTTTCACTAAATCGAAAAGAAAATAGAAAGAGAATGTTTGTAAATTTTTTAGTACCATAAAATTTTATTGAGTAATGATATTTAGAAGCCAAAATCAATTCAAAATTTAAATATAATTAAATATAAAAAAAGTAATATAACATTAAATTATTAGATCTTGGGTATCATATTCAACAAAAGTTTAGAATACCATAGTGTTCACCCATAGATAAATTTTCTCTCTTCTTTTAAGAAAACAAACAAGGAGGACTTTCTTTCTTTCTTTCTTATATTAGTTGTACCAAATATAATGTTAGTATTTCTTTTTCTCAAAGGCAAGACCTTACTCAAAAATATAACTACTTACTACTTTAACAAAAAGTCATAGCTAGGTAAAACAATTCTAAACATAAATTAAATAAATATTATTTTAAGATAAAACAATAATGCAATATCTAT
This sequence comes from Cicer yamashitae, assembly GCA_037974755.1. NCBI lineage: Eukaryota > Viridiplantae > Streptophyta > Magnoliopsida > Fabales > Fabaceae > Cicer > Cicer yamashitae. The sequence goes on along the minus strand of JBBPBQ010000001.1, from coordinate 33,521,246 downwards.
GATGCAGTACTAATGCATGTTTAAGTTTAAATTTTTTATGCATATTCAAATTGATAGGTCTAAATTTATATAATTGCTTCCATGAGATTTTATAGAACTAGAACTAGAATCTACAGTGTAATTATCCGTCCTATTTGGTGAAGAAAAATGTGTTCTGTCTTGATCACTATGCACCACTGGAATCAGCAGAGAATTGAAAAGGAATGGAAGATCAAGAAATTTGATAGTCCTACTATTTTCTTCTTTATTTGACATATCTCTAACAAAGCATTCACTTGACTCAGGCTCCTGCAATACATAGTAGAATAATTAATTATTTTTGTTCAAAATATTAAAATTAATTATTCAGACTAGATAAATATTCTAAAGTCTTTGAATTTAACCATTGGAACATGTAAATTCAACTTAGAATAATAAATTGAGGGTTTTTAGATGTCATTGGAATTTTGGAGATTAAATCATCTTAATTAATCTCCTTTCGGAAGACGACTCACTTTTATTGTATAAATAGGAGTATTGTGGAGTGTAGTATGAATATATATAATTGTTAAAGGTCTTTGCATGGATGTAGCCTGTAGGTGCTGAACCACGTGTGTGCTTTCTTATTTTTTTTATTTGTAGTATATATTCCACAAAAGATTCTAGAGGTGTTTGTGAGAAAAGACAAATATAAATTTATTTATAAGTCTTCACTTAAATCTAAATTTTTTCCTATTTTAGATTGAAGTACATAATTATCTCACCCTAAATTTATTTTATAAGAAAACAAAATCAATGGTAATATTAAATAATTTTAAATAATATTTATTGATTTTTCAAAGAACCTTAAAATAATAATTAATTTTTTGAAGAAGTTTCAAATAATAATCAAAGACACTGATTTGATGCTTGAATATTTTTTTAATGTATAATATTTATTTATTTTTAATTTTCAATTAAATAATACTATTTATTTATTTTTTGTGATTCGATGCTATCCTTTAGAAAGTTTGAATTACTAAATCTAAAAGTAAGGAAATTAAGAAACAGAAAGTGGTATATCACATCAAAGTAATAGTTAAAATATAGTACCTGATTTAGATCATAATGATCACTTTCACTTGTTTGTGAAAGTGCTTTGTATAACGGCTGAAGTTCTTGATTGATATTCCTCGATCTGAAGGGTTTTCAAAGGATGTGAAGTAGTTAATAATCATATATAATGTAATAAAAAATGTTTCATATATACTAGTAAGAAAATGCTTAATAAAGTATGAAAACCTAATGAAAATTGATTCATACATAAAAGTCGATCGCAATAATTTTACAAATTTTCAAATATATATATATATATATATATAAAAGTTACCTTGAACAACTAGAGCATATTTGAGGATCATTGAATGGTGCATTTTCTTCGAGTATTGGTGCAAGAATTGTATGTCCCTTCACGTTTCGGTACATCTAACAACTCACAATTTCTCTTAAGATCATTGATGGAAATACTTCACCATAAATTAACTCATTGAGAAATTTAACAGAAGAAACTATATAAGGTGCAAAATACACAAAAAATAAAAATTAAACATACTCCCTATTTTATAATGTATTTATTTGCCATTCAAAAATAAAAATAAAAAAACACTCCCCATTTATTTATTTATTTTTGGAAAAGTCAAACATTTTATTAGTAACGATTAACAAAAAGTACAAGAAGTGCAAATGCAAAACTCATATCAGTACAATGTTGTGAGATGCCTTACATCTAAACTATCAAAAAACAACAAGAATAATAAGGCATCACCACTATCTTTTCTGAGGGAAGCTAAATTTAATTCTTGACCCTGCATCTATTGTTACTATTTAAAAAAAGAAAAGTGAGTATAAAATTATTTATGTTCGAATATATTTATGTAAAATAAATTGAACTTAGAAAAGTGAATTCAACGTAAATTTGAGGATAAAAATTAATTCTAGAGAAAAATAATTTTAAATCAAGTCAAAATAAATTTTAAAAGAAAAATTAAATTATATATATACTTGAACACATTAAAAAACGTCAAAGTCAATTTTACACACTTATATTTAAATTTTTTTTTTGGTTTTACTCACCTAGATTCAATTTAACTTATCCAAAAAGTGAAATAAAACATAAACTAAGATCTTACATATTAGCCTCTGTTTTTTATATCTATAGCTAAAAATGGTAAAGAAATTCTCACAAAAAGATTGATAATATTTTTATTTAGTTTGTCTAAAGTTGGAAGCGATAATTCAACCCTCTCACTCTTAATTATCATGACTCAACTTTTAATTTAACTCCCTCATCCCTAAGATTGGACTCATTATTATACCCACCTAAAAGAATGTTCACTAAAAATATTATACTCCGCATTTGTCTCATAATAGTTGTTCAATTGACCATTTTATATTAGAGTAAGAGAAAATAATAATAAATGAAAATAATAGAATATAATTTTATTAATTTACCTTTATTAACTATTATTTCATTTCTATCATAAATTAATGTCAATTGAGAATAATAATTAGAGAGTTATTAAAATAATATTAATTAAATAGTATAATTAAAAAAAATATAATTAATATTATACATTAAAAATTAAAAATGACGTGATAATTTTTGTATACATGAATATGACATTTATCATTAAATGAACACCAAACATTTTCCATGTTACGTACTATAAAGTTGTAAATCAGCAAAGTGTTTTCATATTTAATTATTTACGTAAATCATAATCATGCGGAAGACTAGTTGGCTTTGAAATTGAAGAGAAATGTAGTGTAGAACCGATTTTCAAGCCTATTAAAGTAAAAAAAGAAAAAGTAATTCTCTTTCTTTAAGGCTTACACGGCCGTGTGCTTTTAGCATCTCAAAAAGCAAGCTAGAACACGTTTAATTGTTTATAGATCCTAAAGAGGGACAGGAAAAAAAAGGTATTTCATGTGTCTAAATTTTACTAATTTTTCGTGAAGCATGCACATTATATTTAATGCCCTTGTACCTAATCCTAGACTAAGATCACGAATTTAATTTATATATATTATATAGAAAAATATTTTGTGTATGAAATAAAAAGAAAATATGTGATAAATGTAATATAAAAAGAGATAAAAATAAAATAAGATGTTGAATAGATGAATGAAAATTAAGTATGTATATATATTATTTTTGTACTGCGTTTCTACGAATAAAGATTTTAAAATAATTTTAAAATAACATTAAAACATAAATAGAAAGATTTTAATGCGACCATAATTTATACTTCTTTGGAGTTTAAATATAAGCAAATATAATTCAAAGAAATCGATGTATTTTGTATAAATTTTAGAACAAATGTAACAAGTTTTGTAGACTCTCCTTTGCTTATAATTAACTCCGCAAGAAATATTAGTATTTCTTTTGTTTGGTTCTTAACCTTAACCTTAGTATTAAATAAATGAGTTATATAATTGATGATTTCGGAATTTCTCACATGATGTGAAAAAGCTTAACAAAGGCAACTAACAAGGAAGAGAAGTGGGGTTGATAATGGGATCAGAGATTTGGTCATCAAATGAAAAGTTAAAGGAATCGAAGATATTCATCAACGAGTGTGAGATATACATGGGTATTGTGAAAAGTCACAAATCTTAATTTGTTTCCACAGATTACAGTACTTTATTGATTTTTTTTTTTTAATTTCAGAAATAATTGTAGGTGAGTAAAAGAAGAATGATTTTAGGTGGTTTGCCAAAATACACTAGACCTTATTTTGTTTAAGATAATATTTAGCCACACAACTTCCGTACAGTTTCACGTATTCATAGCAATCGAATATTGATAACCGTTCAATCATGATTAGACGATTTAAATTTAAGATATGTGAGATTTTAGGTGGATTCGAACTTGGAACAAGACGTTCAACCTAACAATATCGGTATTTGTCACTTGAGCTAAGGTTTAAAAACAAAAGGAATATAATTTATTTAGATAGAATGATAGTTAGTCAAATTAAATTTATATCTTAAAATTGGTTTGCTTCACGTAAAGGTAATAAAATTGCAGGAGATAGATTTTCTAATTAATTGATCTATTCCTTAACTTTTATGACTTCTCGTAAATAAATATTTTGCTTATAAAAAATACAAAAAAGAAAAGGTAGACATTTTACACTTATTAATACTAGTGTAGTTGTTCAATGGGCTATGATCTAAAAGGAGTGTAAGCATTAAAATATAATAAGTTGAAATATTCTTTATACTCCCTAAACAAAATTTTGCTTAAAAGAGAGTAAGTATAGGAGCAAGGCCAATATCATATATTAGGAAAAAAGTGATGATTTTTTAAAAATTTTGTGTCCCCCTAAAAAAAGAATGTCGAATGTTTACTTTAAAAGGAAAATAAACCAAAAAACATGGCTAATATGATAATTAATTAAATTGTTGGTTTTTGCACAAGATGGATGAACATGCATGAATTATATTTATGTACCTGAAGATGACTTTTAATGTGAGAGATTCGAAGTCCTTTCACATGCATCATACTCAAAATGCGCTTTGGAGTTGCCTCTGCAAAATCAGTTTGCAAAATTGTCACTATTGCAAAGTTTTAAATAAATGTAAGATCGAAAAAATAACAGTTTTTTATATTGTCAAAACTTTAAACACGGTTGTTATTGCGACTGCATCAACCGCATTTGACTAAAGATCTTCACACTACGTCAAAGATCGTTATGCAACTGCAACCATTAAACTTACATGCATGATCGCTATACAAAATAAACGTAACTGAAAATTTGATATATCTTGTCTAATAAATTTTTTTTACTTATTTTGTATTTCAGATGGGTATATAGCAAATTAAAATCCAAGATAACAAGATACAAGGGAATTAAAAATAGAAAAAAAATAAAAATAAAAAATGGAGAAGAAATATATACTAGCACTAGTACAAGATAACAAGCATATATATCAAAGCAAAAAATAAGAGGTATAGATGAAATTAATTGGTAGCCCTAGAAAAACTTACTGTATTCTCCACCTAGACTTTCAACAGTTTGAACAAAGTATTCATGGAGTTCAGGTGTCCATCGAAGGCGTGGCTGTTCTGATTTATGATACTTTCTTATTCCACTTCTCTTTGAATTATTCTTCATTTTCTAAACTTTTATATATTTGAGATGTGATGCAGCAGCAACAGCTAGAAAAGTTTATGGAAGACTATATATATATATACAGATAAGATTGGTTTTATATATATATATATATATATATATATATATGTCTGATATAGACTGATACAAAATGCAGCAGCAATCATAGAATGTTTTCTATGGTCAATGCCTATTTTTTTCAGAAAACAGAAATTATTGGTGAAACATATACTTTTATATTCTTACACACACCTACTAATATATATATAGATAGATATTGTCTTATTATTATTTTTTTATATGTTTATAAAGTACTCTCTCACTTGGGTTTCAACATTCCATATATTTCCAACTTTTTTGAAAATGAACAATTTTATCTTTTTTAGGAGAAATCAATTAAGTTACTTTGATAAATTTGAATTGAATTACTCTACTTAATAACTTAGTTCATAACTTAATTCGTATATAAAATTTTAGCGATCCATCTTTTAAATTAAAAGTTGATATTAAATAAATTAAGTCTACAAATTATTACAAAATTTTAAAACTATTTGATAGTCTTTGAAATATAAATAAAAATAATAGTTAAAAAGTTGATATATCTTATTAAAAATTTAGTTTAACTACACCAATTTTTTAACTACTATTTTTTCTTATATTTCATTTCAGATGGAATATTTTATTGAATCATTTCAAATATATGTATGATAAATTAAATTTTAAAAAATAGAAGTAAATATCAGCAATATATCAAAGCTACAAATTTCATTAGACAATATTTGCCATTGGTATAAGTATTTTGGGTATATATCTACGGAAAATTATCTTTTATCTACGGGTATTTGTTGTCACTAAATGTTAGTTTCTTGCCGTGAATTAAATATCATATGGCAGTAATTAATAGTTGAATTGGTTAATTTAAATGTATATAATAAGTTATAAGCTATTAAGCAGAGTAATTCAGCTCTAATCTACTCGTGTAATAATATGAGAGGTTGCAAAATTGATTTTAACATTTTTAATTGATCTTGAATTGAATTGTTTTTCCTCATAAATCATTCTAACTTGCTAGGATATTTGTAACTTTTAGTTCTATATATGCAAATAGTTTTTAGTCTAAAATTTATTATTCAATTTATTTTTAAATGAATGTATCCAAATATAAATTAATTTATCTTCCCCTCACTTTTAATCATAATCAATTTTACAAAATTAATTAATTGAAAATCAATTTTTCTCACAATAAAACAAAACACAAATATAATCAATGGAAAGGGCTTAACTTTGTTACTTGGAGGTCTCAAGTTGAAATTCCTTTTAGTACATTTGTAAAATGACAATTCTACTAATCAAATTTTCCCCTTTCCGAAATATTTTTTAAAGTTTTTTTTTGCATTAAACGAGAGTAGAGGTACTCCAACCTCTCAAAGTGAAATTTCAATGATTGAATGCGCCTTTTTGGGCAAGTGCTCCAATCATAAAAACTAGTCGCTTGATTGTGAAAAAAGGAGAAAAAAACAAGAGTGAGGGATAAATGATGGTGACAAACATTAGAAAAAATAATATAAATAAAGGGGAGATATTTTAAAATTAACCTAATAAATTAAATGTTAGTTTACAAAACAAAAACATTAACAAATTAAGTATCAAAATAGTATGTTTTGATTGAAGAGCTATGTCATAGTTGTGATATGTTAATAATACGATAGAAAAAGGGATATAGAATGAAGTGTTAAATGAATGTATGAAAATTGTAAATATATGTATATTATTGTTAAAAAGTTTTAAACTATATTTCTATAAGAGAGTGCGCATACGTTCATTTTGACAAAAAGTATCACATATCTTTGACATTTCTTAAACCCTGAATCCAATAAAAGCATTTAAAAATTTATTATTAATAACTTAAATTTCATATATCCTTTTTTAACTAAACTTTTCATATTTCAATGCATATACAAAATAAACTTAAATTTCTTGGGTAAAATTTGACTAAACATTTTTAATATAAAATTTAATTGTTTTTGAATAGAATATAAAAATTAATTAAACTAGCTCAAAACCGTTCATGACATAAAACTCAACTCTATATAGTTTTCGTATGATAATAAATATTGCAACCCATACAAATATCGATACGTGGACACAAATACTTTTAATTTGTCTCATTCTTCTACTTTAAACTTGAGACTTTTGACCAATCTATTTAAAAATAGCATAATCTCATTAAGACTACATTTATTTGCAACATAAATAGATATATATAATTGAAAGTCTACATTGAAGAAAAAGAAAATTTGTCTTGCATTTAAATTCCATCAATATATAAAATTTTGAAAAATAAATGCCTTTAGTCAAGGATGTGAATATATAGAAGAAAGCAAGTTGCATTCCATTTCTTCGATTCCTATCAATTTCATCAATAAAAGACGGTGCCTACTTTTTTTGGACCACATATATATCCTCCATCTTGTTGCTGCCGTGTTCAACACTAAAGTAACCTCAAAATTCAAGCACCAAAGAAAAAAAAGGAACCTTGTAAAATTAGAATTTCTTGAATGGTTCTTAATGTATGGCTCACATATTCCCATGCATCTTAGTCCACATGGAAAATCATGGACCATCTTAGTCCATTTGATATCGTGACTTTGTCTAGGCCTTTGATTAATCACAAAAGGGTCCCATTTCCATGCACGTAAACTAATATATTCTAGCTATAGCTAGCGGAAAATAATATGCAATTATGCATATACAAAGGTATATATGTATGCTTATTCATTCACACCTCTTTATTATTTTTTCTTTGGATTAGGCAAGGCTATAGTTTAATTTTCTAAGCCGGAATTAATGATGTAAACAACCAAAGATGAATTCCTCCGTCAATTGGATAAATATTTATTTTGATCTTTGAAGTGTGACACGTTTCATAATAATTTTTTAATATATCAAAACTATAAAAATATATTTAAAAATATATTTTGTTAGTCAGTTTAATTATTGAATGTGTCATTAATTAATCAATTTAATCTTTAAATATATTTTTAGTTAGTCAATTTAGTGTATAATATTACTAACAAATGAGATATTAAATTATGCATTTACAATTTCGTTAAATTCCGAGGCTATAATGATAGGCAACTCAAAAACCAAAATGATCATTGTTTATCCATAGTTGAATATATGGGTTGGAACACTATTCTTCTTTCTCCTAACAATTAAATACTGATAATTAATATTGTTTCAATTAAGACATTTTCAATTCATTGGAAAGTGGCACTTAGAGCATATCTAATACGAGGTGTTTTCTCTGTTTTTTCTTATCAAGGACCCCTATCTATTCTCTCATTGAAGATAAAAAATATGAGTTGTTATTAAAGAAAGTGTAGCTATACAAACACTATTTCTTTTCCCTTTTTCCGAATCCTACTTAATAAATAGCGAGACCAATTTATTAATTTTTTTTAGGTGTTGAGTTGGAGAAATTTGATGCTTATTAAATATTAATATTAAAAGTTATAAATGAATGATATATAACAGTAAGACTCATTCAAACATCTAAATAAAAGTATATTTTCTCTAAGTTACCTTTAAAAAATTGTGGATAATTTATCTAATATCCATTCAAAATATGTTATATAAGTAAATTTGTAAGTGTAATACACTTAAATTTATGGATATCACTTACACCTTTATCTATGTTATTTATTTTTATTAGATGATAATAAATTACTTATTATTTTCAAAGGAAATTTATGCCTCACAAAAAAAAGTATCACCATTGTGGATAAACGTTAGATAAACCTCAAAATTATGCTAAATGACAATGTGATGATAAAGAATTGGAATTTTTTGTATGAATATCCCTTTTTTTTTTTTAAAATGTCCACTTTGCCACATGCTAAAAATATATACAGAAATACCCTATTTTTTATTGTTAATTGCAACATGAGGATACGGGATTTTTTTTTTTTTGTAATAGAAGGTCGGATGCATGCGACCATGATATTCTGATTTTTTTTATTCCATTTTATTTATTGATTTAATTATTATTTAATTAATTATAAATAATTAAAATATTTAAAAAATCAAAATAATAATAATAATATTAATTTTAATAATAATAATAATATTAATTTTAATAAATTATAAATAATTAAAATATTTAAAAAATCAAAATACTAATAATAAAATAAAATACATCATTAAATAATAATAATAATTTTAATAATAATAAATAAAATTACATAAATAAAATACATTAATAATAATAATATTATAAATTTTAATAATTATAATAATAATAAAATAAATTGAAGAAAATACATCAAATTCATATTTTATTATTATTATTTTCATTAATTTTTATTTATTAGATAAAAAAAAATAGGAGGAAGTTGTTATAATAATGTGCCAAAAAAGAGGAAGTTGTTATAACAGGGGAAGTTGTTATAATAACGTGCCAAAATAAATAACGTGTCCCTAATATTTTGTAGATACTGCTTTTTTTTTCTCCAATTTAATGTGTTTTATTTTATTTTATTAATAGTATTTTGATTTTTTAATTATTTTTAATTTATTAAAAATCAATCACTCAATTGTTAACAAAATAATATTAAGTGTTAATTTAACTACAAAATAAGATTGAGTCGTCAAAATAATGTAATATGTTATTTATTTTCGCACATCTACTCAAACACATTAACTTTGATATTTTGTTTGATTTTATTATTAAAATTTTATATTTTTTAGATATTTTTATTATTATTTTTTAGTTACATTAACCATATTTAATTATTATTATTTAATTACATTAACAATATTTAGGAAATATAAAAAGAAGTTAAATAAGAGGGAGTTGTTAAGAAAATACGTTGTTATTTTATGACAAAATATTAAGGACACGTTATTTATTTTGGTACGTTATTATAACAACTTCCTCTTATTTGTTTTAGTATATTATTATAACCTCTTCCTTCTTTTTGACACCTTGTTATAACAACTTTCTCCTATTTAATACAGAAATAATAATATATTTTATTTTTTATTAGTATTTTGATTTTTTAAATATTTTAATTATTTATAATTAATTAAATAATAATTAAACCAATAAATAAAATAAAATAAAAAAAAAGTCAGATCGCATCACCAAATTACAATCAGCAACCAAGAATAAAAAATAGAACATTTTTGTATATATTTTTTTACAGTGTGGCAAAGTGGACATTTAAAAAAAAAACTCATAAAAAATAATCCTATAGAATTGTGTATATAAATCTGGCACACTATCGAGTGTTATTACCTACTACCGTACAACTGGACATTCCTCATCGTGTTAGTCAGGCGAAATAATCTAACTCTTATATAATGTGAAAAGTATTTTTAATTTGTTTTTCTATCGCTTCATTTTTCACATGTCCTATATTGCCACCAGCTGGAGTGGGCGAGTAACTACTTTTCAACTTATCAAACTCATTATCTCCAAAAAAAATATTAATAATTACTATATGTTAAAATTTGGATTAGCCTAACTCAATTCCACAACTAGTAAGCTAAGGGTTGCTTCCCCTATTTAAACACATTTTTATTTATGTCATGTTGAGGATTAAAATCTATAATATGACCCATACGGATGACTTCATAACGATTACCTTAATAATAGGTGGTTCAGTAAATTGGATAGATTCTAATACTATACATCTTAGAATATGTGTTAGATTTAATTCAACGCCACAAAACTGGATATGTAAAGTGAGAACTTTTCCCACTTATAAATGAGAACTTTTCCCACTTATAAATACATTTTTAGACCATATCGACAGTTTGTTTTAAATTTTTTAAAAAATGATTGACTTTATATTTTTTAATATGATTTTTATGAAAATTTATTTAAAAATAATAAAAGTTATTTCGGATTCATTTGTTACTGATTAAAATAAATAAATTTGACATTCAATAACTTATAAATTTATTATTAGTGATTCTTTCATGATAGAAATAATATATTTTTAAAAAAAAGTATCTCTAAAAAATTACTTTTATGAAGAGTTTCTCAAAATAATTTTTTATTTTATTCATCTTTTGAAATTTTATTATTCAAAAAGAATTGCAACAAATAGATGAACTACTTAAAATGACATTTAAAGATAATCTTAAGCCAATTTTTAATTTGAAGCTTTTGTTTTTAAATTCTTTTTTAAAAAAGTTGTAATAAAAAAATAATAATACTAAGAAAATTATTTTACAAAAAAAAACTGTAATAAACAAATCAAATCTATGACTCTTAACAATATATGATATGAAATGTATAAACAAATAGTGGTTTTGTCTCAGTTTAATAGTTTGATACACGATTAACTAAAAATCCCAACATAAAGTTACTACAAGTGGGAAGATGTTTAGTCAATTAGTCATTTTCTTATGATGGAGAGAAGGGTAAGGTGTTAAAGAATTGGTGCCTTTGTAGGATCGAGATAGGGTTGCAGCAGGATTGAGAATCAATGGGGTTGACGAGGAACATCAATGTGAATGTGCCTCAAATCATCTAACTAAAGTTGGTTAGACTTTAGTAGTTGTTATAACTACCTTTGGCCAAGTTAGTTATGATAGGTGGTTATAGTTAGTTAGCACTTGTATACTATAAATAAAGCTGTAAATCGTAGCAGCAAGAGTGTGTGGTTAATGCATTCAATAGCTGGAAAATTGAGAGAAAGATTGAGTGAGAAAAGGGAGATTGTGAGAAAGGAGAACAATCTTGAAGAAACTTGATCTTGTAATTTCAGTGGTTGTTAATGTAGCAGTATCAGCAGCGAAACTGTGAGAAGAATAAGCAATTCATGATTCATAGAAATCAGAGAAAGAAGATTAAAGGGAGAGAAAGAAAGATTGAGAGAAAAGGCTAGTGTTGCTGGTTCATAAACAGTGATAGACACTAGGAGATCAATCTTGAGAAGACTTTAATCTTGTAAAGTTCAATTAACAATAGTGGATTAATCTTGCTTGCTTGCCCGTGACGTAGGTCTCAACAATTGAGATCGAACACGTAAATCTTGGTGTCATTCTTCCCTTATCGTTCTTTAATTTCGTTTACTTTGATTGCAGAACTGTTTATACAAAACTGCAGAAACGGAGAACGATAATCAATCTCCGTTTTCTGGTTTTATTCTGGTTTTCTGTTCTATCAAGAACGTTCTCCGGTTTCAGCAGAAAACGCAGAACGTTCTCCGTTTTCGTTTTTCTGCATTTGTTTGTTTTTTTTCCTTTGTTGGTTAATTCTTGTTGCAGATCCCAATATTGTTTTAACAATCAATATATAACTTAATCAAGGGACTTAGGGAAAACATTTGTTTTTATTATCCTATAATACAATTTTAGAAGGGGTTTAGGGGGGAGAGCGAGAAAATATATCCAAAAGTTAGGCCATGGTTGAATGAGATTTGGTTTTTAGTTTTTAAAATTTGTTTTATAAAATTGTTTTTAGGAAGATAATAAACAAAAATTTGTTTGTTTATCTAATTTTTTTTAAACTGTTTTAAAGATGAAAAAAAAAAAATTGTTTGGTAATCTAATTTTAAAAAGTTGTTTTGAAGAGGAAAATTAAAAAGAAAACTTATTTGTTAACCTAATTTTTTTAATTTATTTTATTATATCAAATTATAAAATGGAAAAGGATGATATATTTTAGAGTTATCATCACTTTTTAAATTATAAAATTAATGATCAAACAAAAAAATAATCTTCAAGTAATTATAAAATAAACGAATCAAATAGAATAGTTACAAATTAAAAGAATCAAACAAATTAATTATATGGATTTCAGTAACTACAACTACAAAAATATTTGATATAAAAAAATATTCACTACACCAAGAAAAATCTTAGACAACACTTTTTTAAACATTAAATAGCGTTTACAAGTGTCATTTATTTCAATGCTATTAAAGGTATAGTCAATTATTTTTATAAATAAAAAGCGTTGTCTAATGTAATCTATAATAGTGCGTTTTAAATGTAAGCGTTATAATGTAACTTATAACAGCGTTTTTTAAATGTAAGCGACGTTTAATGTAATCTATAACAACACTTCCTCTTATAAAGTGCTGTAAAAAGATCAGCTTATAATAGCACTTTTAAATGTAAGTGTTATCTAATATAACTTATAACAGCGCTTTCTCTTATAAAGTGTTTTAAAAGATCAGCCAATAACAATGATTTTTTTCGTATTAGTGCTATGAAAGAATATAGTTATTTTAGTCAAAACATCTAACAGTTTATTGACTATCCACAGAAGCGCACTCTCGTACATATTTTTTTCTTTCAACATTTTGTTGAAGTACACAAGAACATATTTGCACAAAATTATAATGATATCTTAAAACTTAACAATTATAACATATAGGAAAAAATTTGTACTAATTTGATAATTGATCTCTGATACAAATTCAAAATTACATAATGCTTCTTGTATCTCTTAAAACAAAATTTATGTTATCATCAGGTTTTGAACATTTCCTACCATGAACGAGAACATATAGTCTTAATTGCCTGAGTCAACTCATGCGCAACCTTGTTACAAACATGACTAATTACAGTAATTGAGCGGTCAATATATACAGTCAAAGATACAACAATCAATACTATAGACTAAACTTGGTTGCCCTAATAAGATTGAAATCAGTGACAAACTCAGTAGTAGACCAGAGCCACACTAATTGGATAAAACACTGAATTCTGAAATATCAAATGGTTTCTAAAAAACACTAAATTAACAATCCATCATATGATACTTAATCCGAGTACATATTGACATCAATCTTCCTTAACTTCAGTTAATTGATCTTCAGAGTTACTCGAACATTTGAATTCATCAAAGTACTACAAAATATAATGCGATTAAGTTAAAATTAATCAAATAGAAATATTAAATATTGAAATAATATATATATATATATATATATATATATATATATATATAATAGAATTAGCATACCGTATTTGTAATTACATTTTGATTAGAAGTGACAATCTCTTTCATGAACCTCATAACATAGTACCTACAATCTATCCCTTTTATTTTTTTTTACGAGGACACTAGACAAATGAAAACATATACATCAATGCAATTATTTATAAGACAAAACTTGAAGCTCGTATTAATTTTATAAGACAAAAAATTTGTAACAATATTTCTAATCATACACCAAATGTAATAGGTAGCTATATAAAAAAATGTATTGGTCTCCACATAATCTTGTTTTATTTATTCTTCTAAACTTTAGCTCCCCTTTGAGCATGGAATATTTGGATAGCTGTAACAAATATATATAAACGAATATGCTTAGAATAACCTCACACAAACAACCACATATATTTGTACATATTTTGATACAATTATATACTTACGTATCAAGCATAAACTTCAATTTCGAGTGATTTGTATAATCATCACGTATTGAATCCAAATAATAAACTATTTCTAATGTGGCATTAATGACAATCAACACCCAGTGTCTCCTAAGAAAAATTTCAATAAGCAAATCAATTACAAAAAGAGAAAATAATATACCCTAAATTAAATTTAAAAGAAAATCTAACACTTAATTATATGGTATTGCAAACAACTTATTCAGATGATCTTTTTTGTCCATCAGTACATCAACTATATAATATTTGACCTAAGTTTGATCATTTTCAAACTTGAATATCAGATGGGGAGATATGAAGAAGAATTTGTTGATCAATTGACGCGGACACACCAATTTTTCATACAAGTACCTTGTATGAAAATATAGCATCATTGATTCACTTATACAAAAAACTAATTCATTCATCTAAAGTTATTTGGAATACCATATATATATGAAGATAACAAAGACACCTATTTCTTGATGTTTGAAAAGCTCTTTCATTTTCTCCTTACTAATACTTTCTACATAAAAAAACACCAAAAATATCTTCCTCCATTGGTATTTTACGCAAGTCCGCATCGATACATATTTGTTTCTACAACCCTTTTTAGGGGAAGACTTTTGAAGTCTTAATTTTGCAAGATCTTGCTTTGGTGTTGCAACCGTCAAATTGCTAGATCCAATCTTCTCATTTTGTCTGACTTGTTGCAATTTTTGTGTTTGAATTTAAAACATCGTGAAATTAAGTTAGTTAATGATTAACTAATGCTTAAATAGTAAAACATTAATTTGGTGTTGCAACCGTCAAATTGCTAGATCCAATCTTCTCATTTTGTCTGATTTGTTGCAATTTTTTTTTTTTTTTGACGTGAGTGACTCGTTCGCCTTAACATCATTACCATTTACTTTGGATTTTATAGGAGTCGAAATATGGTGTATAAAAATAGAAATTTCAAGACAAAGTAAAAAGCAATATAACACAATATATTGATAGTGATCGAAATAGTAAGTAAAAAAATATATATATATATATATATATATATATATATATAACTTCATCAAGTATAGGAGGCAATGGAGCATCCAAATCTAAAGAAATATCAATTGACAGCTGAGAGTGGTGTATGGTGTACTATGCCTCCTAAAATGAATATTGTACACCTTTCCCTACTTATCAACCTTGCGATAAGTATGAGATGACAAATAAGGTACACAAGACAAGATACCATAAATCAATAATCAATATAAAGCAGTACTTTAATTAGCAGATACATCAATTAATTAAATAGACTGCAGTACTTTAATTCATTAATTACCTCGTAAATGTTCTTCCAAACAATAAAATTGAAACTAACTTTGTCACTAGGGGTATGCATATTTTGTGGAAAGCTTTATGACAAATTTTTTTCAATATCCTTCTTTCGCAACTAAAGAACTTCGGCAATTAGCTCTTCTGTCATAACAAATAATTTTGTATTACTTGGATTTTTTTTTCTTTTGATGTTGATAATAATCTTTTGGATTGACTTCAAACCCCTTACCCCTCACAAGACTAGAATACTCTAAAATATTTAATATTTTACTAAGTATGTCCCTACAATTGGTGTCTTGCGTCTATCCTTGAGATAAAGTCTCATAATTAACATATATTAATACGAAAAAGAGAAGTTTATCATGAACACTTTCACAAGACATTAACAAATAAATATATAGTGTTATTATATACTTACACATTGTTCATATACTTGTTGAACATCTTCGTTATCGACTACTCCATTCTTATTTTTACAAGCAACTTTCCACAATATATGAAGACCAATAGATATTTGGTCAGATCCCGTCTCTTTTATCCAAACATGCATATCTCATACATGACTTTTGTATGGATATAAGGGTTTTGCACTCTCTCACGATTTGTATTGCTTAAGTTCTATATAAATAAGTATCAGTCATATTAACTATAATATGATTTAGTATATCATAAGACACAGTTGTGTAAAAATGAATCTTAATTACTTGTACCCTTTTCCGTTTTCCTACAAAAGTTTTTCATTCTTCCAACGATATCAGATTTTCATAAAGCTTTCGACGACCATTGAAACTTCTGTTGGCATCTTTAACAAATATAAAATGTTTGAATAAATGTATTTTAATGCCAACAACGTAAAAAAAACAAATAATTAAAACAAACAAAATACTTGTATACAAATACAAAATGTTTGAATAAATGTATTTTAATGCCAACAACATAAAAAAACAAATAATTAAAACAAACAAAATACTTGTATATCTTTCCAAATAAGATTTTTAGCAACTCTCAATGCTTTATTCCTCCAATCATCACAAGTAATCGAAATTCGTTGACGAGCCACGACACCAATGTAGCTTACTAGCTTTGAACCATTAGGCTCAATCAGTTGATTATGTGCATTCCAAGCTACCTTATTATAATCTTAAAGTAAATAGGTGTGTATAAAAAAGACAATATAATCAAATTTTAAACAATGTATTGAACTACCTCAAATTGTATTCCTTCAACCCTCGTTTAATCTCCTTTTCCTCTTTTTGTAGAAAGTTGTTTTCTTCATTAGAAAAAGACTCATTTTCCTTGTTATAAATATCATCATCATCCGAATACTCTATTTATCTACAACAACAAAATATAT
The DNA here is from genome assembly GCA_037974755.1 of Cicer yamashitae. Classification (NCBI taxonomy): domain Eukaryota; kingdom Viridiplantae; phylum Streptophyta; class Magnoliopsida; order Fabales; family Fabaceae; genus Cicer; species Cicer yamashitae. The sequence continues at coordinate 33,504,041 of JBBPBQ010000001.1, read as the reverse complement.
ATGTCAAATATGTATTCCTTGGTTCTCATTAGAGACTAATAGGGAACTAAAAATACTATTGTTAAACTAAAAATATTGTTCACCAAAATCAACCAAAGTGAAAATAAAAGGTGTCACAAATAACTGATACGTAGACAAATTACAAACCAAATTACAAACCAAATAACTGATACGTGACCACAACTGATGTTTATGTTGGTCTCTTTCTTTTCTTTGTCAAAATACGATTTGTTTGTCCCTTAATTACGTGGAATGATGGATTGATCCAAATTCTCTCATTATGATCATCTCTAATTTACAAATCATCCTCTGTAGTTATATCAGTTTTAAGTGATTGTGATGTTGCAAAAAAGGATCATCCTCAACATCAATATCATCTTCATCTTTATTATTATAACCACTTATTTTGTTGGTCAAAAGTACTATGGGCTATTTTAGATTGCAGAATCATTAACATAGAACAATTGTTTAGCTTGAGACGCTAAAATAAAAGGCTCGTCCTTGTACCCCCACCATATTAAGACTCACCTGCAAAAAAATGACTTATCAGTTCAAATGCCATTTTTATTTTCAACCCATTTGCACCCAAAGACAGGAACTCGAAATATTGTATAATCTAACTCCCAAATTGTTTCTGTGACCCCAAAATATGACAAATTTGCGTATGTGGGGTTTCTATCCTTGGAGCTTCAGACGTGCAATGCTCCAGCTACTAGGGGACACCGCTATTTTGCATAATATATACTTTTATCATCTTTTTCTTTTGTATAAAATGTGTAGCCGTTAATTGCATACCTAGTGTAACAAAATACATGTAAACTTGGACCATATGTTAACCATTTCAATCTTTCAGAATTTGACACAACATCTACATATATCTTTGAATAAATATCATTTTTGAACCATGTTATAAAACTTCGATTTTGTTCTCGTGCTATCCAATTTTTATTTTTATTCGGGGTCAAACTCCTTAGATACTCCTTGTGTAACCGGCATTGTGAAAAACATACAATTGTGCTTGCTCCCATTTTGTCCTTGATATGGTCACTATTTTATTCCCAATTACCCATTTCCTTGCTATTCTTTCCAAATTATGAGACTTCGAAAGTCCAATTGGTGCAACATTAGATAGATATTCAGTACAAAATTCAACAACTTCTTCTGCAATGTATCGTTCAACAATACAACCCTTTGGTCGACTTCGAATTTCCACATAGCCTTTTAATATTTTCATATAATGCTTAATTGGGTACATCCATCTCATATAAGTTGGTCCACACAGTTTTGTCTCTTTCACAATATAAACACTTAGATTAACCATATGTCAAAAAATGAAGGCGGAAAATACATCTCAAACTCACACAGAGTAACAACAATTTCTTTTTGCAATAATGGCAAGCTGGTTGGATCAATCACTTTATTGTGTGTCTAACTTTTTCAGGCAATATGGAACGTATACCTATTGGTAGTAAATGTTCCATCAGAACATGACAATCATGAGACTTTAAACCCCTTACTTTGACTCTAAACCCCTTAATTTTAGGTATTTCATAAATACCAAATTTCTAATATTTGAAGAGTACCTTTTTAGAACTTTAACTTCATGAAGAAACTTATAGAAAACTATTTTCTCCTTTCTAGGTAGAGTATGAGCCGATGGTGGTGTTTGCTGGAACCAATTTGGTTTTATACTTAGAGTTTTGATATTAACAAAAGTATTTTATGAGAACAATATATTTGATTTCACAGAGTATGAAAGAAGATTCATGTTTTTGAAAAAAAATCTAAAATAATATTTTATTCAGATTTATGATTGAAGAAAATTTTTGACCAAGTTGAAAAGAAGATATAATCAAATGTTTTTTTAAAAAAATCTAAAATAAGATTTGATTATGATTTATGATTGAAGAAAATCTTTGACCAAGTTGAAAAGAAGATATGGTCAAGATGTGATCAAGATTTCTCACAAGAAGTATGAATTATTTACAAGAAGATTTGATCAAGATTTATTTATAACAAACAGTATCAATCTGAAGAATTACAAACTCAATCTAAACAACATATGAACATAATCAATCTGAAGAATTTACAAACTCAGTCTGAACAAAATATGAACAGAATTCATCTGAAGAATTTACAAAATTAATCTGAACAAAATACGAACATAATCAATCTGAAGAATTTACAAACTCAATTTGAACAAAATACGAACAAAATCAATCTAGAAGATCTGCTCAGATTGAATTCAGAAATAAAAATTGGCTAAAGAACATATTATCCAAAACCATCTTGTTCAGAACTATTTTTGAATAAGATCATTGTCGACCAAGCTAGGAATGAAGATACAATTCATAATTAAACAAAGACTAAATTGAAGCCCTAATTTAATCTATAAATAGATACTCAAGGCTGAAGAAGAAGATTATCAGAAATCAGAAAAGAGTAGAAAAAATCATAAGTTGAAAATTCAAATTTATCTTAAAGTTCAAAGAGATAAACATTTGTTAAAGTTAGAAATATTATCTAAGTATTTTTTCTTAGAGTGTGAGAGTTATTATTATTATTATCAGCTTTGTTAGAAGCAACTACTCAAGTTCCAAATCTTTGTAATCAAACCCGATAGTGGTGCTAGTGTGCCTTCAACAATCTAGGGTTGTCAGGTTGTGTGGAGAAGACTTGGATGGTAGAGTCAAGGTATTTGTGTTCCTCAAAACTCTGGGATTGTCAGGCTGTTTGGGAAGACGGGCTTAGAGAGTTAGGTGTTTTGTAATTCAATGTATTTAAATTAGTGGATTAAAGCCTTCTAAATGAGGGGACTAGATGTAGTCAAGTTAGGGGTGAACCATGACTAAATGTGTTCAATTATTTATGCTTTCATTGTTTACTGCCTTTGAACCCGATTGCTTCTTATTGAAGTAATTCATAAAAACCAATCAGCCTTCATCAAATTAGCAAAAAATTATCAACTTTCAAACACAATTCAACCCCTCTTCTCGTGTTTACACCTTGAATTGGCATCAGAGCTTGGTCTCAAGGCTGAGCACTTTACAATGATTGAGGAAAGATCCAAAGATTCAACATAATGGATTCAATGAATCAGTAAAGGAAAAAATGGAGGTACTTTCTAACTTAACTTGATCTGATTTAATTTGTGTTATAAATAATTTTTTAAATAAGAATCACAAATTGTCTTTAAAATTGAAAACACTTAGGATAGAAAACGCAAACCTAACTGAAGAAATTAATGTTTACAAGAATCAAAGTGTTGAAGTTAAAATAGAAAATGCAACTATGAAAACTAATATTGCTGAAGTTAAGGCTGAAAATCTAACTCTGAAAAGTAATCATAGTTCAACATCAATTGAAAATACCACATGTAACTCTGATAAGCATGAAGAAGTATTTCAAGATTTTCTTGTTAATGGTATGGAAAGAAGCAAGTATGCATATATTATTTATGGTGTTAGTAGGAATGGTAAAAGAGGAATAGGATTTCAAGAAAAAGCAACTGAACTGAAGTTCGTTCCCTCTGATGATTTACGTACTATTTTCTCTAAGAAATGTCACACTAAAATATCTTCTCCTATGCTAACCACATGGAAAGACATGAAACTTTTCAGAACTAACAAACTAGGACTCAACCAGATTTGGGTACCAAAGGATAAAATTATTTATGTTGCAGATGTTCTAAGCAACCAAATTGAAACCCCGGTCATGGTGTCTGGTCAATGGATGCTTACAATATATGAATGGAAAAAGGTCTATGTTCCAAGACCTAACAAACAAAAGCCAAGTGACTTGTGGAAGAAGATTGAAAGACCAGATGGTTGGAACTAGAACGGTTAGAATAACCAGAACTATCCGAAAAGTCAAAACTACCAGATGAACCAGAAATATCATAAAAATCTGGAGTATCAACATACTCAAAACTGGCAAAGAAATCACACATATCAAAAGAAGAAAAATTGGCTGAGAAATCACACATATCAGCAAAACTGGAACTACTTGAAGAATCAGAACTACCATCAGTTCTAGAATTACTAGAAGAACCTGATACATCAGCAGAAACAAAAGTGTTTTACTTCACTCGTCAAGATACAACTATTACAAGCGAAAGTGTTTTACTTCTAGTTAGTTCAAAAAACTCGACATTAGTTTTTCTTCACAACCAAAGACTTGATCTAAACTCTTAAGACTGAATTTTATGCAATTTTTGTCATATTTACTTGATGATTTTCATAGGTCTCTCTTGGAACTCGTTGAGATGTAATTTCACTCCACATGATTTATTATTTTTCTTCTAGAGGCCTTAAAGTTGTAACAAGAATTTAGAAATAGTTGTATGACTTTACCCAAAACGTTTACTTCCACCTTTGATATTATATATTGTTTGCATATTAAGTTATTATCCATATAAATGACTCAGGGAGTTACAGTAAACCCCTCACAATTGATTAATGGAATTGATCGTGAAAGTATCCTCACATATCAAAGAATCGTACTTTGATCTTGAAGCTCTTGTGCATGATGATAGCACATGATCAATAGAAAATGATGGCTAATTGATTATTAGAGGAATCAGATTTTCGAACTCTGAAAAGTTACTAATATATGGTTGCATGGTTTAGTGGTAGATAAAAAGAGAATATGATTATGATGTCCTATTTATACAAAAAGGTTTTAGGTTAAGATGAGATAAACCCTCCAACCAATATTTCCCAAATCTTTCATTTGATAAATTGAGTTGGCTACACTTGACTAGAATTAAGCAAGACTCATTTTGGATCATATTGATGACTAGGGTTGAACAAGAAATGTCGACCTGCTAAAAACCCGACAAATCTGAGACACATGGGTGTAACGGGCGACGGGTACACCAAATGAAAAAAAAAACGAGTTGAGATGGTTTCATATGGTCGGGTTCGATCTATAAAACAAAGTTTAGCGGTAACCGGGCCCGCCCGCATAACTTTAATTGTTCATATTTTGACATATTTAGCTCACATAATCTATAGTGTTGTGACATAGCTAGTTTTCATGCAATAATGTTATTCTCATTAGGGGTGGACAGATGTGCCGTAGCCGCCCATAATCGTCCGACCCATACGGCCCACAAGCAAACGGGTGGTTTGGATCGGGTTGTCGGATCTCGTGGGTGAACTTCAATGGATGTACACGGTCTACCGCGGTCGGATCGGATGAAGAAACTGGATCCATCGGCAACCGAAACCGACCGTCCAATACATATGAGATTGAGGCCCAACCTTGCTCTGCATATTTTGGCTCAGTATCTCTTGATCTCATCTCTCTAGTCTCTCAAGTTAATCGACCTCTCTTGTTGTTGCTTCTAATCTGCCTACATTTTTCTCAATCGTTATTCACCTCATTATACTATACCCCTTTCGATCTCACATCTTCAACCACAAATGGAGAAGGGGTAAAAGAGTGTTGGAGAAAGCTCACAATTGCACATAGAAAGGTACTCGTAGAAAGTTTTATGACTTTCTGTTATGATTTCCTTATTATTTTTTACAATTAGGGTTTATTTTTTATAACTAGCATTTTCATCTTGTTAAGCTTTCTATGATCAGGAGCATCCTTTTTGCTTGTTGGCTCAGAGCATCTGAGAGCAAGAAGCTTATAACGTAAGGTTAGAGTTCTATGAGTATTTTGTTAACTGTATTATGCGTGTTTTTTAAGTTTTTGGTCAAAGGGTTTACTTTCAATAGCTTTCTGCCTCTTTTAGTTTCAAATTTTTCTAAATACTTAACTATTATTTTCTAACTATAACTTTTATTTTGTTTGAGGCTTTCTGTTGTTGTTCCTTGGAAGGATGCAACAATGTTTTCTTAGCAGCAGAGAAAAAGTACTGAAATCAAAGAAAAGTAAGTTCTATGATTTTTTTTTTAATCTTTTTAAAACTTGAGTTTGTTGTTTATGAACCAATGATTAATTTCTAATGCTTGAACAATGTTTGTATGGTTATGTGTATATGATAATGTGTATTTGATATTTGTATACCTCTCTTTTTTTAATGTGTTTGATAATGTGTATAGTTAACCATATCTTATTTATTTTATATTTTCAATTTGTTTTTCTGTATGTTAATGCTTATATATATTTTTGGTTCAAAGCATCTATGATTAAATTTTTATCCTTATACTGTATGATATATATATATATTTGGTTCAAAGCATGCTTTGGTACTGTATGATAGTTTATCAAGTTTGTTTATGGTTTTATATTTTGCTTCATTAATATGTTGATTATATAATTTTTTTATTCAATGTGTATGCTTATAGCTGTGATTTTTCTTATGATGATGATAAATTTTTTACATTGTTTCTGTGTGTGTATTAAATTGTTACTGCCTTTGAATGACTATAATCAATTAAATGGTTTTCATGTCAATGATATGTTTCTTCAAGGTTCAAAGTTGGAAGTTTGCAATGTTAAATGAATAAGTTTCATATTTATCATTTATACATCCATGTTATGTATTAGTTATTATGTTAAATTTTTGATTTTATTAGTTGGTCACATAATTTATGTATTGCTTCCGTTGTGCAGAAACCATGTGCCTAAACAAATTATTGTGTTGTACTGAATCTATGAAGCATTTAATTGACTTACATTTTAAATTGTAATTCTAGTTACATGTATTAAATATTTGAACTTGTTGCCAACAAGTTGGTGGTGAAGTCATTGCTGTAAATTTAATTTAAACATTTGAACTTGTTGCCATCAAGTAGGTGGTGAAATCATTGTTGTAAATTTCTTTAATTTGTAGCAATAATTTATACATTTGAACTTGTTGCCAACAAGTTGGTGGTGAGCTGTAAATTTAATTTAAACATTTGAACTTGTTGCCATCAAGTAGGTGGTGAAATCATTGTTGTAATTTTCTTTAATTTGTAGCAAGTAAAAATAGGTATTGGTTATTTTATAATTTTATGAATTTTTTATAATAAAATTTACAGTTTAAAATATTCAGCAATAGTGAACATTATTTTGCAAGTAGTAAAAATGGAGCATTGCACCAACAAAATTTGTCCCAAAACGTTGTTTTTTAAAATTTGAAATAAAAAATAAAAAATTTGAATGATTTAGACCTTAATCTAAAATGGGTCACTAATGGCCCAATCCGAAAATACCGAACCGTGAACCCACCCAAACTGAGGATCCGCAACTGACCAAACCGTGACTGCAACATGTCAAAATTGAGCCTGTTAATGTAACCTGCGGTTTTAATCGAATTAACTGTTTAGACCCAAATCTGTCCGAACCCGCCCGTCTGTCCACCCCTAATTCTCATGCAAGCAAGCTATGAACCAGAAAAACAAAATGAACACGTAACAAGTACTACCTAGTAGTAGCTACTACTATACATTAAAAAAAAATATTAATAACAGTAAATAATAAATAAATAAATGTACTAGATCTCAACGACAGCTCCACTAAACATTATAAGCACACAAAAAACTGCAGTAAAAAATCTCCTTTACACTTTTTCTCCATATTTGTTCTCTTGTTGAAGGCACCATAAGAGCAAGCTATCTTTACTTGACAATTCTGTAACATTTCTTCTTCCTTTGTTAGATTTATCCTTCCATTGTTAATGTTTGGATCTGAGAAAAGTTTTCTGCAACATCAAGCTATCAATTATCTGAATAATTTGGTGTCATTAATAATCCACACACCAAATTCCTTCTTGAAGTAGTCAGATGCCTCATTGTCTACAGGAATATCATTTTCTGAAGCAATTTTCAGCAACATTTTCAACTTCACTATTTATGTCTTGTGATGAGGGTATTTCATTTCTTCCTTTTGGTTCATCTCTTTCATTCTCAACATACAAAGATCCACATCCATAAATGATTCTTTATCATCACTTAAAAGTGAAAGCCAATAATCAGAATCTTTTTCACTATGAGAAAATTGGTCTTCAACTCCATAATCTTAAACTACATTTTCATCCTCATTTCCTACTTCTTGTGCTTCACTTTTTGCCTCAGTTCCAACTTCTTGTGCTTTTTTTTCTGTCTCAGTTCCTATTTCTTGCTTCTTTTTCGGCCTTAGTTGTAATCTTAAATTAAATGACTATTCACTTTGTAAAAACGTTCTCTATTTTCATTTTTTTAAATGTGTATTCATTTTAACTAAACGAGACGCTATTGAAATAAACTATTGGAATGAAAATAAGATGAAATACTAATTAATAAAGATGTATTTCTAAAAGTAATAAAAATAGTTTTTTGACATTTTCATTGTTTCGAGAAATATAAACAATTATTTATTTTAAAAATCTCCTACCTCCTTAATAATGAATAAAACTAACACAAATTTTAAGAAATATTTTCAAAAAATAAAGGACCTTAATTTTTTTTTAAATTCTGGTTTAATATGTTTCTGGAAGGATAAAACACCAAAAGAAAAACAAAAGCAGATAGATGAAAAATGATAACAAAAACAGATTAATCTATACCAATACAATGATCAAGCTTCTATAGAACAGATTAATCTATACTATACAATGATCAAGCTTCTATAGAAGCAAGCAGGAGTACAAATAAAAATCCAATATCATGAAGATTATGCCCTTCTGTTTTTTTGCAAGACTTTAGTGGTTAAGACCTAAAATATTCAACACCTCTGGCAAGGACTTCTTCCTTGGTTATTCCCTAGTCACCTTAGTTAAAGCAACTAAAGCAGAGTGTATATATATACATGAAACATTGAGTATTAACTAGCGGTGGACGTAGATGCCGACTCACCCGAAAACCGACCTACCCGAAAGTTAAAAAAGAAAACAGGCAGGTGTAAGCGGGTCAACGAGTCAACTGGTCGTCTTATTCCGTTTCTAACGGTTAGTCAAGAATCAGTTCGGATTGAAAAATAAGCTTATTGGAATTCGAACCCGCTCAGCCTTGGTATCTAAACACACTAATTGTTATACCTATAACACTTTTGTAGGATAAATAATTGTTATACTTATAACACACAAACATCAACTCATTACCTTTACGACTTTACTTTATCTTCTCTTTCTTAATTTATTCATTTTTCTACTACTTTTTTTTCAATTTAATTTTTAGTTTGTCTTACTCGTTTATTAATGCAAAGGCAAAAAGGTTATGTAATCTTATTCCTTTCAATTTCAAATGCCTACACTACATCTCCTTACTCTCTATGTAAAAAAATCTATTGCTCACTCTTCTTCTTCCCACTTGTTAGAAGCCATTTTTGGCTGCTGCTACTATCAACAAACCAATGATTGATTTAAGATCTTCTATGTGGAACTTACATAGGAGAGGATGATTGCTTCTTACAACTCCTTTTTTATAATCTTACCTTTTCTTATTCTTCTAGATTTAGATCTAAATCTAAGTTTGTTGATACTGATTTTTTACATGGTATTTTGAATCTACCATTTTTTTCAAGATTTACAAAAGAATATTTGTTGGGTTATTTGAGATTTTTCCCGCTGAAACTGATCCCCAAACCCGTTACCAGCGCGACCCACGACCCGCCATATCCAAAGGAAAAAATAGACAAAAGTGGACCAATGTACTCCCATAACTATGAAGAGAAATTTGGATAACTAAACATATGTTTGGATTTATAAATTTTTACCATGGTCCTATTCGATAGACGTGAAGCTATAACTTTTAGTAATTAAATATAAGTAAATTGACGTCTTAGCCGCTGAAATTATTATTCATTTGCAATTTATTCTCTATATTCATTAATTTCCATACAAAAGTCAAAATTATGTTACCTTTTTCTTCAGGGCAAATAAAATGAGATAGAAAGCGAAATTTTTCAAGTTCAGTTACTAACTTTTGTATATCAAGTTAGTTTTTGTTGCCCAAAACAATAAAACAGTAAGAAGGGAGTTCCATACAAAAGACTACTAGTTACATAGACATGTACAAGTTAAGATCAGAACTCACAAGGTAGGTGATGTTTTAACTCAAGATTTTTAGCACAGTTTCAACTTACAAATGACAAACATGATTCAAAAGGAGATAGAAACTAGAATCCTACCGTACTGTATCAAATGATCATATTTTAACATCAAAGACATGTTCATGTAGATTAAAATCAAAATAAAGATGGGTAATCATAACCCAAGTTTTGGAGCACAAAAAGTTACAAGCGATAAACAAGATCCAAAAAGCTAATAGAAATTAGAATCTTCATAGCATACACTACCATACTAACTTTATCATCACCTGTAAACATCATGGATATGTACATCTAAATTAAGATCACAAGGCAAATGAGTAATCTTAACTCAAGTTTTGGAATATGTAATTAATGGTAGATAACATAGCTTAGCACTTCGACCTTGAAATGCTGTTCTAGAGTACTGAGTAGAACTACAACCGCTACATCTGAAGTATAGGGAAATAATACAAGAAATTTACACCACACATATAATAGCTCAAAAATAGAAGAATACATGAAATTAAACACAAATTCATAAGTCATAAGTTAGCTGAGATGATGATGCACAATGTGGCCGCTAGCAGCCACTATTAACTAGAGAGGTTTTGAAGCACAAAAGGCTATTACATTCAAAAAACTAGGTACATAGACATTCATAAACAACTCACAAGGTAGGTGATCTCTTAAAAACTCAAGTTTTGAAGCACACAAAGTTACAACTTGTAAGTAATAAACAAGATCCAAAAAGCTTATAGAAACTACTAGAATCCTACCATACCATACTAACTATATCATCATCATAAATTAAGTCCACAAGTCAAAATGTGTTAGCACAACGAGTTAGAAAATCCAAAAAAACTAACAGAAATTAAAATCCTACCATACCATACTAACTCTATCATCACCCTTAGCACCATCGCTACTATATCATCATCTTCATCTTCACAAGAGAACTTTCAATGCACCAAATCATGATACTTTCTTTTCTTCTCACATCCCATTCCAGAACCTAGATCTTCATCACTCTTCTTCCCCATTCCAGAACCTTCTACTACTACCTCCTCATCATCAGCATCACCAATAGCACTTGTTACTGTTACAGTCTCCAATTGATTAAAACCTAGGGTTTCAACATTCTCCTTCAAGTTCAAATCTTTATCCTCTGAAACTGAAATTTCTCCGCGACATTCAACGAAACTGGACTCAGTTATATTTTCCAAACCACCTCCCTCAACATCGGACAAGCACTCCGAAAACCCTAATTCCGAATCTTTTCCCAAATCAACGGAACCTTGGCCATCAGCTTCAACATGATCAACGGCTTGATTAACTTCACCCGGTTCAACATCGTTAACGGCGTCGACGGTGAGGTTCCGTCGCGGGTCTCCGACGAGTGGCGTGGTTCGCAAGATTTCTTCCTGTGAAGGAGATATGTAAGCTTGTTCTATGATAAAGGCGAATGGGTCTTCCTCCAGCTGATTATTCTCATTGAGTCCCGTTCTCATTACCATCTTTGTTGAATTCAATTGATCTCAAACTTTTTAGGTTTTGATTTTGATTTCACTTCCCACACAAATCTTACTCTTATATAGATATAGATATTATTCTTAATTCTTAATTAAAAATTATAAAATATTAAAACACAATGTGTACTAGTAAGCATTTCCCGCTCACTTATCCCGCCAATATGAAGGGCAATTTTGTCAACAAAACTCAAACTAACTACATGTGTCAAATGGACTGTGTCTAGTTGGTTTCGGACAATATTTTTTCATTAAAATTTTAAATGAATAAAATTTTAAAATAAAAGAACAAATTTACGTATAACTAAATTGAATTATTAAATAAATGATAATTTATAATTTTATTTAATATTTTTCTGAAATGAATATAAATAAAAATAATAGTTGAAAAGTGGATATATTTATATTAAATTTTTAAACAGATAAATTAACATTTAAACTATCAATTTTATTTATGTTTATTCAAGAAAAAAAACTCGTATAAATGATAATAATTAGATAATTAATAATTTTATGTAAATCATAATTTTAATTTATTAATAGAATTCTTTATATATTAAAACAGAATAATAAGCAAACCATTTAGGCGCCCAAGTATCTATTAACCCGCCTAATCGAGTAACCTTTCAGTTTCCATTGCAATCTTTCATTTCTATTTTATCTTTTCCAAAAGAAAAAAAAATTGCAGTGTTGTTCTTTCTCTTTTTATCCATTCACAAAATTTATTCCTCTATTTTAAAAATTGATAATTTTGATATGTCTCTCAAATTTTTTAACTAAAAAATGACATATGTTAAATAACATAAGATATAATTTCATGATATAGAACCATCTAGATGTATTAATTATTCATATGTTATTAATTATACAGTATTTTATTGAAATTTTATGAGTGTTAATTATTTTACATCATCGTATCATATGACACGTTATTTAAAGCATGTCTCATCACCATTTTTTAGTTAAAAAATATGCTAAATTGCATTTGTGGTCCCTTAACTTAATTTCCGTTAACATTTTAGTCCCTTATTTTTTTTTTCTCCCGATTTGGTCCTTTATTCTTTATTTGATGTTGTTAGAGTAGAAAATATGAGTTTATTTAAAGATTTAAGTTATAAATTTGATGAAATTTGTATTATATTAAGGATGATAATTAATTTTATGGGTTTTGTTTGAAATTTTCGATGAATTTTTGTAAAAAAAAAAAGATAACATTGTTGACATTTTAAAACATAAAATTTCAAATTATCACTTAAAATTAAAATAAATGACCAAATCGAAAAGAAAAAAAAAAGATAAAGGACTAAAACGTTAATTGAAATTAAGTTAAGGGACCACAGATGCAATTTAGCCTAAAAATAAAAGAAAGTGACTAAAATTGTCGACTTTTAAAATAGATGATCAATTTCGTGAATTAGTAAAAATAAATGACTAAAACTGCAATTAAGCAAAAAAAATATATAATTACTTCGTAAACCCTTCACATTTCCATGTAAGGGAACCACCACATGGTCAATCATAGTCACCACTAACTATGAAATACATGAGTATATTCTAACTCTTTTACATCAATTATTATCTAAATGCAGTTATTAAAAGATTCACTTTTAATACTCATTAAATATTCATAATTTTTAATATTTTTTCACAGATCATATTCAACACATATTCTTATAATGAAATATAATTAGCTTTAAATCTTTCATTTGATCACAACTCTAAGTTTTTTTAAAATTAAAATATTTTTATAACTCTACATAAAGAACTTTCACAACTCTTCGCTGCAAAATAATTTATTTTCCAAACCTTTTCTCAAATAGGTTAACAAGATTTTCAATTATCAAATTGTCACCGTTTAACTCTTAAAATTAAACATTTTTCCAACTCTTGGTTTCTTTGAAAATTCACGATCATAAAACTATATATTTTGTTAAATCATTACAAACAACATAAATATTTTAGAATTCTCTCAACCCTTAAGTCACTGTCAACTGTTTCGATTTTTTGTTAGACTCAATGAGCTAACTAAATAAATATAAAAATTTGTTCACCACCAAAAACTATCCAACAACATCATAATCTCAAAATCGAATCTTTTTCACACACAAAATCGTTAAAACTAATTGATCTACAACATTTATTTAAAATTAAATAAAAACGAATATTTTTCAATCCACACACTCGACAATTCAAATCTTTTTGGAAGAAAGTCATTTTATCTTTCAATTTCTATCACTCAATCATTAGAGCACAAAAATTTGAATTAATAAAGTACTCTAAACTTCTTATTTAAGCTCAGTCCAAAAGTAATTAAAAGAGTAAATTTGTAACTCTAAATATATTAATTTCACAATCTCACTCTTTGCTGAAACTCTTTAACTTTAAATTTTGAATTTTTCACAACTTTAACGACTCTAAATTTTCTTGTAAAGTTTCAACTTTAGTTCAAACTCATTTATTTGAAAATAATTTATTACATAACTAAACACAACCCAAAATCATATTTTCTTGGGTTGGTTGAATTTTTTTTATTATTCAATTTACTAACACTTATAATTCCACGTGTAAAACATCTCCTCTTTTAAAGATGATCACGACTTACCAATGATTTGTTTTTTTTAATAAAAGTTTGAAAATCCTCTACCTCACACCATTAGGTGGAGATCGGGTGAGTGAAAAAAATGAGAGAAAACATTCTTTTATTTTATTTTTCTGAACCAGAACTAAATATCTAAGTATTTAGTTATACTCACTACTATAGTTTGCTATAAAAAAATCATAATTGATTTGATATAAATTAATTAGAGTCTAATTATGTCCCCTTTCACAAATCAATTTATCAATAATATACGATATTTTAAATACATACACAAAATAATTAAGAATGTTTTTCTCTTAAAAATATTATTTTTGATAATTAATTTTATAAAATAAGAGTTCACTAATATATTTGCGTTAAATTTAAAATACAAAATTAAAGAAATATCACATTCAATTTCTATTCTTTCAAATTCGTTACTCATTACATAGCAGATTCAACTCGATAGTGAATTTGTTTTCTTTTGTTTATTTACTCTTTATTATCACATATTTTACTTTATTTTTTTCTTATTCTTATTTTTAGTTTTATTCTTTATCATTTCTAATTATTTAGAATGTTTAACTGTTTATTAAATGTATGGGTAAGTGGGCATCTAGTATGCCTAATTTTCCATCAAATTCATTTCAATTTAGTTATACGGTAACTTTTAAAATCATTTGTAAATATTTGGATAGTTAGAATGTTTAACTGTTTATTAAATGTATGGGTAAGTGGGCATGTAGGATGCCTAATTTTCCATCAAACTCATTTCAATCTAGTTATACAGTAACTTTTAAAATCATTTGTAAATATTTGGATTACAAAAATTTGATTTTTAGATAATTTTTAAAAGAAAGTAATGCGGCTATTGTTATGAACTTATAAGTGTTTGAATTATATCAGGATTAAATGATAAAATGACTCACACACTAAATGAGAAAACTAAAAAAAGGATTGCAGTTGTTATGTTATTATTGTCGAGATGTATATTTGAATGTAATATAGGAATATGACATGCTATGTTACATGAATTATAGAAATGTGACATTACATGAATTAACCTAACCAAATGGTATGCATCATGTAAATTAGTATGTGTAGGGTACATCATGGAGATTGGTACGTGTAAACTAAAATTAATTTTATAAATTTTTTTAATTATTAAAATTACTTTTTTTATTAGGGACCTAATTTTGAAAACTAGAATAGAGCATCTAAAATCTTTTGGACGGCCCTACATATGGCTTCTTATAAAATTATTTTCTAAAATAAATTTTTTTGAGTCTATCATATCAAGCTAAGAGCTTGCTTAAGACCATACAACTATTTCTTAAGTTTATAGATGTTATGGAAAATCATGATCTTCAAAGCCAATTCTTCATTTATATAACCATATAAAAAGTACTTTTCACATCCATTTGATAGAGAGTAATACCATAATTTGTTTCACCAAATGTAATTTGCTTCACCAAATGATGATTTTTCTATTTCCTCTAACAACTGAATATTTGTAAAATCTTCAACTTGCTTTGACTTTTTAAGGTCAAACGGTTTTTCATTAAATCTAATTTGTATCGATTCTTCAACAATTAATGTCTCTTATTGTACACTATGTAAGCTTTAGATCGTTCAGAGTGTCCCCAAAAAAACTATACTTTTGAGATCTTGAATCAAATTTGTTGAGATTTTCTTTGGTGTTTAAGATATAACATGCACAAGCAAATTGATGAAAGTAGGAAATGTTTGGTTTTCTTCCTTTTCACAATTCATAAAGAGTCTTATTTAGAATAAGTCTGATATAAACTCTATTCTGAATATAACATGCAATATTTACTACTTCTGCCCAAGTGCTTTGCAATATTCGAGTCATGAATCATGTTGCATGTCATTTTTTGAAAAGATCTATTTTTTCTTTCTACAACACTATTTTGTTGAGGTATTCAAAGAGAGAAAAAATTATGTAAAATACCATTCTCTTCATAGAAGGTTTCAATTTATTTACTTTTTAAAATTCACCACAATAATCACTACGAATAGTTTTAATACAAAAACTTTTTTCATTTTTCATTTGTCTGCAAAAGATAGAAAATACTTTATGCGACTCATAATTGTGTCTTAGGAGTTTAACTCGTGTCCCTAGAATAGTCATCAACAATTACACGTCTATATTTTTTTACCACAAAGAAAGGTTATCCTGACAAGACCAAATAAATTTATGTGTAAAACTTGAAGTGGAAACACTTTTCGAGGAAAAATGATGTTTTAATTTTTTTTCTTTTCTAACATGTCTCACAAAGAACATCTAATTTGTATTTCAAATTGTGTAGTACTTGGACAAGATTGGTTTTTTTTTAACTTTGACATCATTCTCAAGTTTGCATGATCCAATCTTCTATACAAAACCCATTGTTCTTCGTTCATAGACATAAGGCATGTTACCTATTGGTTTTCAAAATCTGCCAATTTTACTTTATAAATATTATTTTTCCTCTATCAAGTAAAAACTATGGATATGTTTGTTTGAATTGTTTCCTTCCATGTTTATTGATTTAAGACAACATCATAACTATTGTTGCTTAATTGACTTATGTTTGGTAGATTATGCATTATTCTCTTTATAAATAAAATATTTTTTAATAGAGGATAGGGAATCATTACCTATATGTCTTTCTCACGTCATGTGTCGTGAGCATCCATTATTCAGGTACCTTGACCGGTCTTTCAACTTTGTTGCTAAACACATATGTAACATAAATTATTTTGTCCTTTGGCACCTAAATTTATTTGGGTTATGAACTGTTAGTGCTAAAAGGTTTCTTGTCTTTCCATTTTCTCAACACATGACAAGTTCTTTTGTCATGACCTTTCTTTAAGCTGTAGGAACATAAAGTATTAACTTTACTTAGTTTAGGGTCTTCTACTTCTTAAAATCAAATACCATGTTTATTGTTTATATTAATACCATATAACATATAAGGTTGTTTGCTTCTATCTATGCCACTTGCAAGAAACTCTTGAAAAACTTTTGGCTTAATTGCATATTTAGTCTCCATATTTTTACCAATTCACGAAATTGGTCCCCCTATTTTAAAATTTGACAGTTTTGGTCCATCATTTTGATTTTTTTATATAAAAAATGGCGACATGACATACTTTAAATAACATGACATATGATACAATGATGTAAAACGATTAACACCCATGAAATCGCAATAAAACTCTCCAAAAACTTAACTTTCAACATCATAAATTTTTCATTTTTGTAATTTAATTAATGACTTATGAATAAGTAATGTATCTAGATGGTTCTATATCATGAAATCTTATGACACATCATTTAAAATATGTTAAATCGTCTTTTTTTAGTTCAATAATCTGACAGAGGGACATAAGTTGTCGACTTTTAAAATAGGGGGACCAATTTTGTGAATTGATGAAAATAAATGGACAAAAACTGTAATTAAGACAAACATTTTTCATGCTTAACAGAGTTACACTTAGTTCCTCTAGTGATTTCAAAGCATCACCTTTTAGAGTCTATTTTCCCTTTTATAATTTCAATTTTTTTTCAAGGGATTTACATTCCTCTGTTAAAATAAGATGTACCTTTTTTAGATTTCTATGTTTAGAAGACATTATGTGAGATTTGCTTAGAAATTCATTTAACATAGAAATTAATTCATCACAAGTAAGAGAAAAAAAATACCTTAATCTTATATTTGTCTACTGACTCACTCTCGGTGTCAGAATGAACACTTGTCATTAGAAGCATATTTTCTTGCTCTTCATCTTCATTAGATAAATCATCAATCATCCCATGTTGTCACAAGACTTTTCTTTCTTTCTTTGAAATCTTTCTTCTTTGGATTTCCTTTCTCAAGTTTTGGACATTTTGAAATGTCATGGACCATGACATTCATAACAAATGATTTGTTTCTTTTCTAATTTCTCTTTTCTGTCTCTGATATCTGTGAAGTGTTTGAAGTCCTTTTTGGGAAATAATTTCTTCCTTTTGCTCCACATACACTAAACACTTTTAGATATGAAATACAACTCGTCATCGTCTGAATTTTCACTTTAGTCATTAGAGTCACTTTCCTCTTATTCTTCTTCTGCTTGCATAATTTTTGAAATAACTTTCTTGCTTTTAGATTTTAAAGCAATGGACTTAGTCTTCTTCTGTGGCTATCTTCATTCAATTCAATCTAATGAGATCAAAGTGAACTCCTCAGATATTTCAAAGGAAGTTTGTTGAGATCCCTAGCATACTAAATAGTTGTGACCTTTGGTCTCCGTATGGATGGAAGACTTCTTAGAATCTTTTTGACATGGTCAACATTAGTGTAACTTTTGTTGAGAACTTTCAACCAAGAAACTAATGTTTGAAATATGGAATATATTATTTCCATGTCCTTATCTTCCTCCATCTAAAACAATTCATATTGTCTTATAAGAACATTTTCCTTGGATTCCTTGATGTGCTTGTTTCCTTCATAGTTAACATATAAAGCATAAAAAAAATCCTTTTGTTGTTTCCTTATTAGTACATTTGTTAAATTCTTTGAAAGTAATAACATTCATCATAACGGTTATGCCTTTATGATGCAGCTTGTACTTTTTTTTATACTATTTAGCATCTTGTTGTTTTACGACTATGACAACACCACTTGTATCTACTAGAGCTTTATATCCTTCTTCAACCATATACCATAGTTGAGGATTGTGAGAGATAAAAAAACTTTTTAGTTTGTATTTTCAGTAATCAAATCTCTCTCCATCAAACAATGGAGGCTTGTTGATGTGTCCTCCTAAAGCTTGATCTCTAGAGTTAGACATATTTCACTCACAAACAGGTTCGCAGATCTTTTCTCTAACATGGTTAAATGCTCAAGCAAAAGAGACTGAGCTCTGATGTCACTTGAAGGTGAGAATAACACAAAAAATTAGGGTTTGAGTTGTGTAAAACTTTTTCCCTTTTTAAACAAAAATAGTTGTTTAACCTTTTTTAAAATAAACTTTTTAAGAATAAAGACAATAAACGAAAAAAAGAACACAAATAATTTATTTTGGTTCATAACTAACTCGGTAGCTACGTTCAGTCCCTTCAACTTGAAAGATTTTCTACTATAATCACCCTGATTACAATCCCATTAGAGTATACTATTGTCAACTAATTATACAGTAATCTTCTTGAAGATTATGACTTAGTACACTCAAGGTCTCAACTCAAGGCACAACTTGGCTAACATACAAATGAACAAGGTTTTCTTATGAATACAAAGTTAACTCTGAAATGAGATAGTATGAAAATATGAATCCAGATATACAAGTGACATACTTTCTCTTAAAAGGATTTTGAATGTGAGGTCACTTAGAATAATTTTGCAGTATGATGATTCAATGAATTCTTGTTACTTTCTCAATATTTACCACAAAAAACTTCTTTTTAATGATGCTAGAGTAACTTTTATAGTACTAGGATAATGCTGTTTTTTTCCTGATTTTGCAAACAATGTCGCACACTACTTGTATGGTCTTGTACTATTGGGACAACTAGGTGAATTTCAAAATTGATTCACCTGTCCTTTTTTTGTGCCTTAAAAACTTCTTCAATTAAAAATATCTTTGTTTAAGACGAATGTTGATTTTATTGTTCTAGAGGAAACACATCAGATGAAAATATTTCAATGACCAGAGGATTTACATTCAGACGATCCTTGTCATTTCTAAGTTTTCTTCAATCAAATGATAATCAAACAGATGGTTAACTTTTGTCAAAGAAGGGTTTAGAGGATGTTTAGTCAATTACCTTGTATGACAAATATTTTTTCAGATGATTGACTCTTTTCAAAGCATTGACTAAGTGTTGATAAGATGATTAGAAAAAAAAACTTCGAACATTAGAGTATCTGTCAAATAGTTTTCACCATATATTAGAAGAGTCAAACGAAGTGCTAGAATATAGAAACTTTGATCGGATGAAACGTTAAAAACTCTTATCAAACGATTTGCACACTTAAAACACACACTAAAAGATAAATTGTTTTCACATTTATTTTGTTATCATCAAAACAAAAAATTAAGGATGATTATTCTTCAAACCAATTTAATTCTAACAAATTGTTCTTTTGCCTTTTTATCACCAAAATACCAATATTGTATTTGAACCAATTTGGTTGTTACATTAATATGACATAATTGAAAAAACAAAACATGATACATCCATTATTTTGGGAACTGACTTTGCTAATTAATACTGTATTAAATTGATCAATAATACGACATCATAGATTGCTACATAACTCATAGCCAAAAAATAATACGAAATCATAAGTTGCTACATAACTCATAACAAAAAATGCAATGACATCCACCAAAGAGAAACCTTGGAATGTTGAGAGCAAAAATTGCTAGTATGTTTTTCTAGGTTCTAGGAGGAAGGAAACAACTATTAATATGAAAGATTTATTGAGCAAGAAAGACATTGACAAGATAATCGAATAAGAAAAGGAGGAAAAATGGTTGAAGCGTTGCCCCAATAAAAGAGAAAAAGTGTGATACAAGCTTTACACCACAATAACTTTTACCCTCAAGAGAGAGGCAATTAATTATGTGATCTAAAACTCTTAGTTGTCAGATCTAGACTGACGATTGTTATCATTTTTACTGCGTGAAATTGATTATATGATCTGGAGAGTCCCATTTTAAATCAAAGGTTGAAATGAATTACAACATAAAATTGTGTCATTTTGTTACGTATACAGTCCAAATCCAAGAGATATCGTTTTTAATTTTATTTTGATGGTTATTTTAGATAAAATACCTCTTGCGACCACTTAATTTACTTTATGACTTTTTATATTTTATTTTTCTCGAATTAATTATTTACTTAATTTTTTAAATAATGATTTGATGATTTGGTTCTTTTAAGTCTTAAAAGATATCAGTGTTGATATCTTACGAGATAAAAAATGAGATAGTTAGTTAAAATTAATTAAACAAAATAAAAATTAAAGAATTTTTAATTAAATTAAATGACCGCACATGTATTTTTAAGTTGATTTATTTAAAGAATTTTTTGATTGGTTGTTTGCTTAAAGATGACGTGTTACATTCCTTTTAGACATTCTATAGAGTTTCACTTTTATTTACGCGTCAACCAGTTTCGAAGCTCACCGCAAGTAATACCGTTTTTCACAATCTCCGTCGGAGAAACACTCGGAAGCCACCACTACCGTCACCGTCGTTATCATGGAAGGAGGAGGCGGGGGAACGCTCTCGGAGGTTCATCAAAACGCGAAGAAGCTGTTGCTCAGGTGTCGCGACGGCCTCGAACGCCTCGAGCGTCTCGAGCATTCTACCTCTACCTCCGCTGCCGTCGCCTGCGTCGATTCGGAGCTTTCGTTCGCCGTCAAGAGGGACATCAACCAGATCCAATCCCTCTGCGTCGAGATGGACCGTCTTTGGCGTTCCGTTGCAGCTAAACCTCAACGCGATCTCTGGAAAAGGTGAACAAATCGAAATCGCGTTGATTAGGATTCCGATCCAATATTTTTTTAATATATAGCGATTGTTATGCGGTTATGTTTATAGAATTTGTTTATGTGATTGATGTTATCGATTTTCTGAATTGCGTTTTTTGATTGTGAAAGAATATTGATATTTTATTTTTGAAATGAATTGAGGGAATGGATCTTGATTTTTTATAGAAGGTAGGTTTTCAATTTATTGGAGAAGTTGGAAGCTTTTAGTGTGTTTTGAGGGAAATTTGGAGCATCATAAATTTGATTAATTTTGTTGATGAAACGTAGAGGTAAATGTGTATTTCATTTTAGGGTGTTATGTTTGTGAAATGCTATTTTAGCAACGTTTCTTTTGTTTATTCTTATTATGAATCTAAAGAAATGTCTGTGATGGTTTGTGATTGCTGGCAGTAAAAGATTTTAACAAATTAATATTTGTTAGGTGTGTACATGTGATATTAGTGGCTGATTTTCTCATCAATAGTTGAGATTCCTTGTTATTATGTGAAGACTCATTTTAGAGGAATTAAATATGCAAAAGTTAAAATGCTGTTTGTTGTCATAGATTCTCCATTAGGTGTTAACGAAATGGATATTGCACATGTTAACTGAGATTAACATTTTTAGAGCTGTATGAATCTTAAAGAGAAAGAGCAAGAGCAAGGACAAGTCATTGGTAAATGGGAAACCATTAGTTTGTCAATGGATTCAGTTATGTGGTAGCCATAGAGATTTGTCAATTGTCAATTTATCATTTTTAAATGATGAGAACTCGGGGTAAAGTGTGTGCATGAGTTTGATTTGGTTTCTTAATTATGTGTCTGCTTCTTCATTCTGGTGCAACTATGTTCATAAATTATAAGCAACAATCTGCATAATATTGGTTTTCTGTTCTCCTTGTTACGAACAACTATGTCATTCCCTTTAAATAATTGAAGTATGTAACAGTGACATGTAGTCATAATTTCCTTGCTTTATACCCTGTAGCCATTCCCAATGAACTTGTTTGTTTACTTTTATTGAACAAAAAATCTATTTGTTTAGTCTATTTTGTTATAGATCTATTTGTTTTATCTTTCGTTTATATTGATATTACATGCTGTCTCTGGTTTATTTTATTTGTACTTAAAGAGGGGATATTGTGTTTTCTTGCACAGAAAAGTCGAACAAATAGCTGAAGAAGCTGAATCACTGAAAGAAAGTTTGGATAAATATAACTTAAGGAATCAGAAGCGGACTAGAGAAGCTAAAGAGAGAGCGGAACTGCTGGGAAGAGAGGTACATCATTGCTATTGTGTTCTATTCAATGGCTCACTATGTATTTTTCCCTATTGACTAAACAACGACCTCATTTCCAATTGTAGAATGGGGATTCTGCTCACGTTTTGAGAATTTATGATGATGACGCACAAGCAATGCATTCAGTACGCAGTTCTTCCAGGGAGCTTGAAAATGCTAATGCACTTGGGGAGGCCATCCTTTCTTCAATACATGGCCAAAGGGAACGCTTGAAGGTATTTTTTCCGTTTTTTTTTTTGTGGACAGTAATATACTCAGCAAGATATCACAATAACTCTGATGCTATTAGTTATGTTTATTGTTAGGCTATGTTTGGGAATTTGGAGAGAAAGAGAGAGAAGGATTTTAAGAATAATGGAAAGAGTGAATGGAAGGGGGGGTAGTCCAAAAGCATGAGATTTTTTTTCTTCTTAATTGGACTAAAACCGTTCCATACGGGGAACTAAAGAAAGCTTTGGGGAGGGTTTTGGAGGATTTTGAATAAATTTTGAAATCCATTACTTCTCTTTATAATATTCTCTAAATAAAAATAATATTGCTCATAAATATTTTTATCTTATTCCCTTAAAAACCCCCCCCATAAAAAGTGAGGGATTTATTTATCTTTTAATTTTTCTCATATCCTCCAAAGTCATCTCTCTTTTCCTCCTAGCTCCGTTTGGAAGGGAAGGGAGGAGAGGTCTTTGGGGAGAGGGGAAGAGAGAGAAATAGAGAGAAATCTTCCACCTTGTTTGAGAATGTGATTTTGTAGAAAATGGAAAAAGAATGCTTATGATTAATATATTTTTAATTTTTGAAGTATTAAAACAACATTCAAAGGATTTGAAGAATTTATCTAAGCCCTCCAAAATCTTCTTATAATAAATTTTCGAGTTCCCCAGATTAGGGGGATTTTGTACTATATTAAGAAAATAGATTCCCCAAAGTCCTCTCATCTCAAAGCACTCCCTTCCTTCCATCTCCTCCTTCCTTTTATCCCAAGCCCTCCCGTCCTCTCCCCTCCTAAACTCCCAAATAGAACCTTAGAGAAAAATGTTAGCAAAACACTTTTAAATACACTTTTTGTTATTGGTTCATTTGTTATGTCGATAGTCAAATCATCTAGTTGTGTTGTAAATAGATCACTCCCTCCAGGTCTTATTTATAAGCAAAAAATAAAAAACTTCTTGGCCTCAAATATGAGTAAATTCAACTCTATTTAATATCCTTATTCCAAAAATATTCCTTTTTCCAAATTCAACCTTTATTTAGTACTTTTAAAAAAAATTGAATTGCAATTTAAATTACCTTGACAACTTCCCACAACCTCACTTGCTTCTGTGTTCATACATTCATTTACAAAGGGAAAAAAATAACTTACCAAACTTGCATTATCATTCGTCACGTTAATTCCTTTGGACACTCAAATTGAAATAAAAGGGTCTTATTCATCTCTCGTGAGTACTTACTTGAACTTTTTATTAAAAAATGACAGCATCACACATCACTTAACATACCCTCATTTGACTTTGGCATCAGGGATGATGATATCTCACATCTCATTGTTAATGAAGATTTATTGGATGAGGATGGAGAGATAGACACAAATGATGACGAGGATATCTCACATCTAATTTTTTGAAGATTCATTGGATAAAGATGGAAAGATCGACACAGATGATAACAATGATGATGAAGATGTGCAATCTATTGGCAAGTTCAAGCACAATTTTGATCTGAACAAAGTACCTGGTGAAGATGTTTTTGATCTGAATGAATTTCCAGATGAAGGACTAGATCAAAATCGTGTTTGAACTTGGCAATAGATTGCACATCTTCATCATCACTGTCATCATCTGTGTCGATTTTTCCCTCCTTATCCAATGAATCTTCAACAGCTGATATTTTTAAATGTGTGAAATCTGTAGTGTCTGTCTATCTTTTTCTCTTTCGTTCTTTTTACTCTATTCCAAATTTTGACCTATTAAACATTCTATTTTCCAAAAATTGAAGAAACCTTGCTAAGTGTGTTAAGGGGTAATTATGAAATTCTAATCAGATCATTGCACACGAACAATGCATTTTAGGCAAGACGTAGTGTGTTCTAAGGAATTACACCATTCCCTTCATTTGTTGAGCATTTGCATCTAGCTTTGGTTTGATGTTTTTGAATTTCCTTTATTGAAAACACATGTATCTTACTTTTCCTTTTACATAGTGTTCTCTATTTACGAAATCCAGTTTGGGTTTTCCTCTTTTTGATATAAATTATGGTTTTAATTTCTAGGAATGTCTAAACTAGCGATAATTAGTTATGCTTATGCACTGTTAATCCAATCATACTGTTTTTGAAAATCTTTTTATTTGGCTTATGTCTTTGTGCAGAGTGCACAACGAAAGGCATTAGACGTCCTCAATACAGTGGGAATATCAAACAAAGTTCTGAGAATAATTGAGAGACGAAATCGTGTTGACCAATGGATCAAATATGCAGGAATGCTATTGACGGTCGTTTTCTTGTTTGCCTTTGTTTTGTGGAGACACTGACCAGTCAGATGTTGGAAAACTTACATGTTTCCTTCCTACAGTATGTATATGTGAAAAGCATATAAAAGTGTGATACTATAGGCAATTTGGATTATTTTTTAACTGAGAAATTTTCAATTCGAAATAAGTTCATAATTCTTTACTTATAAACTAATCTTAATTAATGCTTACTGAGTTAAATTAGAGTATTTAATTAAAAATTGTAATTCAAAATTATATTAAATTTATTTGTGAATTTATTAGTCCAAAAATTCAGTAATAATTATGCTTTTTAACTTTTGTGACGTTGAATGTTGATAATGATTGTGCATTACACTGCATTTTTTATTGTACAATCAATCACCTTTCAGCATAAAAATAAAAAGGCTGAAAAAGTAAATTACAAGTAGGGGAGTAATACATCAGGCTATAGGAACTTGTGATCTAACCTATGTTTGGTTTGATTTTATAAAGTGTTATCGTCTGTTTGGCTATGGAGAATAATTGATTTTGATAGAATTGATTTTAATTAAAAATTAGTTGAATACGTAAACATAAATAATTCATATAAATCATATTTTTTAGATAGTTTAAATTAAAATTACTTTTGAATGTGTAATTACTAAAGTGAATTTTACTTGTGTTTAAAGCTAACATTTCATTTCTATTTTTATTTATTAATAATGATTTAAATATAATTGCATTATTAAATTTAATATAACTGTACAAATTAGTAAAGAAAAATCAATAAAAAGCACATATTATATTATAAACATAAAATTTAATAAAATATAATGGAAAACTTCTAAATTAGCATAATAGTTAATGAAATATAATGTATTAAAAAGGAATTTAAATAAAAGTATAAAAAGGAGTTTAAATTAAACAAAGTATTTAAATAAATGTAAGAACATGACATTTTTCTTAATCTCTCTTGTGCAAGAACTCCTCAATAAAATGGAGTTGTTAAACATAAGAATAGAACATTACAAAAAATGGCAAAAACAATCTTGGAAGAATCAAATATTGAGAAATATTTTTAGGCTGAAACAATCAACACTTGTTACATTTTAAGAATTATGGAAAAATATGGAAAAACAGAGAGCCAAATATTTCATACTTTCACATTTTTAGTTGCTACTGTTGTATTTTAAGTAACGAAGACAGTCTAGGAAAGGTTGATGCAAAATCAGACAAAACCGTTTTCTAGGTTATTCAACTGATTCCAAAGGATATAACATATTTAATCTAAGAACAAAAATTATTGAGGTAAGTATGCGAGGTATTATTTGATGAATTTGATATACAAAAGATAGATAGATGAAAAAGAAGAACAATTTGGGCAGCAGCAGGAGATTGTTCCTCAGAAAAACGAGATCAATCATCAATCTCCATTTCAAACCCCTCAAAGAAGTTGAAAAACCATAAGAGATCATCCATAAAATCAAAGCATAGGAAACACATATGATGACATTAGAACAAGAATATCCTTTTTAAGATGGCAACAACTACAACAACAACATGACAATGATCTCTCAAATGGAACCCAAGCCAATCAAAGAGGCCATAGTTGATAACTCATGGGTTGAAGCAATGCAAGAAGAACTTCTTCAATTTGAAAAGAATCAAGTTTGGACTCTTGTTCCAAATCCACAAAATCAAACAACTATTGGGACAAGATGAGTATTTACAAACAAACTAGATGAAGAAGGAAAAGTAATATGGTATAAAGCAAGACTAGTGGCTCAAGGGTATAACCAACAAGAAGGTATTGATTATGATGAGACTTTTGCTCCAGTTGCAAGGTTATAAGCTATCAGAATCCTTCTTGCATATGCATCTCATAAACTTATTAAACTTTTTCAAATGGATGTTAAAAGTTTCTTATTAATGGTTTTCTAAATGAACAAGTGTATGTTCATCAGCCTCCTGGTTTCTAAGATCAAAAGAAACCAAATCATGTTTTTAAACTTATTAAAGCTTTGTATGGTCTAAAACAAGCTCCTAGAGCTTGGTATTGAAGACTAAGTTTTTTTTAATCAAAAACGGCTTTTCCAGACGCAAAATTGACACTACACTTTTTAGAAAAGTTGATAAAAATGATTTGCTAATTGTTCAAGTATATGTTGATGACATCATCTTTGGATCAACAAATGAAAAAATGAATGAGGACTTTTCAAATCTCATGCAAAGTGAATTTGAAATAAGCATGATGGGTGTATTGAGATATTTTCTTGGCTTACAAATCAAATAATATGAAGATGGAATCTTTATATGTCAAGAAAAATATGTCAAAGATCTTTTAAAGAAATACAAAATGAATGAAGCTAAAACAATGAAAAATCCCATGCATCCATCCTCCGTTTTGGACAAAGATGAACAAGGAAAATCCATTTATAAAAAGGAATACAGATGAATGATAGGTTCATTGCTTTACTTAACTGCAAGTAGGCCATATATTGTTTTTGCAGTAGGATTATGTGCTAGATTTCAATCTTTGTCTAAAGAATCTCATTTATCTGCTGTAAAAAAAAAAGTTTTGTTATCTTGTTGGTACCACTGATCTTGGCCTTTGGTATAGCAAATGAACTCATTTTGATCTTGTAGCCTATTGTGATGCTGATTATGCTGGAGATAAAATTGAAAGAAAAAGCACAAGTGGTGTATGTCAATTTCTTGGAGAAGCTCTAATAAGTTGGTCATGTAGAAAGCAAAACGCAATTGCCTTATCAACAACTGAAGTTGAATATGTCTTAGCTGCAAATTGTTGCTCTCAAGTCTTGTGGATCTAAAACCAACTTGAAGATTTCTCTGTAAGTTATACAAATGTCCCAATTTATTGTGATAATACAAGTGCTATAAATCTGTCAAAAAACCTCATTCAACATTTAAGATCAAAACACATTAAAATAAATCATCATTTTATTAGGGATCATATTAACACAAAGGAAGTTGAATTAATCTTTGTTGACACCAAAAATCAACTTGCTGACATCTTTACTAAACCTCTTGTTGAAGAGAATTTTAATTTTTTTTTTAAAAATCATCAAAAATCCAAACAATCTCATTTGTAAAGAATGACCAGATCTTCTGGCCAAAAACGAAAAAAGTTCTCCATCCTCTCTTCCTCACACCAGTCTCTATTTCTTTAAGTGAAGTTTAAAAGCTTCATTTTGCTTCTCAAAAAGAAAAAGTAACAGTCATTTTTTCCTTCATTCAAAAGACGAATACCCTAGCCTCATCATAACCTACTATTCTCCTTCCCAATACCTCTTGTCACTTCTCAACCACCCACTACTTGATACCTATGCGTGTCACTCTTAGAACCCCATCTCCCTCACAATCCATCTCCTTCTCCATCACCATTTCCACCACCAAGACCTTCACCTCTAGAAGTCTCTTCATCAAAAAAACTGTTTCTAACTATCTCTCTTCATCTCCAGAAGTTACTCCACCTCCTATTTCACTCACCCCTCTCGCCACCGTACTCCCTCCCCTATACCAATGTAATCTCCCAAACACCAGTCAGGTCCCACCACGTCTCAAGAAAAAACCTATGAAAATTCAATATGATAATCCCCCATCAAAACGAAGATCGATGAGAATAATGGTTGGAGTTGGTACCTTCAAGCAATCCAAGAGTGTTGGTACCACCATTTATACAATCTCTAATGATGATTATGATTCAAATCACTACCCAAATCACCACAAAAAACACCATCAAAATCATCAAGACCTTCTGCTTCAAAATCTTCAGAACCTTATGCCCAAACATCAAAACCCTCCAAAATAACCACTTCACCATCAAAACTTGTAAAACGCCTCTTCAAATCCAAAATCATCCTCCACCTTATCTCAATTTTTAGCCAAACAAAAACTGAAAAAACCTAAATAGTTTGCACAGAAAATAAAAAACATAGAACGTTCTCCATCAAAAACTATTTCACTAGAACATTCTCCACCCAGTTCAACTCCACAAGAACAATCTTCATACAAACCTCAAACCAAACAACAACCTTCAAATAAAACAACTTCAAATATCCTTACCCCACCTTTACTCTTCACCAAATACCGAAAAATCTTTAAAAACAAGTGGGCTAAAAGACCCATTGGCATTGGCAGAGCCTTTGTGTCTGATAACCTTTAGTTTGACGGTATATCAATAAAAAAACATACTAACGCTCTTGGTTCTGGAAATTTCAGACTCCTTCTATCCTGAAGTCATTCAAGCTTTTTAATGCAAAGCTCGAGCCTTTCCCGATAAAGCTCTTCTTGTCTCCACCTTAAAAGGGGTAGAAATCCGACTTTGGGAAAGGTTGGTACTCTGCCATAAATGTCAACGATATGGTTTTTAATGAGCTCTTTATCCCTGACTCAACCGACTATGTGTCTGCAGATTTGAAACCCCTTCCAATTTTTTTTAACAATATCAGTCAATATTCAACCCTTCCCCACTGTGGCAGCCATGAATATGTCTCTGACAATGATGCTCTAGTCATTTATCACCTCTTCCACTATCAAAAACTCAACCTTTCATATGTCATCATCCAAAACATGATCGCCTCCACCAATATAGATTACAAGAGAAATAATGCTCCTTATGGTTTTATATGGTTCTCACCAATTTTTTATAGATATTTCAATGTCCCCCTCTCCAATGAAAAATGCATCCTCAAAATTTCAAAATTCTCTTCCAAAAACATTTCACGCATGAAGAAAGATTCATACATTCCACCAACTCTGGACATCCATTAAAATCAAACTCATTTCTCTCCTAGTTCCAACAAAAGAAAGAGTTTTGAGAGGAAAACATTCTAAAATCCAAACACTCAGAATTTTGGAATCAACATTCCTCAAGAACATTCTCCGTTTCAACAGACCACTCTTCCTTTCATTGCCACTCAATCTGCTTCCACTCCTCTTGAATTTAATCCTACTTTTGGTATCCCAATCCCTCACTCCCTTCAAAATCCAGTTCTTTAGAGCCATCCTTGTTCACAAATTCACTGTGAAAGAACCTTTCACATGTCTCTGGCTTTTGTCTCCCCACAAAAAACATATCCTCTCTGTTTGGCATTAACTAATACCTTGCTTTTCTAGATATGGATCTTTATGGCTCATCAGTCCCTCAAGCACAGTCCATGTTATCTTCCTTCTGCCCAACTTTTGCCACATTATCTTCCTTCTGCACTACAGTAGCTCCTTCTCCATGACAACCTTCTTCAACTCCTCAGCAAGTGGATGAAGACCCTCGTCCTCCAAAGCGTTCAAAAATCGAGAAGGACACTTTAAAAACTCGTAAGGACATCCCCAAGATTTTTACATCCCTTCAAACTATCATTGATAGGTAGATCCATCAAGATATGGAGAATGCAATCTTAAGGGATTGAATGGGCATTCAGCTAGTGCCCAAGTTAGGACTCGAACAACCACTGCCTATCCCACTTCCAACCTTCCCTGATCTTCCCAGGCCTTCAATATCTTCATCATCTGAGGGATCCTCCCCATCATTATCGTTTTAAATCTTCTTTCTCATAGTGTTCCTCCCAACACTTTTTGTTGTAGCAAATGGGGAGAATTAGTTATTAGATTTAAGAAGTATTTTTGATCTCAATATGTACTTTTGTGCGTCTTAATTTTTTTTTGAACCATATGTATGAACAATCTTTTGATTATTAATGAAGAAGATATATTTTGGTTCAAAGTTATCTATTACTTGATGCAAAAATTGAGGGGGAGCTTTTTAACAAATTCCCTTAGATAATATCATCAAAATCAAAATTAAAATCTAATTAACATGGTTGTCATCATAAAAAAGGGGGAAATTTTTTAGGCAAAATCCAAAATTAATGTTATGAAGATAAACAAACAATTAAATTAATTTCTAATCATGATTCTAATTGTGTTGCTATTTAACTTGTGCTTTTGAGTGTATTATTCGAAGATAGATCATTCTGGTTTATACAAGATCATTGTGATATCATCAAAATCATCAAAATCAAAATCAAAGGGAAAATCTAATTAACATGGTTGTCATCATACAAAAGGGGGAAATTTTTTAGGCAAAATCCAAAATTAATGTTGTGAAGATAAACAAACAATTAAATTAATTTCTAATCATGATTCTAATTGTGTTGCTATTTAACTTGTGCTTTTGAGTGTATTATTCGAAGATAGATCATTCTGGTTTATACAAGATCATTGTGATATATAATAGAACATTATGGTTCATAAGAGCAGCAGTTTGGGCAAACCAAGATCATTCTGGTTTTTGACAAGCATCAATCTAGGCAAGCCAAGACCATCCTATTTTTGATAGTATCAGCCTTATCAAACAAGATCATTTTGGATAATTCATTTTAAAGATAAAAATGAAATGAATCATTTCCCAAAATACAGATCTTAAGTAAAACAAATATCAAGGCAACTCATAACCATGATCAAGCCTAAAAGGTTAAAATAAGCAAAACGACATCAAGAACAATAACACTAAACAATTGCTAAAGATCCCAGTAATAGTCTTCATTCAAGCACAAATGAAGAACGTTCTGGTAACAAAGCAAGCACGTTCTAGACAAAATAGAACACATGTCTATTAAAACATCACTCTGAACAACTAGATTAGTAACGACTATATGAGCTATCATCAACCTCCATCACGCCTATAAGAAGAATGATGACTCTTCATCATATGCATATTTTTCATTGTTTTTAGTCTTATTTATCTTTAATCATTAGTTAATTTAAGGAGTTATTTGATATATTTTGTTGATTTTAGTTCTTGCATTCAATGAAATGTTTATGTTCTTATTTCCTTGATTAAGTAGGGATTTTTCATAGTTTTGCGTCGTTTCTTTGTTTTAGTGCAGTGCTGAATTTTGGTGAGAAATCAACGTGACCTATGTGGAGTATTTCAGCCATATATGGAGTTGTAGATGTTCAATTGGAGTCAAACCAAGTGCATATGAAAGCTACGATCCATAGCTATAACTTTCACGAAGACACCAGAACCAAATTCGGACTTAAAAGAGGAGAACAATGCACTAAATGCCAGACAGAAGAAGTTGTGCGCTTGAAGCGCGAAACCTGCGCCCGAGGCGCATTTCCACAATATTTTCACATCTTGATTCTGTCCAAGCGTGCCCGGAGCCCAAATTCCACGCCTGGGCACGTGGCGTGCTGCTGAATGTATAAAAGCGCGTTTTCCTCACTTTCTAGGGATCTTTTTGACTATTGGGAAGTTTGGAGACTTGTGCTCTAGCAGAGAAACTCAAAGACGATTGTTTCTAACACTATTGGAGGAGTTTTATCAAGAATCATTCATGAATTTTACTTGTAATTATTCTTTAATCTCTATCTTTTGTATCTCTGTCATGAGTAACTAAACCCTATTTGTTAGGGATGTGTGAAACAAGATGAAACCCTTATTTTTCTGATTTGATTTCTCGTTATATGAATGAGTTTATTGAATTATTTCTCTCATCTCTGTGCTTAATGCTTTTTGTTGCTTGATTAACTTTAAAATGTTCTATGATTTGTATTTTGAAACGGAAGTGGACTTTACGAATGCTTGAGATGAGAAATTTATGATATTGTAGTCTAGGGATAGATGCAAGTCATGAAACCAATTAATTTAGTTGCAAAGGCAGTATTTTAATAAGATAATTTCAGTACTGTAAGGCTTAATTCTAATCTTAAATCCACTAAGGAATTAGGGATTACTTTGGAATTAAAGGTTCTGTCACTAAGACATTAGGGCAAGAATAATAATGAGAATTCGGTAATAGTTCAATAAAGGAATTTAGTAACTAGGATCAAATTAGAAACCAATGTTGGATTCGAAGTGAAACTCATCCCTAACATTTTTCTTATTATAAAAGTTCAATTCTATTACTCTTGTTAATTTCAAATATTATTTCAATCAATTCAGAAACTTTTTGTTCAATTTTAGTAATTAAACACAATTCGATTGTAAAACACAATCCTTGAGTTCGACACTCGGTACAACCGTTTTAATTATTACTTGCAACGATTCAGTACACTTGCTGAAACGCTATCAAAGAACCTCAAGGTGAAGACAACAACAAGATTTTTAAGTGCAATCAATTCATCACTAAAACAATCATACTTGAGAAATCAAAACTCTTCAATCAAGCAAAAGCTCAAGTTCTCTTACACTAGATTCAAGGATCTTTTTACTAAGTTTTTGCTGAAAATCAATCTCAAACAAATGTTGAGTAGATTCTGATCCTTCAACCTTCTTTCATAATTTCATTTGAAACTCATTATATTCTTGAAGATAGTTTGAGTGGTTTGTAAAAATTCTTTTTTTGATTAAAAGGTAACGTGTAAAAATCCTTTATAGATTGAAAGGTAATTGTAAGAAATCCTTTCAAGGTTGAAAGGTGAAAACTGTAACTGATCAAGAGTGTTCAAGAAAGGATGTGTGAAAGCAAGAACGTTCTTGTGTAAAGCACATTAGTGGAAAATCTCACAAATTGTGAGGACTGGACGTAGCCCACCTTGTGTGAACCAAGATACATCGTTGTGTGATTTTCTTATCCTTATCCTTAATTATTTCTCACTCACAATCACTGAAAAATAGACTATTTTCACTAACCAAGAACGTTCGACATTTTTGTTTTATAACCAAAATTGATCTTAAATTAGATTAAAATTAAAAGCAGAAATTAATTTTTAAAAAGGAAATCACAATTCAAATTATCATTTCTTGTGATTGATATTGCTGCTTCAGTGATACAACATATATAATGAGTGTAACAACATACATTGCACCATATCAATATTTCATTTATAAGTGTTTTTATATATTTGTGATGAATTTATTTCTTCCATGATCTTTTATTAAGCTAATGTATGCTAATATCAACATACGTGTCAACCTAATGAAAATGAGCACTACTTTAAACAATTAAATGTCAAAATTTTCAGTCATATATAAGTGTGTGTATTATAATGTAAACATTAAAAAGATAAAAGGGACATTGGAAAGGGATATTTCAATATGTGTGAGTGTGATAGATATAATAAGCAAAAATGAAGTTATCGTGAAGGAGGATTGAAAACAACAAAAGGTGAATTGACAAATGAAAATTAAATGTCAAAAGAAAAAATAAAAATAAATACAAAATTCCCTTAGTATTACTAAAGAAAAAATAGAAACAAAAATCATCTTGACAAGAGTAAAGTAAATTATAATATAAATAATAAATGACTTAAAATTACAAAGTTACCATCAATTTAAAAAGAAAATTTATGTATACAAACTTAATAAAAAATATATATATATATATAACCAAACATATAGATGTTATGATAAAATTGAGTTTGGCCACAGAAACTTACGTTTGATGGTTTCTAACGTGAATAAACCAAACGAGCTATAAGTCTACTAAATGAGCCATAAGTCAACCAATACAAGTAGTATGAATAAATTACTATTGTTATTAATTTACTAACTTTTGTATTTTGTGTTAAATGATTAATTTACTAGCCTTAATTATATATAATGTAAGCATATTAGATGATACAATTATATATTATATATTTGAAGAGAATATAAAGTTTTTTGTCCCTCTTTTATAAAAATAAGTTATCATCGTAAAATAAAGATCAAATAGAATTTCATACAAAATTAGATTTTCTAAAATGTTAGTACTTATATCTTGATATGCAAGATCCTTTTGTAAAGAAGATTGTCCTATCATATAAAATTCTCTTCAAATTATAAGAAATATTAATTAATCTTTTACATAAATACAACAAATTAAATGTAAAGAATTAAAATACCAATTAGTTATCTTTTAATAATTGAATGATAGTTTTAGAAAAAGAATGTGCATTACGGACAAATGAGTCTTACATATACATATATATAGACAATGATAAAATTATTAAATATCAAAATATATAGAATTTAATTTTATTAATATAAAGGTAATATATTAGATCTTAAAATATAATTTAATCTCATTTATATATAATCCGATAGATTATTTAACATAAAATAACTAATTTATTTTTAAACATTAATATAAAATAGACTTTATATAGATTAGTAAGTAAAACCTAAAATTTAAGGGGACTTTATATTTTTTTAGAATTTAATTATTATTAACTGATAATGTCAAAAGTTTTATATATTCAATACATCATAACTACTGATAATTATGATTTTTGATGTAATTATTATAAAACTAATTTTTTGAAGTTTTTTTTAAGATTGATTGAGACATGTAAAAAAATCTTTACCGCATCGGTGATTATAAATTAAATATTTTTTTTGCCTCTAATAACAAGCTAGCTATTTGTTCTCTTGATTTTTGTGTGTAGTTCACGAGTTCATTGTGTAAATCATTTAATCAATGTTTTTAATTTTTGCCATGTCTTATTGCGTTTCTCGTTCATCTCAAGCCAACAGCCCTTTGCCATGAATGTCATTAAATGAGTGGATGTACACTAGTGAAAAAGTTATCATCTTTTATTATAGATATGTTGACTTCATCGAAATTGCCAATTGTTGCAAATTACAAGTTGGAAAATAAATACAAAAATTCTAAAAAGTAATAAGTACATTACTTGTTTGAAGGGTTGGACAAACGGTCGGGTCCGGACGGATTCGGGTCTAAATATCCAATCCATCACAAACCGCGGTTGGTAATCTTAGACCCAATTTCGATCGTTTTTTAAATCGGGTTAATCGATTTTCGGGTTACGGTTTGGTCGGTTTTGCGGGTCGGGTAAACCGGTTTCAATTTGTATGCGCATTTGCGAAGCATCTTTTCTCCATTTACAGTTGAAGAGAAGAAAAAGGAAAAAAGAAGGAGGGTATTAATGTTGACGGAACCGGTGGTGGTGGCTTCAAAACAGAATCGCTGTAGTTGGTGGAGGTGTGTTGAGGCTTTGTGCAGGAAAAACCAGTGGTGGTGGCTTCGAAACAAAAACGCTGGAGTTGGTGGTGGTGGCTTCGAAGCACAAACGGTGGAGGTGGTTTATTGTTGAATGTTGAGTGAGCCGTGAGTGTATGAGTTCTGAGTGAGAGTGATGAGATGGAAATTTTAGGGTTTCAGATTTTTAGTGATAGCGGTGGAAGTGGGTTTACTCTGGATGTGGACCTTTATTTATTTATTTTTATTTTTTTTTTTCTAGATTGGGAAAAACCTTTTAGATTTTTGGACAACAGCCTAGTATTTTAAAATATAATATTATTAATTTGAAATGGGCTGGTCCGGATATCCGTGGTCCAAAAATCTTTAACCGAACCCGTCCGTTATAAACCACACAGACCCGTTTTCGTTGACCCACCGCATACCCGCGGATCCGCTCTTGCCCACCTGTTACAGAAATTGGGCCGCGGGCGGTTCGATTTGTTTCGGGTTGCGGGTTTTTGTCCAGCCTTACTTGTTTAGCTGCTAAAGACAACTCATACTTGGGTTGAAGTTCTCTTTGCTCGTTTCTTCTCCAAGTTGATTAAAGTTGAAATCTTAGGAGAGTTTAATTATGAAAATAATTCATTTTTATTTTTTAAAATATATGTTTGATTTTTATTTTTATGAAAATTTTTTAAAGTAAATTATTCTTATAGAAAGAAGATAAAATATTAATTAATTAATATATATTTCCAAAAGTAATGCAAAATAAATTTTTTGGTATATTGTATAAAGAAATATAGACAATTATTCACTTCAAAAGTTTTTACTTTATTATTAATGACCTAATTACAGTTTTAGTCACACAATTTTTATCAATTTGCAGAATTAGTCATCCTATTTCAAAATCCGACAGTTTTCGTCCCTCCCTCAATTTTTTTAACTAAAACCTAATGATTTAATATATTTGAAATGACATGACTTATAAATTAGTCCTCCTTATATGTTATTAATTATATTATAAAAATAATTAATTTATAAAATTAAAATTTGAATTTTTGAAGAATTTTATTGTAATTTTATGAATATTAATTATTGTAACTTATTGTATTATATATCACGTAATTTAAAATATATAAAATCGTCATTTTTTTAATAAAAAACATGAAGAAAAAAAATAAATTTTAAAATAAGAAAATTAATTTCATAAAATTGACACAAATAAAAAAATTAAAATTATAATTAAATTTAAATATTTTCACAAAATAAATGCATGACTTAAATTACTTTTCTTCAAGCAAACCATCTTCATCCTACAAGTTTAGTTGCTTCCACTTTGAACTGACTTTATGCAGTAATTGATCTTTCACCCCAAAAACATGTTCATACTTTAATATCACATCAAAAAGATCTTGACTTGCCAAAGGCAATTGATGGCTATGCAGTAATGAGATTAAATCGCCCACTCAATCTATTAGGTATGTTAATTTAATCCATTAACACGATCAGAAAACTAGATTTTATCTGTTTTTACTGCAAAATCTACTGTAAACATTTCTTATCATAAAGTAGGGTTTGTAGTTGTGGGAACTGTGTTTGTAATATTCTTTTTTCAACATTCAGTTTTTTATTGAGTAAAATTAATTGGGGTCCTACATTTTAAAATGGGTCTCACATGAAAAGGATGGATTTCACCAAATGAAAGAGTAAATCTTGAAAAGAGAGTGTTCCATGCTAATTGATATATATAATAAAATCACTCCTCATATATCAATATTAAATTATTATAAGAAATTATCGTATTCACAAAGACTTAAGCGATAGTTAAATCGGTCAACAAGAATTATAATCTTAAATGAATATATTAAGAGTAACTTGGTTTCAATTGCATCAAATTAAAATAATGATATAAGTAAATTGAGAACAAATCAATGAGATTAAATTTTTGGAATTAAATTTCATAAATCACTTTCTCAAATATCCTAATGACCAATTACACATATTCATGTTAACATCAATATCATCACCATCACTATTCAAACATTATTAAATCCTTAACACGATGAGAAATCAAAATTCTTGCTTTAACATTGATTCCTCAAAATTCTAATAAAGCTGGTAGCATTAATCATTGACAGTTTGAGAGTATTAACCATAAATCTATTTCTAGAGTTCAAATTCAATAGATGTTAGTCCTAAATCAAGATATAAAGAGTATGTTTCAATAACACTTCAAATCAAACATCAAATTATGAGTGGTCAAATCATAACAAGCATTAAGAATGAGGATAAACATTAATATTGATAAATAACCAAAATATATATATAAGTCGAAAGAAATACATGAGAGTTACGATTGATTACATCTAATTCCAATAAAGAGAAGTTTAGCTACTCATTGTCACTGTAGTTATACAAAATCAATATGAACATAGTAGAATTTGGCTTCAAATGATGAATTCCAATCATTCTCCACTGTTTTGCCTCTAATTCGATTTCTCTCTGTTTCTAAATAAGTGATCTACTCAATTGACAACAACTTTACTTTATAGTGTTTGAGTTAGTGGAATTTCACATAGCGAATTTTGAATTTGCTAACCGAATTTTGACTTGCAAAATTCCTTAACTCTCTAACTTGAATTTGCTTAGCCACTGCGAATTTGTCTCAGCAACCATTCTTCGTTCTGAATTGTAATATTATCCACTGACTTAAAATTTGACTGTCCAATCTTGCATTTCCTATAAAAGTAAAAAAAAAATGCAAAATATGATACTTCTCACGATTAACTTATTAAAAACTAACTATGTACATAATTTGAGGTAAGAGACATATGATTTTCATTAATAAATGTGAAAAAGTGTCTTTAAAGGATACCAATTCATGGGTAAATTTAACATTTATCAAACTCTCCTCAATTTAGAACTTTGTTTGTCCTCAACAAAAAGTCTTTTTCTCAAAATTATAACTTTTCTATATGACTCAAAAGATATTCACACAAAGAAAAAGTGTTTATGTTTTGCTAACAATCAAGCTTTCCATTACCAATTTCATATTGCATGATATTTAAGTGTAATGACAATCAAAGGCAAAAACATTAGATCTATGAATGAGTGCATCTTTGTGAAAACATTGGCAATATCAATGTGTGATTTTTATAAACATCCATTCACTTGATAATCAACCGGAAACACAATTTTCACATAAAAGTGGTCTCTTGAATATCAAGTAAGGTGGATGTTTTCTCTCATTCTATACATTGCAATCACACAAAATCAACTTTATCTTTCATCTCTTCATAAGTCACATGATACATATTCAACATGGATCACAAAGG
This sequence comes from Cicer yamashitae, assembly GCA_037974755.1. Classification (NCBI taxonomy): domain Eukaryota; kingdom Viridiplantae; phylum Streptophyta; class Magnoliopsida; order Fabales; family Fabaceae; genus Cicer; species Cicer yamashitae. The sequence goes on along the minus strand of JBBPBQ010000001.1, from coordinate 33,464,435 downwards.
TTTTTTCAATGTTGTATGTGGCTAGGCTTCAAAAAACTATTGGTTTTTCTAAGTAGTAAAGGTGCCTAAAAGTTTAAGAGAGCAATTGCTTTCACAAAATTTCAATCATAAAATCAAATCACTCTGACTTTTCAAATAACTCCACCACTTTTCCAACATTCTTTGGTGAATAATCATATGATTTTCCTCTTATTCTTTTCTTTTTCCTTTTTGAATTAAAAATGGAACATTAATTCTTTTCCAATTTCCCTTCTATTTCCACCTATATTCTTTCTTTTCCTTTTTACTCCTTTTCTCTCCCCAACATGAATACAACTATAAGTGTTCTCTTATCTTAAGCGGTATATGAAGTATTCATTGTTATTCTTTTTGGGCTCCACAAAGGGTCAAGCTAATAACCGCCTCAAAAGCATTTGTTAAAAAAAAAAGGAAATTAAAATAAGTTTTGAGTGGAAAATTTTATTTTTTTACAATTTCAGAATTTGAATTACACATTTTTCAATATTTTGTTTCTACAATTGAATTCTTAACGAGTGTCTTTGAAGTACTTGTTATCATTTTTTCAAAATACATTTTTTCAAAATACATTTTTTCATTTTAGGCACAAAGGGGTTAAGCAAAGGATCACTAACTCACATGTAAACTTTTTTGTCAAGTGGTTTACTCTCAAAGACGAAACAAATGTCTTGGTCATTTCCATGTATCAAATATAAAGTAACAAGTAGAGAATAAAACAAAATCAATTAGTATGAACGGCAATGATGACTCTCAAATTATCTATTCTTAAAGGTTTGTTTGTGAGTTGGTTTTTGGAGAGGAGGACATTGGGAGGTTAAATTTATATTTTGATAATTTGAAAAACTTAAAATACATATATATTATATACTTATTTCTCACGTTGTTTATTCAAATTTTTTAAAATATTAAATATATATTAAATATCGACTTAACATGCTCTCCTAACTATTGATACACAAACCACATATTCACAAATTTCATACCTTAAATGTTCAAAGCCAAAATTAGTAACCTTCCAATAATTTAATCCCAACCCCTTTTCACTTTAAATTCATGAATTTAGAACTAAATGTACATAGCAAGAGTTTAATCCACAACAATTGAACTAAGCATAGTGAAGTGAGGGTTTCAAAATTTGTGAGTGTTAAGTGGGAGAGGAGTAACCGTGTAGGAGAGTGAGTGTAGTAAATGTGAGTGGGTAAAGTGAGTCGATGGAAGTTGGTGGGTGTGCCTTTAAGGATAAATTGAGAAAATAAATACATTTTTTCACCAAAGTTGATCCACAATAAAGAGTATTACAATATTAATCAATAGATATAATTGCTTCTACACTCTCTTAACTTAATTTTTGATAACACTTCAGTCCTTTATCTTTTTTTCTCTTCCTGATTTGGTCCTTTATTTAATTTTAAGTAAACAATTTGATCTTTTATGTTTTAAAATGTTAACAATGTTATCACTTTTTTACAAAAATTCATCAAAATTTTCAAACAAAATCCATAAAATTAATTATCATCTTCAATATAATGCAAATTGTGCCTAATCAATATTAACTAAAATAAAAATGACCGTCTTGCTAAAATAACTCATACATGCTACGTGTATTTTACTTACTTAATATAGAAAATTTTGACATTATCAAATTATGTGGTCAAAGTCTAAATGAAAAATAAACTTAAATATAATTAGATAAGAGGATAAGTGTCTAAATCTACGAGTACAATTTCTACAACTTAAACTCTAACTAGGGGTGGACATTAGTTCGGGTTCAGTCGGATTTGGTAAAAACTGTAGATCCACCATTAATCGAACTCTATAATACGAGAATCATTTCCGACCATTTTTGTCAACGATTTTGTTTGACAACGGGTTTGACGGATAGCAGATTTATTGGATGAGTTGTTACGGATTCGAGGTTTCAAACTAAAATTTTTCTTGTGAGTTGTATAGATTAATCACTCAATAATCATATCAAAACAACTTTGAAGAACACAAATAGAAGTGCATGCTCAATCAATGGTTCTTATTTGTTGGACCGTATAAATAAGTTGTTAACCATGCTCATTTCCTTGCATTTGTAGCTGGGTATCTCGGTTTGCAGGACCTTGTCCATCCCTAACTCTTGTTGGGTATTGGGCTCCCTTCCTATGTGGAGAAAGGCCCAAATATTGTAGTCCATGTGTCTCACTTATTTAAGTGGAGAGTGGTCTAATTAGGGTTGTAAGAGAGAGACTATTTTGAGAGAAAAGGCAACCACCAAAAGAGAAAAGAGAAGAGTAAACCCTATTCCCGATTTTGTTAAATCAGTCTCAGAAAAACATCGATTGCGCATTCCGTTGGATCGGGCTGAAATTTGGACAGTAGGTTCGCAACATTCAGGGCTTCGTTTTCAACGGTCGGATCGGCAAAACGACTTCTGGAGTTGGAGGAATCGAGCTCGCACAGTAGCAGGTTTTTAGATGTTTTACTTCTTCTTCCTTTTCATTTGTAAGCTTTAGTGCTTTGTTATTTTGGCTGGTTGTAGGCACACTTTGTGCATCTTTTTGAGACTCTCTTGTACCCTTATTTGATTACAGTGGAGCTATTTCTTTGGTCTGGACGACCCGTGGTTTTTACCCTTGCATTGAGGGGTTTTCCACGTAAAAATATCAGTGTTCTTTACGCTCTTTTTATTTTGATTAATTTACTGCCATATATTTGTTGTTGCTCCTCACGGGTTCTTGCAAGTTGGAGGAATTTTATATCCGCTGCGTATTACTTGTTATTGTGTTTCTGTGTTTATCATCGTTAGAAAATTTTCTAACAACTCTGACTAAAATACACATTTTATCCTTTCATCCACTGTCACATGTTGATGTGTATACTTTTCTCAACTTTTGCACGTCTGTATTAATATTATAGAAAATTATATAAATATATATTTGAAAAATGTTAATTTGTTTTAGATTTAGAAAATAAGTTTATTTACTTTCTTTTAAAAAATTTCGAATGGAACAAAAATATTTTGTTCTTCATCAACTATGTTTGACTCAAATTTCATGAAAATATATTACAAAAAATAAACTAAATTAGATCAATTATTTGTATGAAGTTCAATTTTTTCGTTTGAAAATCAAACTAATTTTAATTTAACAATCGTATTGTTAATTATAATTTTTAAATATATATTTAATTACAAATGTTTGATTTATAATGAATATCACTATTGAACATGAAATATATATTTGAAAATATTTCAAGTATATACTTAAACATTTAAAAATTATGTATATATGAAATAATTTGAATTATAATTCACCAATTGAAAATTATTGTTAATAGTTTCGAAAAAAACTTTGTTGTTAATACATTTCAAAATCATACTTAAGAAAATAATTAGCTCTGAAACACCGTCCACATTAATAAGAGGGAAACGAATTTCGCCGCCACTGCATCCGCCGCTCAAAGCGGAAACCAAAGTAAACGCCGGTGACCGGTAGAGTTATTATCAAAACCCCTCTTCCATTTTTACACTCTCAGAAAGCACCAATGAGATTTTTACAGTAGAATCCTAATCAACCCTTTCACAGTCCATCCAATTACAAAAACCCTCAAATTCATAAAAAAAAAGTAGGGTGAATCCATTTTCAATCACATTGAAATGTAAATGATTTTGGGGCTCTTAAAGTTTCAAGCTTTAATCGATTGTTGTTTGTTCAACCCCATTTTCAGTGTGCTCTTAGACCTATTGATTCCACTACCCCTTGGTCTTTATTCATTGTATCTTTTGTTATATAGTGTTATTGTTGAATGGACACAAGAAAACTAATACCCCTTTTAAGGGCTTGTGTGAATTCCAAGTCATTGAATCAAGGCAAACTAATCCATCAAAAAGTTATAACTTTTGGTTTGCAAAATGATGTTTTTTTCTGCAAGAATTTAATTAGTCTATATGTTTCTTGCCATATGTATGATTATGCAAAGCATGTTTTTGATGCAGTTGAAAACCCTTGTGAGATATCTTTATGGAATGGCCTTATGGCAGGTTACACTAAGAATTACATGTATGTTGAAGCTCTAGAGCTTTTTGATAAGTTGATGCATTATCCTTATTTGAAACCTGATAGTTATACTTACCCGAGTGTTCTTAAGGCATGTGGTGGGCTTTGTAGAGTTGTATTGGGAAAAATGATTCATACGTGTTTGATGAAAACTGGTTTAATGGTTGATATAGTTGTTGGAAGCTCTCTTGTTGGTATGTATGCTAAATGCAATGCATTTGAGTATGCGGTAAAGATGTTTGATGAAATGCTTGATAAGGATGTGGCATGCTGGAATACAGTGATTTCGTGTTATTACCAAAGCGGAAAATTTGAAGAAGCTCTACGATACTTTGGCATGATGAGAAGATTTGGATTTGTGCCTGATTCGGTTACGATTACAACTGCTATTTCATCGTGTGCTAGGCTTTTTAATTTGGAAAGGGGAAGGGAAATTCATAAGGAGTTGATTAATAGTGGGTTTGAACTGGATAGTTTTGTTAGCTCTGCACTTGTTGACATGTATGGAAAATGTGGTCACTTGGAAATGGCCATAGAGGTTTTTGAACAAATGCCGAAAAAGACCATTGTTGCTTGGAATTCCATGATTACAGGATATGGTTTCAAAGGTGACTGCTTTTCATGCATTCAACTTTTTAAGAGGATGTACGACGAAGGAGTCCAGCCAACTTTGACTACTTTGAGCAGTATAATAATGGCTTGTTCACGATCAGCGCGACTACTAGAAGGAAAGTTTGTTCACGGATATATAATACGGAACAGAATACAGCCTGATATTTTTATTAATAGCTCACTCATGGATCTATACTTCAAATGTAGAAAAGTTGAATCAGCTGAAAACATCTTTAAATTGATACCGAAGACAACGGCGGTTTCTTGGAATGTTATGATTTCTGGATATGTAACCGAAGGGAGACTTTTTGAAGCCCTTAACCTCTTCAGTGAAATGAGACAATCATATGCTGAACCAGATGCTATTACTTTCACAAGTGTTGTAGCAGCTTGTTCGCAACTAGCAGCACTAGAGAAGGGTAAAGAAATTCACAATCTGATTATTGAGAAAAATTTGGGAAATAATGAAGTAGTTATGGGGGCTCTCCTTGATATGTATGCAAAGTGTGGTGCTGTGGATGAAGCATTTGGTGTTTTCAAATGTTTACCAGAAAGAGATTTGGTATCTTGGACTTCCATGATTACCGCTTACGGGTCTCATGGTCGGGTCTATGAAGCTTTGGAGCTTTTTGCTGAAATGCTTCAGTCCAATGTGAAACCTGATAGAGTTACATTTCTTGCCATACTGTGTGCTTGTGGCCATGCTGGGTTGGTTGATGATGGATTCTATCATTTCAATGAAATGATCAATGTTTATGGTATCAAACCTAGAGTTGAACATTATTCATGCTTGATTGCGCTTCTTGGACGTGCTGGAAGATTACACGAAGCGTATGAGATTCTTCAAAGAAACCCTGAAATCAGGGATGATGTTGGGCTGTTGAGTACCTTATTTTCCGCATGCCGTTTGCACAGAAATCTTGATTTAGGGGTTGAAATTGCGGAAAAACTTATTGACAAGGATCCTGACGATTCGTCGACCTATATTATCTTATCGAATATGTATGCGTCTTTCGGTAAATGGGACGAGGTACGAATGGTGAGATCAAAGATGAAAGAGCTTGGATTGAAGAAGAATCCAGGGTGTAGTTGGATTGAGATTAACCAGAAGATCGAGCCTTTCTTTGTTGAAGACAATTCACACCATCATCTAGAAGTGATTAATAAGTGCCTTTCATATCTCACTAGTCACATGGAAGATGAGTGTAAACCAATTTACCCATCATTTTGATGTTAATAGAAAGTGTGATTTTACTATCTCAAATTAGCAAACGGAGAAAAGCTTAGCAGATGGAAATGATGAGGATCTTGAGCCAATGATCCTTGGTGCGTGCAACTGATCTTTAAATTTAACTTATCAAAATCCAACACGGATCACAAAAATCACAAAGAAACCTGTTTTTTCTTTTGTTTGATTGGATATTTCACCAAGGGTTACCAACTCAATGGATGATTGGAGCTATCATTCATAACATCTGGAAGAAAATTCACTTTTTGCATATGCTCATTCATCATATATGGATTTGGTTTTAAAAGTGCTGGTGCGTCTATGCGTACAAATAGATGCACTTAACATAGAGCCTTCTCTCAGTCTATATCGTCTATCAATCTATTACAAAGAAAGAGGTCGAATATTAAACTGGTAGTCTGACACAATTGCTAAACAGAAGTTTTAACCATAGCGGTTTATTCATACACATAACAAATTAAATTTGTGGCAATATGTACCTAGGTGAGTTATGCAGCTAAGAAAATGATCAGTTAATTGATCAGTAAGGTATCTGTTCAGTTCCCAAACAAGAGATGTTGGTGAATAATATAATAGTTTGTGTGAGATTAAAGTTTCCGGTGTTGATATCCACTTGGATGAGAGAATTGCTGTATTTCTGATCCGTAGATTAAAGTTGAGAAGGATTATTAACTGTTGAGTTGGGACTATGAGTATCTATCTAATCTATTGATAGAGCAGAGGTAAGATAGATATAGATGAAGAGAATTATTGTATTAATGGATATGAAAACAGAAAATGATTCCAGAGCTAATGCCCTCAGTTAGAGAAAACCATTCTCTCATTGCCCAACCTCTAAGGTGTAACTGAAAAATGAAAAAAACCATCCAACTACTTCCCTACACACTCCTATTTATTAGTGGAATATTAACTCACTATGCCAGCTGGACAATCACACTTTTCCTGCATTCCCTTTCTTATTCTTTCTCACATATACTCGCCATTGCTTAGGCCTCACCTCATCTCTGTTAACTAAGAGATTCCCCTCATCACTCGTGGGGCCCAACCCATTCCTATCATCTATAACATATTCATGTTGCTGCTACATGGGAAACCTGCTTCTTTGAACTTCAAAGGGCTAACTCACCAGGAGAAACTTGCATTTTGGATACACACTTATAATTCCTGTATGTATTTCTGTCCCTCATTTTCTACTTCTCGCTACAGAGCAAAACTTAAAGAATTTGTTTCTTTGAGGACTCTATTTTGAAGGTAATTATTTGTCTTTAATACTGTAGGTATATTTAGCATATCCGAGAATTATGAAATGACCACAGTACTGATGCAAAATGTACAATTTATTTTTCTCTGTATTTGTTTTTTCTTGAAAAACAATTTATTCAAAGTAGCAGAGATATAGCTCGTCCTTTGCAAGTAATCCTTCCTTCCATCCCATGTTTACATGAGTATATTTCTTGGTAACTTTATTTCAAAATTCTACTGCTTTTCTGTTTGCTGCTTGAAAAACTTAAAATACAAAAATAAATAAATAAATAAATAAATAAATAAATAAATAGTCCATCATTGTTCAGCGCATTTTATACTAGAACTGTCAAATGGGTTGGCTCAGCCCGACCCACTCTGGCCCGAAGGGCCTGTACACATAATAGGCCAGTTCGACCTGACCCACTTTGTTATGCGGATGTGTTTTATCAAGACTGACCCGCGCATTATGGGCTATGCGGGCCAATGGCTTAGTTAGGAGTGTGCAAAACATATGGTTAATTGAACTATATTGATAAACTAGACTGCACTGCACTAAAAAAGCTCAAAACCAACAAATGATTTATAAACTGAACCATAAATTTGAAAAAGACTAGTTAATTAAACTTTATTAAAAGACCGGTTTGAACCACTTTTAAACTTTTTTTTTTTACCAAAATCGTACAATAACTTTTTTTCAGTGAATACTTCAAACAACTAAGCCTAGCCCCCAAAATTCAAAATGACTGAAACGTTGTCCCAAATCAAACTCGCCTCTGCTCTCCCCTCCCACTCTCTCTCCGGGCAGCGGTGTAGCATCTCAGGCACTGTCGCATCTCATTCCAATCCCCAAACCTTTCTCCGGCGTAACCCTTCTCATCTCCGACCATGTAACCCTTCGCATCTCATCTCCGACGCAACTCTTCTCTGTGCGACCATGTCTCCGACGTGACTTCGCCATCTCATCGCTGCCATCACATCTCAACTTCTCTGCCACCGTAAGTGTCGTGTGCCACTTGTTTTTCTCACCATTCTCGTTTCTGTTTCATTTTCTTCTGCAAATTGCTAGGGTTTCATTTTCTGTTTCATTTTTTGTTTCGGTTTCATTTATTCATTTTCATTTCCGGTTTCATTTTCCAATCTCATTTCTGTTTTTCTTTCTTTGTTGTTGCTGGTTTAAGGAAGAATTTAGATTGTTTAATGGTTCCTTTATTTGATATTGTTAGTTGAAGGTTCTTTAATTGTTGAAATTTTTTCCCCAAATTTTTCACATGTTGCTTTGAAACATCTTGTTGCTGATACATTGAATGATTTGATTCTAAAAATTGAGATGGTTTATGTTCATTGTTTTGCTACTTTGTGTAACTATTACATACATTGTGAGAGTTAGTATTCATGATTATGTAATTCTTGATCCATGTTTGATGTTTTCATTAAAATCCTTTTTTCAATTTCTCTTGGTCATTGAATAAACTATTTGCAAAATGTTGATGAAATTAATAAAACTTGAACGGTTGGATATTATGAAACTAAGTTAATTGAATCATGGTTCCTTTCCCAGTTTGATTTGCTTCCAAGCCATGGTTCATTATGTTTCATACTTTCAGTTCTTGCCAAATGCTAATATAGTCTTTCAACTATGATATAAACTCATCAAAAGACATAAAGTTAACCACATTACTTCAAATTAGGTGTACTAAATAATCATAGCTACAAACACTCTATAAAACTCATAATCTAGAGTTAAAACCCATGAATAGATCCCGCCAACATGTTTAATCTTAGGTAAAATGTGTGTTTTGTAATGTTTGGTTGAGAAGATTGAAATGAGATAGGAAGGTGAAAATGTTTGAACTATGGACTAGTTGATAATATACTTGGACAAATAGCTACAAGGATTAATGATACTTGACAACAGGGGCAATATTGACAAGTTCAGTGTTTAATTAGTTAGCATGGCATGATGGAATATTATGTTATCTATACAAATTTCTTTACATTTGCTTTCCACTTGAAAAGTTTCATTTCTCATAAACTATGCTAGGCTTGAATGTTTTGCATAAATACTTTTTTCCCAAGATGCCGCTAGTTGATCGGCCTCTGTTACCCTCGTTGATAATTGATAGGTATCTAGCAGGTTGTAACATTATGCTTCTAGTAACACATAAACTAAGCTCAACCCCTTTGGTTAATCTTGCAGGTATCCTAGCTTGTCTAGATGGTTATATGAATATTGCAATGGAACAAACAGAGGAATATGTCAATGGACAACTCAAGAACAAGTATGGTGATGCATTCATTCGAGGGAATAATGGTATGGTACTAGTGCTTGAAATAAAATACTCTTGATTCTTTATTGATTTATTTCTGATTGCAAAAATAATTGAACATTTATTTCCTTTGATGTAGTTCTATACATCATTACCTCAAAGAGGACTCTAGCAGAAGGGGCTTAAAAATACAGGAATCCAAATATATGTTGGTTAAGACACTTGTAACTTTTAATATTATGCAGACTATCTTTACTTAGCAGCTGTTGCCTATCTGAAGCTTTTTTACTTCATGTTTGTCATGGTAATTTAGTTGCTATGGTTATATATTAAGGCAAAACATCATTGTAAAATACTTGTTGGCCTATCTTGGCAGAACATTTTAGCTTAGTTTGGAATTTTGAAATAGTAGTATTAAATGTTATTACTTCTATGTAGTTTATATTCTTTTTAATGTTTATAATTGATATCTTCAACAAATATATAAATATATGGTAGCTTTAGATTGTAACTGGCCGAACTCTATCTAGACTGGATTTAAATAATAGATACTGTTGAGGTATATAGTTCATGAACTGGTTGAACCATGGTGAACTTCAATCCAATCAGGTTCTAATATTTGTACAAAATCAGTTTTTGTTATAAATAATACAACTAAACTGGTTTAAGAACCAATTTTCTTTTTTTAAAAATCACTTAAAAACTGATTTTAAAACCAATTTTAAAAAAAATTCATTGAAAAACGCGTTTAAACAACTCAGTGAAAAAAAAATTCATTGAAAAACGCGTTTAAACAACTCAGTGAAAACTGGTACGAATTAGTTTTAATAAAAACCGATTTGAAACTGATTCAAATATATTAAATTGGTTTATAATTATAAACTGATTTTAAATTGGTTCAGAATTGAATTGAAAATTAATTAGTCTTTTTGAAATGATTTTAAAAAACTGAATCAAACTATTAATGTGGTGTAATTTAGTTTAGTTTTTGAATCATGTACACCCCTAGGCTCAGTCCCGATCTATTTTTTCCCGATATTTTTTATTTTAATTAATAAAATTTAAAACAAAACTAAAACACAAAAACACCCTTAATCACTTACTATAATAGAGACAAAAAAAAAATTATAATAAATAACACCACTACCATCACATTCAATCTTCAAAGTAGGAGGGTGAAGTCAAAATCGATATTGGTCTTGGTCGGCAGACGACAGTTGTAACACCCCGATTTTTAACAGCGCGAGTGTATTTTTTTTTTAAAAAACAAAATCAAATTCAAAAATGAAGAAATACTTTCGGATAAAACATTTAAGTCGTAATACAAATTAGCAAGTCGTAACTCAAACGACAAAAGTCATAATTAATTTCATCATAATTACAACAAATTAAAAAGGTTTTTGAAACGATAATCCAAATATAAAATACACCGGCACCAATAGTTTGTTTCAAATACACAAGTTCATTTTTCAACAACAACTTCAAAGAAGAAAGGAAAATAAATAACATTCTTAAATATAACCCTAAGCTGATCATTAATCTAACTGAGGGTGACTGGGTACTGAGAATCCACGAGCGGCATCAAGCCCCACTGCTTTCGATCACAAGTCCCAAGATCATCGCTATGCCACGCCTTAGGACGATCCTGTTTCTCATCTGAGGGTAAAGCCCAGATTTCCACAATAATTGTATAGGGTCACCAACCGAAATTAACAAATATCACATAACATTTAAATTCTTAATGCACAAAATAACCTTTCAACTTAGCATACATCTAGAAAGAGTTTGCATATGCCAAACATGCATAATCAAAGTTGAAAAATGAAGTTTTGGACCAAACTGCACTGTCGTATTCGAATACAGCATAATGTATTCGAATACAGTGCTATTTTGCAAGTCAAAAGCAAAAACAGCAAAAAACCACAACTGTATTTGAATACAGACCTGTTATATTCGAATACAGATGCGAAAACAGCAAAATACAGCACAAACAACACAACTGTATTCGAATACAGATGTGAAAACAGTGAAAAATCCTGCAGATTTTGTATTCGACTACAACCACCTTGTATTCGAATACATTTGCGAAGTCAGTGGCAAAAAATTGATATCTGTATTCGACTACAACCTCCTCGTAGCCGAATACAAGTGCAAATTCACAACTCAGTAACTAAATTGAATATTTGTATTCGACTACATACTGCTTGTAGCCAAATACAACTGCTAAAATTTGCAGATTTCAGTTTCGAAAACGTTTCACAATCATTCAACACTTACCACACAAAGTCAATCTATCACACTCATCAATTACGGCACAAATACAATGTCGGCCAAGCACCCTAATGCAATGCGTATATGCCAATGCACATGATTCCGGAATTCCAAACCAAAACCCTCCTCGAAGGGGCATAAATCGTAATTGTACTGCCTATCACGGGCCTAGTACAGATTACCAAGGTGCCACTTATCACGAGCCTGCACAATTTACTCCTGTATAGCCTATCACGGGCCTACACAGTTTTCTAGAGTGTAATCGCTCACAGATCAGCACATTCTAGAGTGCAATCTCTCACAGATCAACACGATTTGATAACCCTCGTAAGGATAAGATGAACCAACAATTCACATGACATCATCCCGTGGCCCATCATGGTCACCACTATCACCATGGCCCATCACGGTCATCATGTACTATGAAAATGCATGAGCATACTCTGACTTTTTACACCACAACCATTAAGTAAATGCAGCTATTAAAAGATTTCCCTTTTTTAATGCTCATTTAACACTAATGATTTTTCAATTCAACACAGATCATACTCAAACATATTTAACTCATAATTCCACAATTCACACCAATTCAATATCAATTCATTTTTTTTTTTACAAAATCCACACATAAAATCCATCTAAAACCTTCATAATATTAATTATGAACATATCAATTACACCAAACATGAAACACCACGACCATTACGTAAATGCATCTATTAAAAGATTCCCTTTTTTAATACTCATTTAACGATAATGGTTTTTCAAAACATTTCGCAGAGTACACTAAAAACAAATTTTCCTCAACCCACATCAAATTTAATCCACAATTCACATTAAATTCAATTCACAATACAAACCAAATTTCATCAATTCATTTTCCGCAAAACCACACCTAAATCACATTAATTCCAAACTCCACATTTCAAAACATAAACCACTAAATTAAATCTCCAATTTTCAACCATAAATCACCAAATTAAATCTCCAAATTTTCAACCATAAATTACCAAATTAAATCTCCAAATTTTCAAACATAAATCCCATTAAATTCAACTTCTACAATTTCACCCATAAACAATTAAATTCATTTTCCACAAATCTACACCTCAAGCACGTCAAATTTATTTTCCACAAATTCACAAATAAGGACCTAAATGCAAGCTAAAAGTTTGGAAGGAGCCCTTACCTCAACAGTAGCTCTAACAACCGATTACGGCACTGCGATTAATTTCGGTAAAAACTTTGCTCACGACGTCGCTTCTAAAGTTGGCTCACTAGCACCGCAACGTGGAGATGAGCAACTTTCCCTTTTGTCACTTCGCAAGATGGAGCTCAGAAGTCAAAGAAAAGTGGAGGTTTATGTTTGGTGGTTTTGAAAACCACCCACACGATTTCGAAAACAAAGAAAGAAGAAGACGTCGACGTACGCGGGTAGGGAGGGAAAATGTTTGCTTCCTGATTCTCATTCTTCACTTATACATATATATATATATCTAATTTAAACTATATATTTATATATTAATGTTAGTAATATATATATATATATATATATATATATATATATATATATATATATATATATATATATATATATATATTTAAACCAAACCAACAAAAATCAACATACACACATCACTAACTATTTTAATAAAAATATCTACTCTCGTTGCAATTCAATTGACAGGTAAAATCTTCAGCAACCAGAGATATTTTTAACAAAACACTCCGGTAATAAATTCTTCGTAACGTAAATAAATTATTCTTCGACAAATAATTTTCACCGGGCCTCAAAATATATATATAATAAACATATTACAAACTCTAACAAAATATGTTTTTGGTACTTAATTCACAAAATGAATTAAAATTGGGCTAAATGCCTCACCAATTTAACACCCAATATACTAAAATTGCATAATTTAGAGTTTAAAATTAAGGGTCTTACAACAGTCACTAACGGAGTTGAACCGATGAATGTGTTGGATGGATGGTTCTAGTCTTAGTCGGCAGCAGAAGCACCACAACAATACTATGTTGTTCTTTGCTTTTAGCGAAATACATTTTCTTGGTGTTTTTAGTAAATTAGGTTTTCTTTTCTTTCTTAATTATGGTCAACGTATTACTTTTGTTTTTCAAAATCAGCTCAAAAAGACCATTTTTTAAACTCAATCTAAAAAAAAACTATTATTTGTGTCATCTTAAATTTGTTCATAATATTTTTTTGACAAAATTATAGTTTTTTAGTTGTAGTGAGTCAACCCGTAACCTGCTGGGCCATTTTAAATGTGGGCGAAATGGTTTGGGTAAAAAATATTCGTTATTTTTTAGTCTCATTTTTGAAATTTGAGCTGTACTAATATGTAAAACAAACGGTTCGACTCATTTGATCTTATCTATTTTGACAGCTATAATTTATACCGATTGGACCAAAGTATTTAGTTGAGCAATGTATTAAAGCTTGATTCATTCTGCTGCTTCTAATGTGGATGGAGGCTTGACACTAAAAGATGCTTACTATTTAGGATGTACTCGTGAAATCGATTAAGTTGCTAAAACTATTGTAACTCTTATCTTTTTATATCAATTTCTGACAACTACTACTACTTATTTAGTGTCTTGTCAAGATGATTCTTTAGAAAAACACACAAGCTGAAAACTTTGTAGAAAATATATCCGAATAATATTTCATTAATTCATGAAAGTACATACATTAATTCATTTAAATAGTCTAAATCTATTGAACTTCATTGGTGGGTTAAATAATATATATATACATATAATATATTCTCCTTCAAACTGATTTGGTAATTCATTTGTTAACACATCTGTCAATTGATGTCCAGAAGAAATATAGGTTGTAGTTATTAAACCACTATCCAACTTTTCTTTGATGAAATGTCTAACTATCTCGATGTATTTTATTATGTCACGCTGAATAGGATTATGAGTAATATTGATGGTCAATTTATTGTCACAAAATAACTTTATAGGACATTCATACTTTATTTTCATATCTTCTAGCACAATTTCCAACCACAATAGTTAACAAATTCCTTGTGCCATAACTCTAAATTATGACTTGGTGCTTGATCGAGCCACTACACTTTGCTTCTTACTCCTCCAAGTAACAAAGTTCCCACACAAGAAAGTACAATAGTCTAAAGTAGATTTTCTATCACTCACTGAACCTGCATAATCAACATCGATATATACCTCCATAATTAGGCTTCCACCTCTTTTAAACAAGAGTCCTCTTCCTCGAGTGGCTTTGAGATATTGTAGAACACAATCTACAACTTGTAAATGTCTCACCCTCGAATCATGCATGAATTGGCTCACCACACTAACTGCATAAGCCAGACCCGGCCTAGTGTGTTCCAAGTAAATAAATTTTTTCACTAATTTCTGATATTGTGTCTTGTCATAGCTCATCTTGTGATTTTGTTCAATGGGAACACTCGCAGGTTTGCATCCAAGCTTGTATGTTTCCTCCAAAAGATCAAGTGCATACTTCCTATGAGAGATAAAAATGCCTTATTTTGAGTAGGCCACCTCAATTCTCAAGAAATACTTGAGATGCTCAATGTCCTTTATCTCAAATCCTATTGATAATTTCTCCTCGAGTAGTTGTCTCTCAATCAAATCATCTTTTGTAACAATAATATCATCAACATAGATAAGAACTATAGTCGATTTTCCTCCTTGTGAATGTTTGTAAAAAAGAGTGTGACCCCTTGGCTTTGCTTATAGCCCAAACACATCATTGCCTTTGTAAACCTTCCAAACCACACCCGAAGGGACTGCTTTAATTCATATAAGACCTTCCTCAATTGACACACTTTGTTTGCTCCACCTATGATACTAAAACATGGGGGAATCTCCATGTACACCTCATCTTTTAAGTCTCCATGCAAGAACACATTTTTGACATCAAACTGGTGTAGTTCCCATCCAGAGTGGGAAACAAGAGATAGTAAGATCCGAACAATATTCATCTTTGCCACACGAGCAAATGTCTCCTCATAATCGATGCCATATGTCTAAGTATATCCTTTTCCTACTAGGCTGGCCTTGTAACGATTAAGGCTTGCCATCTGATTTGTGTTTAACTATAAAGATCCACTTGCATCCAATTGGCTTCTTGCCTCCTGACATCTCAACAATATCTCAAGTTCCATTTTTCTCAAGTGCTTTCATTTCTTCATCCATAGCTTAGACCCGATTTTTATCTTGCATTACTTCTTGAACAAATGATGGGATTCTCACAGAGTCAACAACTGCAATAAAAATATGATATTGCGGGAAAAGATGTTTAGAGGAGACAAATTGAGAAACATGATATCTATATTTAAATAAACAATATCTTTTATCCTTTCTCAAAGCATTAGGAAAATCATCTAGATTAGTATTAGAACTTTGAAAATCACCAATAAAAGGATCATTTTCAATAAAGGAATCATTTTCAATATTTACATCTGGCTTGGGCGATGGACTAGTATCACAAGTCTGAGAACCACCAATAGAGGGATCATTTTCCATATTTACCTTTGGCTCAAGCGATTGATGTTGTTTATGGAGCATGTTAAAAATAAAAATAAATAATTAGGGCTATAAAATTTAGACAATCACAGGTGTTTCCAGTTCTTGTTCAGACTCTTTTCTAAAAAAATAAAAATATAAAAAATATAAAAAAAATAATAACAAATAAATAAAGGTACATAATTGAATGAAAGAAACCGAAAAGAAATGGATTGATGGTCATAAAAATTGGTATAACGATGATCAATTGAATGGATTGATGGTCATAAAAATCGGTATAACGATAATCAATTGAATGAAAAGAAACCAAAAATGGGAATTTTGGAGGCTTTGGAATCAAAAGCAAAAGTTCTGGAAGTATATAGAGATTCAACCCTAGTCATTAATCAGCTTAACCAAGAATGGGAAACTTGAGATAAGAAGTTAATACCTTATTTTACCTACATTAAAGAATTGTCTTTACAATTTGACAAAATCACCTTTCACCATGTCAATGTTGATGCTTCGGCTACTTTATCCTCAATGTTCCAAATAAGTTAAAACGATGAAATCCCATCCATTAAAATGGAGAGTCGAGATCATCCTGCCTACTGCCACGTAATGGAAGAAGAAACCGACGGGAAACCGTGGTATCATGCTTCAAACATTATCTTATAAATAGAGAATATCTTCTTGGAATATCGGAGAATGAGAAAAGAACTCTGAGACAGTTAACTGCGAGCTTTTTCGTGAACGAAAATATTTTGTATAAGAGGAATCATGATATGGTACTCCTTAGATGTGTTGATGTTAATGAGGCGAAAGAAATTCTACAAGATGTCCACGATGGCTCTTATGGGATCCATATGAACGGACACGCCATGTCTAGAAAGATCCTTCCGGCCGGGTATTACTGGCTCACCCTAGAAAAAGATTGTTTTAATTATGTAAAGAAATGCCATAAGTGTCAAATATATGCTGATAATATCCACGCCCTACCAATGCCCTTAAACACCCTTTCAACGCCCTGGCCGTTCTCAATGTTGGGCATAGACGTCAACGAAATGATTGAACCGAAAGCATCAAATGGACATCGCTTCATCTTGGTGGCAATCGATTACTGTACCAAATGTTCGTACGCCAATGTAACCAGAAATGTGGTAGTCAAATTCATAAAAAAGGAGTTAATATGTCGTTATGGCCTACCAATCAAGATCATTATCGACAATGCCACAAATCTGAATAACAAAATGATGGATGAATTGTGTGCCACCTTTAAAATTCAACATCACAACTCGTCCTCGTATAGACAAAAAATGAATGGTGCACTTGAAGCAGCAAATAAAAACATCAAAAAAATTATTCAGAAAATGGTTGTAACATACAAAGATTGGCATGAGATGTTGCCGTTTGCACTACACGAGTATCGCACTTCGATACACACTTCAACTGGGGCAACCCCTTTTTCCCTAGTATATGGGATGGAGGCTGTGCTACCCATTGAAGTAGAAATCCCCTCACTAAGAGTATTAATGGAAGCCAAACTAGAGGAGTCGGAATGGATACAAACCCGTTTCAATCAATTAAATTTAATTGAAGAAAAAAGGTTGGCGGCCTTATGCCATGGGCAATCATATCAGAAAAGGTTGAGAAGAGCGTACGAGAAAAAAGTACATCCTCGAGAATTCCGGGATGGAGACTTGGTGCTAAAAAAGATCTTACCCATTCAAAAGAATTATCGTGGGAAATGGACCCCTAACTATGAGGGCCCATACGTCGTGAAGAAAGCTTTCTTAGGTGGAGCTTTGATTCTCACGAATATGGATGGAAAAGATTTAGTCCTCCCTGTAAACTCAGATGCCTTAAAAAAGTATCATACTTAAATAATGAATACCCGCTAGGTTGAAAACCTGAAATGGTGATCTAGGCAAAAATTAGGGTACAAAAAATAATACCCGCTAGGTTGAAAACCTGAAAGCGCAACCTAGGCAAAAATTAGGATACAAAAAAAAGAATACCCGCTAGGTTGAAAACCTGAAAAGGCAACCTAGGCAAAAATTAGGGTAAAAAATGAAAATAAAAATAATAATGAATACCCGCTAGGTTGAAAACCTGAAAGGGCGACCTAGGCAAAAATTAGGGTACAAAAAAGAATACCCGCTAGGTTGAAAACCTAAAAGGGCAACCTAGGCAAAAATTAGGGTACAAAAAAAATAATACCTGCTAGGTCAAAAACCTGAAAGGGCAACCTAGGAAAAGAAAAAAAAAACAACAACAACAACAAAAACAAAGAATATATACTCAAAAGGACAGGACCAACAGTATCGATCGAACTATGACACGAGAAGTTAGTACAGTCTACCTTTGAATTACTAGTAACCAAGTCGGGTCTTCCACCCATTTCTTTTGTTTTAACCTTCTTTATAATTTAACCTTCTTTCCCGAATACATTTTATGATTATCATATACTAGAAAGTAAAACATATACCATACCTTGATATAATGAATTGCGATAAAGTCGGATATAGTAGAGGTTGTTTAGAGTACAAGACAGACGACAATATGAGATCCAGCTTAAGATTACAACAGTAATTCTTCTTCAAAAAAAAAAAAAAACAAAAGGAAAAAAGATAAAAAGACAAAAGAGAGATCAAAGATATCAAGTTCAAGAAAAATGTATAAGTGTCTTTTTCATCCATGATTTTAATGGTCGTGTCCAATAAAAATATTAATAAAAACCAACATATTCATTCATTCATTGATTCATGACATTACATAAATTTAAAGCCGAGAAAATGACCCGCATGTTAAAGCCGGGAAAACGACTCGCACCTAAAGCCGAGAAAACGACCTGCATGTTCAAGCCGGGAAAACGACTCGCACCCGAAGCCGAGAAAACGACCCGCATGTTGAAGTCGGGAAAACGACTCGCACCTAAAGCCGAGAAAACGACCCACATGTTGAAGCTGGGAAAACGACTCGCACCCAAAGCCGAGAAAATGACCCGCATGTTGAATCCGGGAAAACGACT
>JBBPBQ010000001.1:33369033-33445083 GCA_037974755.1 Cicer yamashitae | reverse complement strand
CAAAGCCGAGAAAACGACCCGCATCTTGAAGCCGGGAAAACGACTCGCACCCTTCTAAAAAATTCTTTTCGGACAAAATTAGAGTTGTCATCTTTACTTATCTTTTACTTTGATTCTCAAGTAAATTCTAAGTAAAGAGGGGCAGCTGTTGACACCTAATTTTGTCAGCTTTTTATCTATTTATTTATTTTTACTTTTTATTAAAAAAAGGGAAATAATAATAATAATAGTAATAATATAATAATAATAATAATAATAATAATAATAATAAATGTATAGAAATATAAAAATAAAAATAAATAATTAGGGCTATAAACTTTAGACAATCACATGTGTTCCCAGTTCTTGTTCAGACTATTTTCTAAAAAATAAAAATAAAAAAAATATAAAAAAAAATAATAACAAATAAATAAAGGTACATAATTGAATGAAAGAAACCGAATAGAAATGGATTGATGGTCATAAAAATCGGTATAATGATAATCAATTGAATGAAAAGAAACCAAAAAGAAAGAGATTAATAGTAATAAAATGGTGATCAATTGACAATTATTCCCTTGTCTTTTGTAACCTACACCCGAAAAACCTATAAATAATCGATAGTAAGAGAAGAAGAGGGGAAGACTATTTTGAGAGCACAAAAAAAAAAAAAAGGATGTGGCGAGCGACAGCGGTTGAGATCTTGTTTTCCTTATTATTATTAATCTCTTTTCTCCTTAATGAGAACCTTTTATTTATTTCCCTTCAAGTCCTATTATTAATCTCTTGTCATTGTCAGAACGTAATCTTTTAATGTATTTTCCAAATTGTATTTGTACCATCTTTAAAATTGAATGCACAATTAAGGTACTTTTGATTTATTTTTCATCAAACAAATCCAAGTTAATCGAGTGCAATCATCAATAAACAAAACAAACCATCTCGCTCCAAAAATATTAGAAGTTGGGGCAGGTCCCCAAACATCAAAATGAATAAGATCAAATCAAATGCATCAACCCTTTTAGTAGGACTTGAAGGGAAATTAGCACAATGATGATTCAACAAATTGTTTTATAAACAAAGAAGGAAACAAAGATCTCATTAAGGAGAAAAGAGGATGACCAAGACACTTGTGCTGAAGTCATACTTGTGAGACATAAGAGTTTGATTGAGAGTGGAGCGCCAAAGACAACAACTTCTTATTAGTTCGTTTATCAGACAAATAGTACAACCTTTCTTATTCCTTCACAACTGCAATCATCTTCCTCATTGCAAGATCTTGAAAAGTACAATAAGAATATGAAAAAATATTACTGCATAATTATGATCCTTGGTAAACTTACAAATAGATAAGGTTATGAGAGAGTGGGGGAACATGTAACACATTTTGCAATTTAAAACACGGTTGGAGTTCAATATTCTTAGAGGCAACAACACGAGTAGAAGACCCATCAACAACAATAATATAATCAATACTAGACGGAGAAGTATATGAAGAAATTATTTCTGAATGTGACGTCATGTGATCGATGGCTTCATAATCCAAAATTCAAGTATATTTAGGCATTGAACTAGAAACAATAAGTGATCGGGAACTACTATCACTCATTCTGAGATGAGTAACCCCAAAGTCACTAATTTTTGCCATAAGAAAAATTCGGATGAATAGTGTTGTGAACAATAACAACAATTTCTGGATACAAAAGTAACACCAACGCGCTTTCAAAATAAAAAAAAAAAATATTCAGATGAATAGTTCTGGGAACAGTAATTGTCGTTTTTGAACAATGTCGTGGTAACAATAATTCGTCCGTCTATGAACTGTAATGTCTCAGTGATGAACAGTGTCACACATACAATATTCCACAGAGAACAATACAAATAACAATGTTGGATAAGCAGTATTGTGAACGGACTAAACTGCAAAACTTGCAGTAAAGGACCAACTATCCGCAAATGAAGGAGAATAAAAGAAAAAAAAAAAAACCGCAACAATGGTAGCTAAGGTTTATGCGGAAATAAGACCCCCAAAATAAGGAGCTATGATTGAAGTAGCAATGTCAAGTTACAAGGAAGGGGGTTTGAATTGTAATCTTGCTTATATAAAATTTCCTGTTAAAAACTTAAGAAAAAAAACAACTCAAGAATGATCTTGGTTATGAAAATAGAAACGGAAAACGTTCTTGGTTCTGAAACAGAAAACAGATAACGTTCTTGATTAGTTAAAATCACAGTTTTTTAGTTTCTCTATTTAATTTTGATGATAAAAATAACTGAATGTAAATAGAGATAAGGAAGAGATACCACACACAGATATATCCTGGTTCACCCAACGTGGGCTACGTCCAGTCCTCACAGCTGTGAGATTTTCACTAAGTGTTCAAAGAACGGAGAACAATCTTCTGGTTACACAGTTAAAGATCAACCTTGATCTGTAACTACACTTCCTTTCCACCCAGAAAGGATTCAATCAAGTCACCTAACTAATCTGCTAGGATTTTTACAGTTAACTCTTTTAATCACTCTCAAACTATAAACAATTCTTATAGTTATCAGTTTACACAATAATGATTTAAAAGGTTTGGTTGAATTTGATTATGCTCAACTCTTGTTTGAGAATAAATTCAGAATAAAAGAATTAAGTAAGATAATCTGTAAGTATGAAATAATTTCAGCCTGATTTCTTTTGTGAATGACATAGCTTCTAGAATGCAAGTGAATATGATTTAATGAGAATACTTGGCACTTGAAGTTCTGAATGATGCTTGCGAAATTGCCTTCCTTTTATAGACGATTTGAGCATTTAATTCTGGTCAGAAAGAGCTGTTGGCAGTGCTCTGTTTTCTTCTGACACAAGCAACCTTTCTATTGAAAAAATAAACCATTCATGTGACAGTTTTGGGCCTTTCTTGTTTGGGCTGTTTTGCTCAATTTCAAACATATTTTCCTACGCGTTTAATGACCCATTAAGCTTCAAAAATACTTGATGATAATTGGGCTTTGATTTGGACACTTGATTAGATCCAAAACTGTTTGGAAAAGAGTGAACAATTTCTGCAGAACTGAGAAGTCTTCTTCTGCAGAAACAGAGATTGTTCTTCTATAAAACGGAGAACGTTGATTAAAAGTGGAGATTGATGATCAATCAGGTCTGATGGTCTACTGGACAACCTGAGGACTTATAATCAATCTTGAAGTTCAGTCTTGTTTCAACTTTCTTGACAGTTCCAGACTGGAGAAAGTTACAGTCCGATTTTGACATGCTTAGATTCATGATGATTTATCTTAGTGATTCATATCTGTTCCTTGCCATGTACTGATGAAATTGGTATAAAGAATTAAAGCAGAATCATTGTTAAAGTGATGGAGAAAGATTGGTGAAGTGGCTGCGACAGTCAATCTTGATTCTGCAGAACATTCTCCGTTTTGTATAACTTATGGTCAAGAATGTTCTGTTTAGTTTTTCATCTGATTTCTTTGCTTTTGCTTGGTTCCTATCTTTAATAAAAACACTCAAGAGCACATATTAAATTAACATAACATTTAGAATCATAATTAACATACTTAATTAACCTTTGTTTATTTTCATCTAAACTTAATTTGAGAGTTTGTCTTAACAATCTCCCCCTTTTTGATGATGACAAACATGTTAGTTTAGATTTTAATTTTAATTTTAATTTTAATTTTAATTTTAATTTTAATTTTGAAGAGCGTAAAAGCTCCCCCTCAATTGATGCAATAGATATTTTTATTACAGTGAAATAACTAATGCAATTAGTTTATTAGCGTAAATGATATTTCATTAATAATGCAATCGCTGAATTACAAAAAGTAAGATCCTGATTTCAAAAGGACATGTTAAAGTCAGAAATAAAAACTAAAATTAATTCTCCCCCTTTGTCATACAAAAAAGGAAAGAAAAAAATCCCTATTTAGCTAAAAAAGGAGAAGATCCTTCTGAAGAAGCAGACTTCGACGGAACAGGAATCGGTTCAGGAGCAGGAGCAGACTGAAGAGGAGGAGGAGGCACACCGAGCTTGGGGGCTATCGTTTATGTAAGCCAAGATCGCAGCATGGAAAGTTCTACATCATGTTGAGCCTGTCGAGCCAAAAGAAGCTGCAGGGTTGCCATCAGTTCTGAGTTGGTGGGCTCTTTGGGAGGATTCATGATTGGAAGAGGAATTGGAGCAACACTGCTTGATGGAGCAGAGACAATTGGGAGAGAGGTAGGTAGTGGCTGAGGATTTGATTGATTTGATGAAGACTGGCTATTTGAAGGCTCGGGAGAAGTAAAAAATTGACTAATTCCAAAAAAGGATGAAGTGGTTGTCTGTGGAGAAATGTATGCAGGTGACATGGCTGACACATTTTGGTGGGGAAGCAGTGTGGTCATGGGATCATGGGGAGAAGGAATGATTTGGGAGATAGAGATAAAATCAGTGGAGGATAATGTAGATGTTTGTGGAAAAACGGAGAAGGTGGGATTTGCAGGAGGAAGGCTGGGAGAACGTTCTCGGTTTTCACGGGAACGTGCTGGAGCATGTTCAGGAGAACGTTCTTGGTTTGGAGGAGAACGTTGTTGAGCATTTTGAGCTGCACTGTTTGGAGAAGGGGAAGGTGATGTTGGGTCTGGAACAACAGGTCTTTGTCTTGTAGAGCGTTTTCTTTTTAGAGGAGATGGGAAAGAAGATATGATTGGGGCAGATTGTCTGGTTGTGGGACGGCTAGTGGTTGGATATTTTTGTTGTGTTTCTGGTGTGGGGGAAGGCTGTCTTGTGACAGTTATTTTCATATGAGCCATGTTTTTAGTGGAGAATTTGGATATTTTGATGAGGGATTTTTCAGTGGACAGAGGATATTAAAATGTTTAAAGACTTTTGTAAGAATCATACCATAAGGAACAATATTCTTCTTGTAGTCTTTGGTTGCAGCGACAATCCTGTGATGAAGTATTAAATGAGGTAGATTGAGGTGCTTGCAGTTGAGAAGATGATAGATGATCAGCGTGCATTTTCAGAGACATACTCATGGCTTCCACAGTGAGGAAGAAGAGTATGCTGGCTCATGTTGTTGAAAATTTTTGGAAGAGGTCGAAGGTATGTGGAAAGGTACCTAGTAGAGTTCTCTTGAAACAACTCAGAAAGAACTGCAGTCTCTTTAAGATTGAGAGCTGCATACCAGGATTTTCCAAAAACAGTAGGACCTTCAGTGGGGAGATCCAAGATGGATGCAAGGATTTCAGGAGTCAGTTTGATCACAATTCCCTTAATATTTGAAATTAGAAGTGATTTATCAGAAATGTTTGAGCTGACAGTAGAAGGCCCTAACAACATCTGGATAGTAAGACTCAAATGTTTTTAGAAAAGCAGTCCATCCTAAAGCATCAGTGAAGTGCTGGATAGCATTGCCATCTACCACGAGTTTGTCAAAGACAAAGACTCGTCCAATACCAATAGGTCTCTGAGCCCATTTGTCTTTAAATAGTTTGGTGGCAGTAGGAGGAATCAGAGGAGTGGTCTGAGTTTTGGCTTTCTTGGAAGGTGGAGAAGGTGGTGCAGGGGAATCAGAGTCAAAGGAAGGATCAGAGGAGGGAGAGGAAGAATTTTGAGGTGAAAGGGGACGTTTGGTGGATTGTGAAGAAGAGGGAGCATAAGACGGAGAATGTTCTTCTGTAGGTGAACGTTCTTGTGTGGGTGAGGGAGATTTGAGATGGACAGGAGAATGTTCTTGAATGGGAGAACGTTGTGGAGTAGTTGTAGGGTTTTTTTGAGTATTTGGAGTGGAAGGGACGGGAGAACGTTCGTGGATAGGAGAACGTTCTTGATGGGGGGTGGGTGAAGGTTCACGGGTTGGGGAACGTTCTGGACTTGGAGAACGTTCTTGTGAAGAAGATGGATTGTGGCGAAAATTTTGTTTAGGCGTAGTGGTTTTGAGTCTCTGGCGAATGGTTAAGTTTTTTCTTGCCAGAAATTGAGACATTGGCACAATGGTTTTTGTTTTTAGGGGACGAGTGGTGGGGTGGGTGGGTGGAGGAGAAAAAAAATTCATTGATCATTCTCTGTTTTTGATTTGGAGGAGTTGATTGAGAATGTTCAGATGAAAATGAAGGTTTTGATGGAGTATCAGATGATTCATCTGAGTCAGAATCTGAAATTATAAAGTAAGCAGGGTTAGTAATCGAGGTTTTTGAAGTCCCAATTCCTGCCAAGACTCTCATTGAGCGTCTTGTTGGTGCGAGAGGATTAACAAAAGTCTCTAGTGGTGAAGGATTAATGAAAGAGTTGCGCAAGTGAGGAGGAACTTGAGCAATGTTTGGAGGAGGGCAAGAATGGAGAGGGGGAAGAACAGAAGATAAAGGTTCAGGGATGGAGGAATTGGGGTTGGATTCAGGAGAGGACGAGAGGTAGTCAGAAAAAGAGGAGTCTAACGAATGTCTTGGAGGAGTTGGTCTGGGTGGAGGTGAAGGTGAACGATTGTATATTGGTGAGAAGGATGATGATGGTGATGGAGTATCTGTGCATGCGTTTTTGCGAGCAGATTGTTTTGTTCGAGCCATTGTTGTTGAAAATTGAGAGTTATGGAAGATGAAGGTTGAGGGAGACGAAGATTTGAGGAAGAAGAAGACTGTTTCTGAAAGTGAACAGTTGTGGTAATTTGAACACGTTTTTGCAGTTTTTCAAGAGAGAGAGAGCAATGATGACTTAAACATAGGGAACTGTCATGTGTTGGGGAAGGGAACCGATTTGACGGCTTGGCAGTGACCTTTGACAACCTAGAGACATGCGCATTTAATGCCAGGACATGCCTTTCTTGCGCATGAGGAAGGTGACGATTCGGGGGAAAGTTTGAAAAACGGAGAAAGATGTCTGAAAAACGAAGATTGATAAACGTTCTCCGTTTTCTGTAGAAGCAGTTCAACACGAATTTTCAGGATTTTTCATGATTTTCAGTTTTTCTTTGATTGAATTAAAACTTTCCTCAACCAAAGGCTTTGTAAAAATATCAGCAAGCTGATTTTGAGTATCAACAAAAATTAATTCAATATCTTTTTTGTTGACATGATCGCGAATAAAATGATGTTTTATTTCAATATGTTTAAAACGAGAATGCTGAATGGGATTTTTTGATAAATTGATTGCACTAGTATTATCACAGTAAATTGGAATGCTTGAGTAACTTACAGAGAAGTCTTCAAGTTGATTTTTTATCCAAAGAACTTGTGAGCAGCAGTTTGCGGCTGATACGTATTCAGCTTCAGTGGTTGATAAGGCTATAGTATTTTGTTTCATGCAAGACCAGCTTATCAAAGCATCACCCAGAAACTGACATGCTCCACTAGTGCTTTTTCTTTCAGTTTTATCTCCAGCATAATCAGTGTCGCAATATGCTACAAGATCAAAATGAGAACCTTTTCTATACCAAAAGCCAAAATCAGTAGTTCCAACAAGATATCGAAAAATTCGTTTTACAACTGTTAAATGGGATTCTTTTGGTGCGGATTGAAATCTAGCACATAATCCTACTGCGAATACAATATCTGGTCTGCTAGCAGTTAAATACAGCAAGGAACCAATCATACCTCTGTATTCTTTTTCAGAAATAGATTTTCCTTGTTCATCTTTGTCTAATGAAGAGGATGGATGCATAGGAGTAGACATGATTTTTGCTTCAATCATTTTATACTTGGTTAACAAATCTTTAATGTATTTTTCTTGACAGATAAAAATACCATTTTTATGTTGTTTAATTTGTAATCCAAGAAAATATCTCAACTCTCCCATCTTGCTCATTTCAAATCACTTTGCATGAGTTTTGAAAAGCCATCACACATTTTTTCATTAGTTGATCCAAAAATAATATCGTCGACATACACTTGTACAATGAGTAAATCATTTTTATCAATTTTCTTAAAAAGTGTAGTATCGATTTTTCCTCTAGAAAATCCATTTTTGATTAAGAAGGAACTTAACCTATCATACCAAGCTCTTGGTGCTTGGTTTAAGCCGTAGAGAGCTTTTGTAAGTTTGAAAACATGATTTGGTTTTGATTGATCTTCAAAACCAAGAGGTTGTTTTACATAAATTTGTTCATTTAAGAAGTCGTTTAAGAATGCACTTTTTACATCCATTTGAAATATTTTAATAAGTTTATGAGATGCATATGCAAGAAGTATACGAATAGCTTCTAACCTTGCAACAGGAGCAAAAGTTTCATTGTAGTCTATACCTTCTTGTTGGTTATAACCTTGAGCAACCAATCTTGCTTTGTTTCTTACTACCTTACCTTCTTCATCTAATTTGTTTCTGAAAACCCAGCGTGTACCAATGATTGTTTGATCTTGAGGATTTGGTACCAAGGTCCAGACTTCATTCTTATCGAACTGCTGCAGTTCTTTCATGGCGTCAATCCAAGATTGATCAACTATGGCTTCTTTAATTGATTTTAGTTCAACTTGAGAAATCATTGCCATGTTGTTTTCATCATTCTTGAATGACTTTCTAGTTCGAATTCCATCTGCTGTATCCCCAATGATTTGAGTTTGAGGATGATCTCCTATCGTTCTCCAGCTTTTAGGTGGAGAATGATACGGAGATTGTTTATCAATCTCCGTTTCCTGCACATCAGTTTTCTGCTGTGTGTCTGGCAGCTCTTCGTCCTCATTTGCCTTTTCCATTACTAAGTCATCAAACTCATCAAATAGAATATGCATGCTGATTTCTACAACTTTAGTTCTTAGATTAAAAACCCTATAACCTTTAGAGTCGGTTGAATAACCCAAAAAGATAGCTTTGTCTGATTTTGCCTCAAATTTTCCAAGAACATCTTTATTGTTTAGAATATAACAGTAACACCCAAAAATGTGAAAATATGAAATGTTTGGTTTTCTGTTTTTCCAAATTTCATATGGAGTTTTGTTTATGATTTTTCTTATGGATACGCGATTTAAAATATAGCATGATGTGTTGACGGCTTCAGCCCAACAATATTTTTCAACATTAGACTCTTCCAAGATTGTTCTTGCCATTTCTTGTAAGGTTCTATTTTTTCTTTCAACAACTCCAGTTTGCTGAGGAGTCCTTGCACAAGACAAATTGTGAGAAATGCCAAGTTCTTCAAGAAAGTTTTTGAAAGGGGCATTTATGAATTCTCCTCCATGATCACTTCTTATAGAAATGATGCTAGATTCTTTTTCATTTTGTACCTTTTTACAAAAGATTTTAAAAGCTTCAAAAACATCATCTTTTTGTTTTAAAAATAGTACCCAAGTGTATCGTGAGAAATCATCAACAATAACAAAACCATATTTCATTCCTCCTAAACTTGTTGTTTTGACAGGACCAAACAAATCTATGTGAAGTAATTCAAGAATTCTGTTTGTGGAAATAAAATCTTTTGAGTGAAAGCTACTTTTGACTTGCTTTCCCTTGACACATGCTTCACATATTGTCTTTTTCAAAATTTAGTTTTGGTAATCCTCTGACTAGTTCTAATTTTGAAATTTTAGAAATGGTTTTCATGCTGGTATGCCTTGCGCTTTTATGCCAGATCCATTTATCTTTATCAATAGATATGAAGCAGGATCCATCAAGCAATTCTTCAAGATATAATACATAAAGATTTTTCTTTCTGGTTCCAGAAAATAGTTTTTCACCAGATTTTTTTTTTATGATTTCACATAAGTTGGGTTTGAAAATAACTTCACATCCATTGTCACACAATTGACTTATGCTTAAGAGATTATGTTTCAGACCTTCAACATATTGAACATCAGTTATTTGAGCAGAGTTTTTCTTACCAATTGTCCCTTTACCTTTGATATGATATTGGTTATCATTTCCAAAGTGACTGATCCTCCATCTTTCTTGACGAAGGATATGAAGCAATTTTTATCACCTGTCATATGTCATGAACAGCCACTGTCCAAGAACCATGACTTTTTCTTGACACCTTGAGAACCAACCTGCAGTTTTTGTTTCATTAACTTTTGGTACCCATTTTGTCTTGGGTCCTTGTGGATTAGTTCTAGATTTTGATTTTCTGTTAATATGACATGTTGATTCAGAGTGTCCAATCTTAGAACATGAGGAACATTTAATTATTTGTTTTTGAACAGATTTTTTAATTGGTTTTGACAGATTTTCAGAACTTTCTCTGTTTTCTGTTTTAGCTGGAGAACATTCTCGTTTTTTCTAAGGAAAATCTGCTTTTGTTCTAGATCGTTCTTCTCTCTGTTTGTTCTTGATTTTTTCATCCCTTTTTTTAAAATAACATGTAAATTCAAGATGTCCAATTTTACAACAGTATGAACATTTTGTCTTGCATTTATTTTCTCTTCTTTCTGGAATAAATTTTTTTTCATATACTTTGGTTTTCTGAGTTTGATTAAAACCAAGACCTGCTTTATCAAATATCCCTACTTGAGATCCCATGATATTTTGAAAAGTTCCAGTAGCTTTAATGAAGTTTAACAAATCCTTTTTAAAAAATTCAGCTTCAGCTTTAAGGAGAACTTTCTCCTTTTGAAGTGCATAATGTTCTTGACTTTCTTGTTTTTCAGTGTGAAAGTTTTTGGTCTGAGATTCTTTCAGATTTTGAATGATTTCTTTTAGTTTATCATTCAGAGCCTGCGTTTTTTCTTTCTTTTCTTTTTCTTTATAAAATTTATCTTAAAGAACTACACTTTTGAATAAGTAAGTTTGAATCATTTAATAAGTTGTCAAATTCTTTTTCCATTTTTTCACATACAATACAGGGTTCAGAATTTGTTACCTCATTTTCTTCGGTGTTTGCCATTAAGCATATGTTGGTTTCTTCATCATCTTCTTCGTCAGATTCATCTGAGTTATCCCATGTGGCCATCATTGATTTCTTTTTGAAAGGAAATTTGTTTGGTGTTCTTTTTTTTAGAGGACACTCTGATTTATAATGCCCCAGTTTATTACATCCAAAACATGTGATTTGGCTCTTGTCTATTTCTGTTTTGGGATTTTCTCTTTTGTTTGAGAATCCCTTCTTGATTTGGTCTCTCCTTCTCATCATTCTCTGAATTCTTCTAGTGAGAAGAGAAATTTCTTCATCAGCATCTTCTTGACCAGCTTCTTCTGGTTCTTCTTCTATTTGGACAGGCATGCTTTCTTGAGATGCTTTTAAGGCTATTGCTTTTCCTTTCTTGACAGGTTTATCTTCTTGTAGTAATACTTCATGTGCTCTTAAGGTTCCAATTAGTTCTTCTAATGCCAGCACTTCAAGATTTTTGGCTTGGCTTATGGCTATTACCATTGGTCTCCATATGACTGGAAGACATCTCATGATCTTTCTTACTATGTCTTGTACTGAGTAAGCTTTTCCCAGAGATCGCATTTCATTCACTATAGTTGTGAACCTTGAATACATTTCATCAATGGTTTCTCCTTCATTCATTTCGAAAAGCTCAAATTTTCTTATGCCGATGTCTATTCTTGTTTATTTGACATGGTTTGTTCCTTCATGATGAATTTGTAGTGTATCCCAGATTTTTTTAGTAGTTGTGCATTCATCAACTCTTTCGCTTTCTTCCTTGCTCAAAGCACACGATAAGAATAATTGAGCTTTAGAGTTTAAGAGTAACTTAGTTTTGTCTTCAGATGTCCAGTTGATTTCTTCCGTCTTGGCAGAGTTTGAATCATTTTGATCAGCTCTTGGAATGAAATCTCCATCTGTAATGATGCACCACATTCTTGTGTCTTGAGACTTTAGAAATAGCTGCATCTTGTTTTTCCAAAAGTAGTAATCAGTTCCATCAAAATATGGTGGCCTGTTTGAAGATCCTCCTTCAACAATGTATTTTGCTTTTAACATTTTTTCTTCTAGATCTTTTTCTCTAGCACTTGGTTAAAGTGTTTCTTTTAGAGACCTTGCTCTGATACCAAATGAAGTAGCAATGTCAAGTTACAAGGAAGGGGGTTTCAATTGTAATCTTGCCTATTTAAAATTTCCTATTAAAAACTTAAGAAAAAAAAACAACTCAAGAATGATCTTGGTTATGAAAATAGAAACGGAGAACGTTCTTGGTTCTGAAACAGAAAACAGAGAACGTTCTTGATTAGTTAAAATCACAGTTTTTTAGTTTCTCTATTTAATTTTGATGATAAAAATAACTGAATGTAAATAGAGATAAGGAAGAGATACCACACACAGATATATCCTGGTTCACCCAACGTGGGCTACGTCCATTCCTCACAGCTGTGAGATTTTCACTAAGTGTTCAAAGAACGGAGAACAATCTTCTGGTTACACAGTTAAAGATCAATCTTCATCTGTAACTACACTTCCTTTCCACCCAGAAAGGATTCAATCAAGTCGCCTAACTAATCTGCTAGGATTTTTACAGTTAACTCTTTTAATCACTCTCAAACTATAAACAATTCTTATAGTTATGAGTTTACACAATAATGATTTAAAAGGTTTGGTTGAATTTGATTATGCTCAACTCTTGTTTGAGAATAAATTCAGAATAAAAGAACTCAGTAAGATAATCTGGAAGTATGAAATAATTTCAGCCTGATTTCTTTTCTGAATAAGATAGCTTCAAGAATGCAAGTGAATGTGATTTAATGAGAATACTTGGCACTTGAAGTTTTGAATGATGCTTATGAAATTGCCTTCCTTTTATAGACGATTTGAGCATTTAATTCTGGTCAGAAAGAGCTGTTGGTAGTGCTCTGTTTTCTTCTGACACAAGCAACCTTTCTGTTGAAAAAATAAACCATTCATGTGACAGTTTTGGGCCTTGCTTGTTTGGGCTGTTTTGCTCAATTTCAAACATATTTTCCTGTCTTTGCTTTTAATGACCCATTAAGCTTCAAAAATACTTGATGATAATTGGGCTTTGATTTGGACACTTGATTCGATCCAAAACTGTTTGGAAAAGAGTGAACAATTTCTGCAGAACTGAGAAGTCTTCTTCTGCAGAAACAGAGATTGTTCTTCTCAAAAACGGAGAACGTTGATTAAAAGTGGAGATTGATGATCAATCAGGTCTGATGGTCTTCTGGACAATTTGAGGACTTATAATCAATCTTGAAGTTCAATCTTGTTTCAACTTTCTTGACAGTTCTAGAATGGAGAAAGTTACAGTCCGTTTTTGACATGCTTAGATTCATGATGATTTATCTTAGTGATTCGAGAACCGTTTTAAGTAATAATGATTCATATTTGTTCCTTGCCATGTACTGATGAAATTGGTATAAAGAATTAAGGCAGAATCATTGTTAAAGTGATGGAGAAAGATTGGTGAAGTGGCTGCGACAGTCAATCTTGATTCTGCAGAACATTCTCCGTTTTGTATAACTTATGGTCAAGAATGTTCTGTTTAGTTTTTCATCTGATTTCTTTGCTTTTACTTGGTTCCTATCTTTAATAAAAACACTCAAGAGCACATATTAAATTAACATAACATTTAGAATCATAATTAACATACTTAATTAACCTTTGTTTATTTTCATCAAAACTTAATTTGAGAGTTTGTTTTAACAATGATTTCATGTAGAATATATCTGAATAATATTTCAATAATAATGATAGTACATGCACTAAATCATTTAAATAGTCTAAACCTATTGGTCTCATTGATGGGCTAAATATAATATATATTTACCATCGACAATTTAGAATTTAGATTGAAGATGTGTCTGAAAGCATGTTTGGTGTCAGACAAGTGTTGGTGTTCGACATTGACACGAGACCGACATATGTAGTTTCATTCAATTACTTCCATCTTCCAAATTATTATTGGTGTTGACGTGTCAACGCAGTGTTGTATTCAGTGTCTGTATCAATGCTTCATAAGAAAAAAAAATAGTATTTGGGATCACTTTCTCAATAGGTCACTTCATCTTAAGACGTAGCATCACCAGAATTTTGTAAGACCATAATCTACCCTTGTGCTTTTACGGTGAAGGGAGAATATTGCCAAGACAACATAGCATGAATATTGCCACCACTTCACATGTTATTGTGGTATAAAAAGAGAAAGTAAAAATAAATATTCTTTCATCTTTTCAAAATTTCAAATTGTTTCTATATATGTTTCAAATTTTCTAATTGGTCCTTCAACTTTTCTAAATTTTCAAATTGTCCCCCAACATTTTAAATATTGACATAAACTTTTGAAAATGTATAAAATTGACTCAACTCAAATATTGAGGATATCTTATGAATTAAAGAGAATTAAAGAGTTTCTCTACTCTCGAATACCGTATATTATAGAGAACACGTTGAAAATAGAATTAACTCTTGCTCAAATTTGACTATAAAACACAAATAAAAAGTGTACATATATTATATAAAAAAAACAAATCAAGTACCGAAATTGAGATTTAATTGGCTCTAAAAATGGATATAAAATGAAGGTGGAAGAGATTAATCCAAATTTGAATAAAATATGATCCAACATATGAACAATGGATGATTAAAGAGCAAAAACACCAAAATAATACAAGATCGAGCAAGGGTTAAGCTCAAACCCGAGTTGAAGCAAGTCTTGAAAATGAGTTTTTAAGAAAATTCATCTTCTTTAAGCTTGAATGAAAAAATTGCAATTTCCTAGGATACCAAATGTTATGCTCAAATCATGCACATTTAAAAGATAACCTTGAATATGAGTTTTTAAGAAAATTGATCTTTAATACTTTAGGAATAATTCTTGTGTGGTCACAACCACAAATAAAAATGATTTAGACACACACAAAGTATACATTATTTAATTTTTTTCAATAATAATAAAAAATTGTTCTGCCATCCCTATATTTTCCATTTATGTGTGTCTAAATAACTTATATCTGTGTTTGCGACTATGCAATATGTTATGGCTCAAATCATACACATTTCCTAGGATCAATCCAACATGCATCCAATTCAATCAAAAGAATTAAAAACAAAAAAGGGAACCTGTAGATGTATTAAAGGTGGGAAAATCAAAAGAAACAAATGGAATAGAGGATTGTGATTCATAAGTCATTGATCGCCACAAATATAATATAATCCATGTTCTAATTCAAGAACTCTATAAGGAGCCAGTGTATAACATATATTCTCACCTAGATATAAATGAAACAAATCTTACATGAGTACTTAAGATACCATATCACCTAAGTCTAGCGCAAATGTTTGTTGCACAATATATTTAAGTGTTGTAAACTTTTGAATACCAAATTTGATTCGACAGATAGATAAATAAAATGTATACTAAATGAGATTAATCAAACACTTAAAACATTTTGCAAGACAAAAATATATATAAAAGAGAAATTGCATTGACTTTTTCGAGTTCTCATTAAATTACACTTACACTCTCTCTAGTTTTGAACAAACACTCACCTCTTATATTAATTAAAAAAATTGCATCAAATATTTTTTTTTATCACAATTATATCTATTTTTGTCATTTACTACATGACACAATTGTAATTTTTGCTTTAATTGATAAAGGTACGTATTTGCAATTTTGAAAGGCAGGAGTGTATATTCCAATGTCTTTTTGATAAATGACAGATAATATTGTAAGTGTGACGAGAAAAAAATATTATGTGCATTTTTTTTAGTGAGTACAGAGAGATAAATGCATTTTAAAAATTAGATAGATATGAACGGATCCAGAGATCTGACGAAACAGGAGTCCGAAATTATTTTTATAATTAATATCCTATAAAATCAAATTATCATAACTCTTTTTTTAACAAAAAATCAAATAAATATTTAAATAACATATTATAATGCATATACATATTTATATTCTATAGTTATATACTATCTCATCTTTTTTATAAGAGACAATTTAAATTATAATTTGTTCAACAAAAATTAATATATTTTATTTCATACTAAATATATCAATTTTTATTGATTATATTATAATCAAATTATTTCTTATAAAAATCTGAAAGAATAATATAATAATAGTCCATATATAATATTATAATAATATAATATATTAATAGGAGAAAGGGGGAATAACAATAGTATCTTGATTTTGGAGAGGGGTTGCAGCCACCTCCCCACCTAATACTTAAAAAGAAAATCATAATACTTAAAAGCGTAGCCACAATGTTCAAAGGCAAAATCTACTAATGCTATCTTTTTAATTGTATTTTAAAGTGTATTACATAGTGTGGGTGGGGCTCATAGCTAAATTAGCTTGTAACTGATGTAAAGTAGATGCTCATTTAACCTTTATGTTTGCTTATTTAAAAGATATTTTAAAAAAAAAATTGTAACTTTTATCACGTTAAAATATCTAATAATGAATATTTAACTTATTGAAAATTAAATTTTTTTTTTTAATTTATAACAAATAAGTTCGAAATAACTTCAATTATTTTTTTAGTAAGTTCTCATAAAAATTATATTTAAAAATATAATGTTAAATTTTATTTTTAAATCTATAATGGACCCAAAATTGGGTTGTTCACATAATTTATTACAACAATATTTTGAGCTGTGATAGGTCTTCCTAATTGAAAAACATAAGTGACTCACATTTGCAAAGGAGCAAACTGAGGTGTGCATGAGTTAAGTTATTTTAAGTTATTCAAGTTTGTTCCATTAGACTCAGCTTCCTCTATGTAAGAGTGGTAGTTCGTAAAGATGATAGAGGCTAAGGATCCATTTGTTTGGAGAGATTTGGAAGACAGAAAGAGGGATTAGGGCAAATATTTTAAATAATGTTTGTTTGGTTTAGTTTTTAAAAAAGGAAGAGAGGAATATTAGGGAGCAAAATCCCTCAACATATATTTTTGTTCTCATTTTTGAGGAATTTAAAAGGGAGGAGACCAAAATAACTTATAAATAATTTAAAATTTATACCTCCCTTGAACCAAACATAATAAAATATTTCTCCTTCCCTTTTAAACCAAATATATATTTATTCCTCTTTTCTCCTCTCCCTTATGTTGAATGAAACAGGTCCTAATAGAAAATGCGCTCTCAATGCATAAGATTTTTGAGTTCTCAAATTAATTTGGCTCCAACCAAGATTGAAGCACATCACAAGGTACAACGACATAGCAATCTCAAATAAGTGCATGCTTGTTTGGACATCTGCATTACTCCTATTGTGCGGTGGCCCAACACTCAACAGACATACCTTCATACTAGCACATGGAAACACATGCTTTCCAAACATTGCTTTACTAACTTTTGTTATCGGTTCTTGCGAAACAAAGACAAGGGAAATAAAGACAAACAAACACTTAAATGAAACATGAAGTTTATTTTGAGATTGCTGAAAAGTCAGATGGGCGTTTGGTATGAATTTCTACTTGTAAGCACAGTAAAGGTATTTATTTACACAATTGCAATGATAAAAAAAGAAAATGCAATTGAAATAGTTGGCCTTCATCTAAGTTCCCCATCATTGGAGTGATGGTTGCCATTGCTGTATGCATTTGGGTACTTGACATTCAGACACTTTAAGCCCCATATCCGAATTGTGCGGTCATCACTGGCTGAGGCCAACATGTGGGGATTAACTGGATTCCAGCTCACACAGTTAACAGCTCCAGAATGACCAGGCAATACATCTACTAGGTCCTCTGAGTTTCTGTGCCATATGTAAACCTAACAAACATGGAAATCCAATAAACTCAAAATGGCTAGGCGTAAGAATTTATAGAAATGATGATGAAAAGAGAAAATCAATCAAAGAATAAATCTCTAACTTGGCTTGTGAAATTGACAAAACGTCTCTGAAATTATAAATCTAACTTGGCTTGTGAAATTGACAAAACGTCTCTCAAATTATAAATTGTTGGTCATTTTAGCCTCTCGATACTGCCTTCTGTTGGTAAATATTTCCAATTAGTCCCTATAGTTTATATTTAAAATCAAACTAATCCCTAAAAAGTTTCTTATAAATGTCGACATAGCTAAAACTCAAAATACTACTCCAATGTGTAAACTAAAACACCAACTAACACTACATTTTTGTCAATTTCTTAATTTCAGAGACTAATCTAGCAACACCCTACAATTCATGAACCAAAATTCACTCATCAATCAACTTTAACAAAGGCACCCCCAAAAGCAAAAATAAAGACCATGTCTTTTATAGACTGCCAATTAGACTACCAATTAGATTAATACCTGTGAATCCTCACTTCCACTAGCAATAAAAGATTGCTTAAACCCACCAAAGCAAGATCTTATAACAAACCGGGCACGTTTATGACTTTTATACTTGCCAACAAGTTGAAGATCAACTATATTCCAAAGATGTATTTCTTGGTTCAAAAGATTAATCAACAAGAATCTGCTATCCTTTGACAAAGAGAAGGAAGTTATAGTCTCATCCTCTTCAATAAATCTCTCATCCTTCGTTTCTTTGTTGAAGAGCAGTATTACATTTTCTTTACAAATACTGATAATATGTTCCCCGTCGCCTGTTATTTCCAAATCAGAAATCTTGAGGGTTTTTTCCCCTTTCCAAGACTCCACTTCTTTTCCATCTAATTCCCACATGCAAATGCTCTTGTCACTGAGGCCAGAAAGTATATAATTTCCACAAGGCAACCATGCACAGGAGATCAGGCCAGGACCATTCTTTTCATAAACTTGCAGGCATTTACCCGTAGAGACATCCCAACGCCTAACCACTTCCTCCACTCCACATGTGAGGAGCTCTTGGCCATTAGGACTCCAGGAAGCAGATGAAACAGGTTTCTGGTGCCCACATAGTTTATGCTTGATAGACAGTCCACCATTTGTGTCAACCTATAAAAGGAACGGGAAAAAACAAAAAATGTGAAGCCCAATATTATAGCATAAGTGACATTCTACGTCTGTTTGAATGTTGACCAATATTTAAGGAGAAAGATACAACAGATATTCATCAAACACCGAAAAAATACTTAATTCCTATGAGCATATTACCCAGTAAAGTTCTGCTAAAACATAAGTCAGAAAAATGACTTATGCGCAACAGAATTAACTTTCAAGAGGGTTTCAGTGCCATTATTTAGGGCAATACAGAATTCACTATGCCTAGCTCGAACACCTCTAGTGAAGTCTTGCTGCTGTCTTCATTCTCGTGCACCATTCAGCAGCCAGATTCCGTAAGCAGTGATCTTTTTCTTTCTTTATTCAGATAAACATTTACTGGTCAATTGCCCTAATCCACCTTTTAAGGCTGAAACTTAGGCAGAGAGCTCAGTTGTCCTTTCACTATACACTACACACTATTACACTCCGTTGCACCACCTTGAGAGGTTGCTTGACTGTGAATTGACCACAACTCATCCTATGTTGATTTTTTTCCATTAGACTTGTACTTGATCTATTGTCTCCTTCCTACTGTTATTGCTGATTTCTTGGGGTTTGCTTGGCTAAGGTTTAGCTGTGTTTGCTACAATTAGGAAAGATTTGTTTGTGACAAGTTGAAAGCTTGATAGCTTCTGCTTCAGAGTTTGGTGTCAAATAAATAATTTAAAGCTGTGTTGATTATCTTCTATTGTTATTGATGATTTACATGTTATAAACACCGGGCTGATTAACACACTTTTATTTCACCTCAAATGTATGAATTCAATTTATATAAAGTGGGAACACAAATAAGATGCAACAGGGACATGACTGAATGGTGCACGAGAATCATAATGATGTATCCTGTTTATGAAAACCCAAAATCTTAGTATAAAGGCAAATAAAAAATCTTTCAACTTTCTCTGCCAATTCGGCTAGTATGCTCTTAATTTTATAATGCTTTGCTGACTTGCATGCAAAAGAGAAGTGGTATGAGGGACAAGGATCTGAAACATGATTCCAAAAGAGGTACTTTTTAAAAGTTTATTTAGCACAGCTAGACCAAGACTTGAACGAATTTTCAAAGTTACCTTACTGTAAGTGAATAAGAAAATGAAATAACATTTAGAGAAGCATAAACTATGGGCCAACAGCATTAAACAAGGAGGATTTCCAAATTGAGGGCAACAGCTCAATAAACTTCAAAAAGTAAATGCTCAACTTTGTAAGTGAGACTCTAGAGCTTAGGCGTAAAAATATGAAAGGGTTGTGACATACTTAAATAAACCAACCGTTGAAGTTGTGGGATTTTAAAGAAAAGGAGGAGAGAAAATAATAAGGGTTTGAATATTATTGATAATAGCTTAATGCTGACTTGATTACAAAAGATCCAATACTGAGAAACATAGAGTTAATTCTAAATCAGGAACAAATCATAATAATAATAATGAGTGATATTCTAAGATATCTCTATGATTATAAATTAATCATAGGAAATAACTCAAGATACTCTAATATAATATAAAAGATATTATAAAATATTTTCTAATATTCTAACACTCCCCCTCAAGCTAAAGCTTATTAAGCTTTAGCTTGTTACAAAAAAAAAATTGTATTGCTCTGCAAAAGAATAAAAGTGGATGGAAAGGCAACTCAAGGATGCAGGTGAAGTCGGAGAGAATTGCTATAAATATAGCCTAGCCAGATAGCTGGAATGATCATCAGCATGAGAGAAATTTATGGCAAGCAATTGAACAAAGCAAGGTCCATTCTTCTAAAAAAAACTGCATTTGGAAGCTTCAAACCAATAATATCGGAGACTCAAAATATTTAAACTTGAAGTTACTTCAAGGAGAGAGCGGCATGCTTCAGGGAGAGAAAGGCAAGGCCAGTACATCTGGGACAAAGATGGGGCCAGTGCATCTGAGAAAAATTGCCAAGATAAAGTGAGTCATGAAAATAAAAGACATCGTCAGAATAACCATCAACGGAAGAAGAAGTCATCACTAATATGATTCATATGTGGGAAAAGAGACACCACCAAAATGATTGTCGGTGGAAATAGAAGCCACTGTTATAATCTATTAGTAACAACTAAATTGCATGACAAACACCACAGAAGAAGCAGCGTGACTCTAACGAAATGAAGTTATGATCGATCAACGGAGTGAGAAAATGCGTCCAAAACAGGAGAGATAACGGTTGTTTGAACAAGAACGCATATTTTTCGTTGATCAAAATTGAAAGTAAGGGCAGATCTGGAAACAGGAAGGAAAACCCTATCTAGACGACTGAAACATTGTGCCGGAAGGGGGACAAACGCGCCTAAGCTCGAGGCTGTTGGCGGCAGTGCGTGGAATGAACACGGAAGAATTTGAAGGCACATGAGCGCGCGTGGAGCAACTTTTGGCATAAATAATCTGGGTTGTGTAGATTGAGAGATTCCGCACACAATGGAAGTGGTTGTGTCGGAAAACTTGCTGGAAAACCTTTCCTGCAGCGACAGCAGATGGAAGGCAGCAGTAGACGGCGGATCTTAAAGGTAGTAGGTGTAACCGTAGCCCAAAACTAGAATACGAGGGGCATATTCGAAAGCGCGAGGTTGAGGTGCGATTGACCGACCAAGCAGCAACTGAGAGGCGTCAAAACGCGCCGTCACACGCTTTGGAGACGGCGGCGCGTGAGATCTACTCGCAGGAGAGATTAGCAGCGCGTGAGAGTGCATGTGACGGCTTTTGGCGACGCGCATTCGGGCATGATCTGATCTGGAGATGACGACGTTGTTCGCAAGAAAATTCGCCGGAAATAGTGGCAGCGGCGGTAATAGCGAACTGAACGGAAAACGAGTGAAACGTGTCGGAATGTTGGAAAAGATAAACTATGATTATATTCCCTAACTGTTGGGAACTCGGCAGCGGAATAGAGGCGGGATCGTTCAAGGAGGATCGAAATAGGCTCTAGATACCATGTTGAAGTTGTGGGATTTTAGAGAAAAGGAGGAGAGAAAATAATAAGGGTTTGAATATTATTGATAATAGCTTAATGCTGACTTGATTACAAAAGATCCAATACTGAGAAACATAGAGTTAATTCTAAATCAGGAACAAATCATAATAATAATAATGAGTGATATTCTAAGATATCTCTATGATTATAAATTAATCATAGGAAATAACTCAAGATACTCTAATATAATATAAAAGATATTATAAGATATTTTCTTATATTCTAACACCAACAGCTTTATCTTTTTACTTTTTTACCCATGTCAGCTAGGGATGATGGAAAACACAGAAAAAAGGGCAGTCACAGCCTGATTTCATAACAGGCCAGATTGGTTGCATACTAGAATTGAAGCCATGTCGAAACCGGTATGGCAACCTGATAGGAATGTCCATGATTCCTAGTGCAAAATGGTTGAAACATGGAGGATAATATTAATGAATGTTCAAAAACGAGAATACAAAGGAAGGGAAAAGGAGAGACAGATAGAGGGCAGAGGGCAACATTTGGTCTCCATTTCCCACACCTGGTTCAACAAAACTAAGTAATACCAGTGATCACTGTTTCATAACGAAAAAATACATGTTTTTCCTTGTCTTTGTCTCCTCTTGGATTGAAATTAGTAAGTCAACATTCGGTCAATCTTCTCCATGCTCTGGCTTTCACTATACCAGTAGACTACACTTAATTTATTAACAACCCAAACTTGCATCTTATTTGAAAGATAATTTATCACCTTTTGACACATCATAAAGAGGGTTATGCTGTTTTATTACTTTTCAATGAAACATGAACTACACAAAAGTAAAGAAAAGGTAACATAGAATTGGACAGTGTTGGACCACGGATTATGCTATTGCCAACAGATGGAGATATCCTTTGTAACTATTAAAGAAAGAGTGCAATTTGATTATATGACGTGAATAACAAGTTACAATTGGCCTCTGCATAAAGGATCTGATGTTTAAAACAGAACAGAAGCATATATTTCATCGTCAGATAATACCTCCCAAATGATTGCTGTTCGATCATTTGATGCTGAGGCTAAATATTTCCCATCATGTGAAAATTGTACAAACCATACTTCATCATCATGTGCTTCTAATATCTGTCAGATATTTGAAGGATAAGAAAATAGCATCAGAAAATAGATACTGCTCATGCTATAGAAAGAAACACAGGACGATCATGGTTAAACAAAAGGTTTCTATTGTCTATTCACTATTCAAAAGATTTTGCAGCAAATAAAATCCTGAAAGATCAAAAGTGAAAAACAAAAGACCACAGGATGGTGAGATATATGCACAACATTATATTATAAGGCAAAGCAAATTTGAAATTATTCACAAAAAGTGAACTCTAGGCCTATGTCTGCTGGAAAATGAGAAAAATTAAAATTCTGCCTCCGCTGTAAACATGCTGCCTCTTATGACTAACTGCCACATCAGCCCTTCCCATCTAACTTCCTTATCCAGCCCATTTGGTGGGCTTAGGCTTTGGTTGGTAAAAAGTGGCTGATGGCAGATGAACTAATAGCAAATGAGTGTATGGTGGATAACAAATAAGCTAGATGAGAGTTGATAAGTTAATTGATTCAATTTCAAGTGTTTGGTAATATTTGCTGTTGAACTAATTCGTAAATATAAAGTGACAAAAAGATACTTTTAATTAATATTTAAAAATTTTCAATTAAGATAATGAGGGTCAAAATATGATACGTTATAAACTATAAGCTCAAACACTACATGAACTGACATCTCAATGAAACGCTATAATCAGAGAAACAAAACGTTACAAGTTTGTCAGAGAAATCAGTTATCAAGTACTCTACTTTGATCATACAAACTTATACAATATAAGCTATCCACTATAAGCTAGCAGTTTAACCTTGCCAAACAGAACCTTAGCCCAAACCCTGTATCCTACCACTACCTGTCGCTGGAACATAAGGCATCCTTTGATAGCATGGGTTAGATACTAAAACCGTTCAAGACCTTCACCTAATGAAATCATTGAATACTTCCACGGACTTTACCTTCAAATCAGATAACTATAAAAACCCACCAACACCCCTTTGCTGAAACATACTTAACTTACCTACTTCTAATATCAAAAGGATTAAATCA
The DNA here is from genome assembly GCA_037974755.1 of Cicer yamashitae. Classification (NCBI taxonomy): domain Eukaryota; kingdom Viridiplantae; phylum Streptophyta; class Magnoliopsida; order Fabales; family Fabaceae; genus Cicer; species Cicer yamashitae. The sequence goes on along the minus strand of JBBPBQ010000001.1, from coordinate 33,421,201 downwards.
AAAAACAAACAAATAACTAAAATGAAGGAAATGGCGAAAATAGCTTAAATGTTCTATTTAGTCATCTTTTCTCGTCATTGGGTTTGAAATTAGCATTTGAAAGACATCAGGTCATAAAGAATAAATGTAAGTGCAAAATTGCAATTAATGTGAATGATTGCCACACACAATGAACAGGGATTCAATTAGGGCAATAGCATATATATATTGAAGTCAACAAGCCCAAATGGAAACAGGGGATGGAGTAGCCGAGGATAAGGTTGAGAACTGAAACAATAGATCCACAGCTATAAGAGGCTTCAAAGGAGGAGATAGACAACTACACAAGAGATAAGTAATTTTTATCTTTTATAATTTACAGGTGTTTGCAAGATACTCCATAAAATATTTACAAAATCTATTACTTCAAAACATCAATTGATAAGTTAGTACAACTATCAAATGTAACAAGGTAACCACAACAGTAGAAATGGAAAGTAAACTGAAATTAAACTGCAATATAAGGTGCAAAAGTTTTGGCTTCTTATTTCATTAGACAATTGATGGTTACATCAATACTTTGCCCAACATAGTGTTGTCAATTGCGTATCGTGGAAAATAGCGGTTTGTTCAAATTTCCACTATGCTATAGCGCCACAATAGCGGCTATTTGACAACAGTTTGTACTAAATACCATATCGCGGATCAATAGCGATTTGTTCAAATTCTGCTATGTTATAGCGCTATAGCGTCTATTTGATAACATTGGCCCAACACAATGCTGACTGTGTCAGCTAATCAGAAAATAACAGAGAATAATTTGGCCATTATTCAATACATGTCACTGACTCTAATACATGGAAGGACAAACAGGCATTCAACCTGACCATATAGTAGCCTCTCATCATACAATTACAACTCGCATCATATTGGAGAAAAGAAGTAAAGGAACAAAAAAAGCTATCAGAGAGTTCTAGCTTGCAAAAAGCAAACAAAAAAACAAAAGATATTTTGCCATTATCAACTAACAAGTCAACAATGAAAATTTTCAGACAATTAGAATGAAGTTAATAAGTACAAAAGTAAAATATAAAGATTCCCATATAAACCTCAACACCTATTAGACATGTCATTTTCTAACCTGTAATGTTCTAGAAGGTATCTGAGTTTTTCCACAGTGATGATCAGAATATAATGACATCTCATTATCCAATGAATTGTGAAACAAGCAAGCCTCTCGTTGCAAGATGAGGGCTTGTTCAACTAGGTGTTCCAATCTCTTTTCAGGTACCATTACAGTCGGGGGAATCAGTTTCTGTAGTTCCTCTAGCAGTTTCAACCGAGTCCTCACCCTTACTAACTCTCGTCTTGATAAGCCATTTTGGCCACAAGGGGATACTATGCAAGAAGTAAGTTCACGAATTCTAGTACTATCAACACAATGTTGTGTAATCTCAGTCCTCAATGTCTTCAATGCATCCATGACCTTATCCCCATCAAGAAGCTCAAAAAATTTCTGCTCCAATATTAAAAATGAGGCGGCCCTGACAATACCTTCATCGTGTAGACCAATTTTATTCAATGTGGCTAAACTTTCGTCCCAATCGCCGTCAAGTATCTTCTGCATAAACACATTTACCACAGACGACTGCAAAGGTATTCCCGACTCTTCCTCTAAGTGTTCCCCGCTCTTTTTGTAACCAAGAGAATACAATGCCTTTGTGATTATCCTTACAAACTCCCCTCTTTTTATGATCCCTGTTGAACCAATAACTTCGTCGTCCCCTTCAGCTGATAGGGGTCGAGCCATCAAGTCACTTGAAGAGCCTACAATGCACTCCACAGAAGATGAACCGTTGTAAGATGACAATCTCATTCGTTTTAAAGCTGGTTCTTCATCTTCCACACCTCCCATGAAAAGCCCATATATAATATTTTTCCAGCAGTGAGCAATAAAACACAGTACACAGTAAGAATACAACAACAAAATGCTTCCAAAAATAGCCAATTCTGCACACAAAAAGCATCACAGAAACAGCAATAATAAATAATCAAATACTATATATAACTCAATAAAGCATTTTGAAACTACAATAACAGGAAAATCAAATTCATCAAATTGAACCAGAGAACAACAACAATCCGAAATAAAGACATGAAACCTACAAAACTTCGCAAGAATCTGAATCTTAAGTTAACTCGGCAATTGATAAGACAGGAAAAATTAACTTTCTAAGGAAACAAACAAGAATCAGAACAATCGGAAACCGCAGATCCATGAAATGGTAACTTACCGGAGAAGCAAGAGAAGCGATCTGAAGTTCGGCGGAATCCGATGAGCGATCGCCGGTGAAGTACCGCCGATTCGTCGTTCTGTTTGTTTATTTTCTTTGGTCTCTAACCGAATTTCTCTTTGCAGTTACCGAAGCAGAAGAAGAAATGGATTGGATGGTGTGGTTATGTGTTTTACATATGTAGAGAAAATTTTCATCAATTATTCTACTCGGTTTCTCTTTTCCTTTTCTTTTTCTTTTTCCTTTCCTTTTCTTTCTTCTCTATCTCTTCCTCTCACCACACCACCTCACCTCACCTCTTTGCTATTGCCATGGCCTAAATTTCACTTTAGTTTTCTTTTTTATTTATTTTGGTTTTCTTTTTTTATTTTGGTTTTTTTAGTTTTAATTTTGTTTTAATAAACAGTTTTATGTTTTTTTTTCATCCCTTATTATAAGACCATCTAATAAAATTTATTACTACTAAAAAAGAGTTTAATGGTATAATGTCCGTGTAAACAATTTTTACATTGACAATTAACATGAGTCGGAAATTACAATCATGTGGTGATAAAAAGATAAAATCAATTATTTTACTAACTAAAAATTAATTTATATTATCGGTACATAATGAGTGAGATTAGGACGAATGAGATTAGAAAACTAAAAGGAAATTCATTCGGTAAAAGAGTGTGGCCGTAGAAACCCTAATCCAAAAAAGTATGTTATTTTTATATACTTAGTCTTCCAACTAATTAATATCATAAGGAAGTTCCTCAAAAAAAAATATCATAAGAAAGAGAAAAATAATTTACATTTTCTAATAGGAAATTCATGATAGATATTTTTATAAAGAAATCATTAAAGAATGTAGAATTTCAAAAATGATCTTATAATGAAGGACCAAAAAAAAATATGAAAAAAGAACTATTATAATTAGTGACCGAAAGAATATATTCTTAGCCTCTTTTTTTTTAAACCGATTATTCTCTACACACAATTCTCCGCACACAATGAGATTAATCACTCGAGTGAGGGTAAACTCACAATAGATGGCAAAGCCTCCTTTCCAAACTACATTGTATTTTATTTGATAAAAAAAAACTTCATTGTATTTTCTTTTTCTTTGTGCCATAAAAAATTAATCATTTATTTTGTCTACATCTACTAAACTTAATGCTTATTAAAAAAAATAGTGAAAGAGAAAAAGTTATTTGTTAAAGTAACACTAATGATCATTTTATAGATGATTTTATAGAAATTTGAACTCTGTCTCTTAAAAGTTATAAGGCTGAGCTTATACATCATAGAAAAAGTTCTAACACTTCACAACAATTTGATTTATAAAGTTAATTAATTTTAAACAAATGAAGTTTGTCATTTACAATATTTTCTAAGGATGATAAGATTAGGGTCATTCGGGTCTTGTTTTGGATTGTTGGTGGGTTGTGTTTGGGTAACAATATTGTTTTTCCGGTAAAAAGCATTAAAGAAAGACGTTTGTAAATAATTTTGATGATAATTCACATATTCTAATGGAACAATTTATCATATGATATTTGATAAATTTCTTTTGAGTGTATAGGTGATTATATTTCATTATTGAAGAACACAAGAAATCATGTTGATCCATGACTTCAAGAATGGAAAGAGAGGTTAACTTTGCCTCTACAAAAACACATTTTCCATCAAATGAAGAATAAGGTCGTCTAGCCTCTGGTAACTTAAAGATGTTTGCCTCTAATGGAAAACGTGGAAGCGCATTTGGATTGTTCGAAGAATCACCATTTGGTCATTTCAAGATTGATTACCATCTATTTAAGTGAATGAAGTCCTATCAACAAGCCATGTCAATGCAACACCTTCTAAAGAATTAGTTTTTCTCAAAGAAGCATTGCCAACTCAATTAACAATGTTTCATCTGCTTGAAACAAAAATAATTGTTTTTTATATGAAATTACTCTAAAAAGTGTCGTTGTCATCGAAGAGATTATTGGGATGAGTCGCGTATTATGTCATTCTCTTTAAGACGTTTTGTGGTACTGCTTAAAATTGTGTAGAATATTAACCACAACATCCTAAAGATAAAACAACTTAGTCAAACTGCATCATACTCTCACTGCATTGTAGGATCCGTTTTAGAATTACATTTGCAAATATAGTGCTAAGACCACTCGCAAACCAAAGGGACTATGGTCCTAAGACCACTCTAAAACGGAAGGAACAATGATATTAGGATCACTCTAATATCAAAGGGACATAAAGAAATGAGAGAAGTGACTCGGAAATGTGTCCAACTTTGGTGTAATTTTGGCTCAAAATCAAGTGACAGTTGGAAAACGAGCAATCAGATTGAGCTTGTGGAAGGCAAATGCTAAAGTGTGGAGGGCGTACGCAGGCGTGTGTCGTACACGTGTTGACGTGTGTGGATTGCATGATGGAGATCGGACGTGGATTGAAACCAATTATCTTTTAAAAAAATTATTTTAATTTTAGTTTCTCTAAAAAAAATTAGTATATCACCCAACCCAAGCTCAGGCTTAGGTCGTGGATTGCATGACGCACACATGTAGTCAACGGTGGATCTAGAAACTTTACATAATGGGAAGAAGAAAATAATGTATAATATATCTATGAAAGAAACAATATTTTAAGTTTCTAAAAAATAAAATTTTATGACACTAAAGCACTCCAAAATAGTCTATAATATGTTGGAAGGTCTTTTCTTGTTAAGACATGATATATATTGTATCATTGCAAGTGTTTGTGTAAAGGCTTGACAAAATTAGAAGGATATACGAAACAAATTGCAACCAATTTATATATGATAAAACTTACTATCAACTAATTAGAAGGATATATGATAAAAATTAGTACTAGTCTCTTATAATTTTTCAACATTTATTTTTTCAAAAAAATTATTTTGTAGAGAGATAAAAACTATTTTTTATTGGGGTAAAATAAATATTATTAGGTATGTGATTTTTTCCGTGGTAGGGGCAAGATCTCCGTACTAATCAATATATACATAGATCCGTGATTGCGTATGGTGGTCAAGTGATATGTATCATCCCTTATCACAAAACTTCCCAATTGTTCCACTTTCACCTTATATACACTAGTATAACATTCTTTCAATTTACACACTAGTATAGTCTATGCTCCAACAAAAAAAAAATATTTGGATCCTAAAAGAACGTCCATAAGATTTATACGTTTTATTTATATAAGTATGAGACAACTTATGTATAAAAGAAAAAAGAATAAAAAGATAGCATCTACTATTAACTCAACAAGAGTAATAATTTTCAAATCCCAAAAAGGATAGTGTTACAAATATTACAATCACGTTCTGAAATCTTGTATGAAATACAACTCCACTGTTTGAAAGAAGACAAAATCAAAGACAAAGAAAAGACATTGAGTCAAAACATTTTTATGCCTTGGAAACAATATAAATATCCTAGAAGATTCGAAGTTTCAATATCAGCATTTACTAAAACAAAAACTGTTTAAATTCTCATCAAGTGCTTAACTTATAAAAAAATTCTTTTGAGAAAGTATCTCTTTCAAATTTCTAAAGTATTTTAAAATTAGCTCATGTTTAGTGTTTTAAAAGCTCTAAAACAAAAACTTTGATTCTAGTAATTGTTATATCTGTTAACTGAAAGCAAGTTCCTTAATAGACGCAAAGTTGTGTTGTTGTTAAGAAGTTATGGAGTATAAATTGTGATAACTAGGAGATACTCACAAGTTTGTATATTAAACTACTTGAATGAAAATAGATTCAATAGAAGGGAATACTGTATGAGGTTATGAAGTAGCCTCATTGAATAGTTCAATAACTTCTTCCAAGATTGGATAAGTTGGAATTGTTAGAATCAAACTGAATTGGAATTCCATCCCCGCATTTTAATAATAACCCGAATATTTAATTGTACAATTTTTCATTTGTTAATTGATGGTCAGAACACAACTTGGAAAGAACCACTTATTAGATAAATTTTTATGGCTAGAGATGTAGTAGAAATCTTAAAAATTCCTCTTACTAGTACGTGCAATTTAGATGAAATTATTTGGCATTTCAGCTCGAATGGCGACTATACAAGTCAGAGTGCCTATAGGCTTTGTGTTGATACTTTAATCGATCAGGAGGAATTAAAAGTGGTTCGTGATTGGAACAAATTATGGAGTATGAAAGTCCCACCGAGATGAAGAAAATTATGTGCCGACTAGGAAGGATTTGTCTCCCTACTAGACCAAGACTCCAGAGTAAAGGCGTTGATTGTACTTCGCCTTGTGTGATGTGCAAAAATACATCAGAATCCACTTGACATATGTTCTTTATTTGTGAAGAGAGTTTTGCTTGTTGGCAGAAGGTCAATCTTTGACATATTTTGGAGCCTATTTTATGGAGTTAAGGAAGGTTTTGACGACGTGTTTTGCAAAATTTGGAGTATTTTAATATGGATCAATTATGTCTTCTTTTTGTTATTGCTTAGAGTATTTGGAAGAAACGTAACTTGATCCTTTGGGATAACATTAGGGACTTGATCGATCAAGTAATTCATCGTGCATAAGGATTGCTAGTTATTTGGACAACAACTCAATGCTATGACAGACCCGCGCTCCGACTCGAACAGCGTGTAGCACATCAGCCAGTGCATCAGTCAGTGAACCAAACAGTTGCTCCGTTACCAAACCAGCGCTAGCAACAGGTCCCACAACAGGCTTCTCATTAGCAAGAGGGTCAGGTGTCTTAGCAGCCTCCCATAATAGGTATGGTTAAATGCAACATTGACGCAACACTATTCAAAGATATAGGTCGCATCGAAGTGGGTTTTTGTTTACGTGACGAATGGGGAAGAGTGTTGGGTGCTCAAATAGAGTGGCGCCCATGGAAGATGATTACACTAGAGGTGGAAGCTTGGGGACTGTTTCAAGCGATCAAGTGGGTAACATCTTATGGGTTAACACATGTTATATTTAAGATGGACTGCAAGAAAGTAGTGGATGATGTTCTCAAAGTTAAATCAAATTACACATAATATGGTTCTATCATTAGTAAGTATAGAGATTTACTTCACTTGTACAACAATTATCAAATTGTTTTTGCTAGGCAATCAACAAATGGTAGTGTCCATGCTTTGGCTGGAGCGTTTATCTCCTATGCTTCTCGCAATAACTTTAATCACGTATCTGGTGTATTATGTATATTATTTTGAATAAAATGTCATGAGCTTACTCGAGTAAAATAAAAATTGATTTTTTTTAGCATATAGATGATTTTATCCATTGAGAATAAGTTGATAAATAATGAAGAATAATGACTTCAAAATAAGCAAAGATGAAAAGAAATAATCACTTTGTATTTGATACATATTCTTGATCTAATTATGAGAAGCTTGTCTCTAGTACAGAAAGATAGAATCTTGCCTCTAGTTAAGCTAAATAGAAGCATGCCTCTTATAGAAGACACCAAAGTATATGTGAATTCTTTCAAGAACCATTATTTGCTCACTCTCATGTGACTATTATCTAGTTGAAAGAAGAAAACATTCACGAAGTCAACACACAAAGACTAGTGAAGTTTCAAAGAAGCGCCTCCCATTTGTGTATTTGATGCATTAGCTAAATTATTCATGCTTCATCTGCTTGAAACATCTTTTACTTTATCTCTAAGAGTTCTCTTTTAAGATTCTTATGGCTTGTTTACATTAATAGAAGGAAACAACATTTGAAAATGAGCCAATATATAAAATTAAAGTATCTGCCAAAGAGAATGAATTTTCAAATTCCAGAAAGGACAATGTTAGAAATTGTATAATGTTCTACAAATCTGTATGAATCGTTATTCCACTACTTGAATGAGGAAAACATCAAGGGCAAACAAGGAAACTGTGAATAATTATATTATTGTCGTATATAGCTTAAATACCATTAAAGAGTTGAAGTTTAAACATCAACAATTATATACAAATAATACTCTACTGAAATTCACTTCGAAGCAAAAATTGAAAAAACTTTTAGGTATGTTTGAACAAGTTCTCTTATTGTTTAAGAATCACTCGCGTTGAGTTTTTCTAAACAAATTAATAAGCTTAACACTCATTTCTTGTAATATTTGTATGATTTTCTAGTTAAGGTGAGGTCTTTAGTTAACAAAAGGTTGACTCTTTGTTAAGAAGTTGTGAGGTATATGTCAAGGGACAATCAAGAGATACCCACAATGAATGTATTCATGGTTTGAATAGTGGAAAATGTTGGAGAATCATGAGATATACTTTTAAAACTCTTTTAAAATCACTCTCATGAGTGGAAAAATCCCATAGCCAAGGACCACATATGAGTTAATGTGTTTACCTCTTGAAGCATCAAGGAGGATGCAAATCACCAACATGCATGGAGCATATCTCTTGAAGTGTGTTTTAACTTTGATCACCGACGCAGATGTTAGATCAGATGTGCACCTAAGAGGGGGGGGGTGAATTAGGTGTTTGAGAATGTTAGTAGTTTTCAGAAATTTAGTGATCGATTTTTGCGCTTAATGATGGTCGATGAAAGAGTAAATAGCAATAAGTAAATGAACACAGTCGATTTATCCTGGTTCCCCTTATAACCAAGGGTACATCTAGTCCTCTTGCTCACCACAAGAGATTTCCTTCACTATTTGTCAGAATATGTACAAGTCCTCACCCTAGGACCTTTGCTACAATCTTCTAACAAAACCTTCTATGATAGAACACTACTATCTTAGATAAAACACTTAAAGAAAGTACAACTTTCATTTACAAACACTTGTGATTTGATAAGAGTATATGAGTAAGAAAGAGGTAGAATGAAAACAATCCAAGATTGATTCAAGTATGTTGAGAACCTTAAGGATATGAAAGTGATATGCAAGTACTTGAATTTATGAAAATGACTTTGAGAAAAATTCAGAAAAGTTTGTTCAAAGTCTTTAAAGTTGTGTAGTAGGATTGTTGTTGGTGAATCTGAAGTTGTGATGAATTTATAGTCCATAAACATCTCTTCAGATTCGTGGCCATTGATCCAAGAGGTTTGAGGAAGAATTGCAATGTTTAAGATTCAATTCAGAACTGAAAAAGTGCATTGCTTCCAGTTGTATTCGAATACAGGCTATGTGTATTCGAATACGCCTCTTTGCAACGTTCAAATTTATTCAAATTTAACAGTGTGTAGCCGAATACACTTTGATGTAGTCGAATACAGATTGGATAATTTGGCCACTGACTTGCTGGATGTATTCGAATACAATAGGATGTAGTCGAATACAGAGGAAGGGTTTTGGCTACTGACTTAGCATTTCTTCATCTGTATTCGAATACACAAGGATGTAGCCGAATACAGATCAAGGGTTTTAGCTACTGACTTAGCAGAATTCTTCAAATAAGGTATTTTGAAATTCTCTTCCATGATCACTTCTAATTGATATAATTTTGGATGATTATTCATTTTGGACTAGTTTGGCATAATTTTTAAATGCTTTAAAAGCTTCCTTTTTACTTGCCAAAAACAAGGTCCATGTGTACCTTGAATAGTCATCAACTATCACTAGTCCATATGAATTTCCACCAAGACTTTTAGTTCTTGATGGACCAAACAAATCCATGTGTATTAATTGAAGTGGTCTTGTAGTTGACATAACATTTATAGCTTTGAAAGAAGTTTTTGTTTGTTTACCTTTTTGACAAGCGTCACATAATTTATCCTTGACAAATTTCATTTTTGGTAATCCAACAACAAGATCATGCTTGACTAGTTTGTTTAAATGATCCATGTGGATATGTGCAATTCTTTTGTGCCATAACCATGCATCATTGTTGTCGCTTACCAAAAGACATTTCATTTTCAAGGATAAATCGTCAAGATTAAGTATAAAAATATTCTTGAAACGTTTACCGATAAATTGAATTTCACTTGTTGCTGCATTTTGAATGATGCACTCTTCTTTGTTGAAGACTATCTTGTGTCCTTTGTCACATAGCTGGCTGATGCTTATGAGATTATGCTTTAGTCCTTCAACATACAGAACATCTTCAATTGATGGAGAAGGTGTTGTTCCAACTTTTCCAATACCTAAGATTTTTCCTTTATTATTATCTCCATATACTACGTATCCTTTTGATTCAAGGATCAAGGCTGAAAATTTTGTTATGTCACCCGTCATGTGTTTGGAGCACCCACTATCTAAGTACCACAAATTTGAAGTACTTTGTGTGCATACCTACAAAATTGAAATCAAATTTTATTAGGTACCCAAAGTGCTTTGGGTCCTTGGGGGTTAGTTCCTTTCTTGACCCATATGCAATGCCCTTTAGGAATGCTAATGTTTCTTATATGACAAGCATTAGGTGTGTGTCCATGAATACCACAATATGAGCAAGTAGGAATCTTACTAGTATATGTATGAAGTTTATTTTTAGTAGATTTCTCCTTATAAGAGTGATCCTTTTGTAAAATTGTAATATTTCTTTGATTGGTTTGAGTACTTGATTTGACAAAAATGGTCTTATTTGAACTTGGTTTATCAAATTTAGAAAATCCAATACCACTTTTATCGTTTGAATATCTTTGCATATTTAGAACATTTTCCAATCCTATATGACCTTTTTCATATCTTTCAATCACTCTATTTAGTTGAACAATTTTAAATGAAAGGGAATCACATTTGTTGCATGTAAAATTCTGCTTTGATTTTTCAGCATCTTTTTCCATAATATCAATTTTTTCTTTAAGACATGAAATTTCTTTCTTTTGTGTTGATACTTGTTTAAGCAGATTTTTACATTCAACAAGAAGTTCCTTTATTGCATTTTGTGCTTCATTGTATTCTATGACTAATTCATGATTATAATGAGGAGTGTTTAAGTTACTAACCTCTTCGTCATCGGAATGATGTGAAGCCATTAGTGCAACGTTAGCACATTCATCACTTTCAGTTTCTGATGATGAACTTATATCGTTATCTTCCCATGCTATATATGCTTTCTTGAAGTCTTTTCTTTTACCGGCATTTTTCTTGATGAGATCTGGGCAATCTGCTTTGATATGTCCTTGTTTCCCGCATTCAAAGCATGTGAAATTTTGGTTGGTAGTAGAGCTATCTTTCTTTCTGAAGTTCTTCTTTTTGAAACTTCTGTTGTTTTTAAGAAATTTACCGAATTTCGTGACAAGGAAGTTAATGTTTTCGTCTTCATCAGAAATTTCGTCTTTGACTACTTCCTTTGATTCCGTCTTTAGAGCAATGTTTGCTCTTCTTTTCTTGGGTTTCATTTTGCTCTAATCTTCCAATTTCTATTTCATGTTCTTGCAGTTTGCCAAATAATGCAGAAAGTGACATTTTGGATAAACTCTTCTTTTCTGATATCGCTGTCACCTTTGGTTGCCACGCCCTAGTTAGTGACCTTAATACTTTCAGATTTAGTTCATCATTGGAGAAAACCTTTCCAAGGGCTGTCAAGTGATTTGTTAAGTGGGAGAATCGTTTCTGCATGTCTAATATAGATTCTCCAGGCTGCATACGAAATAATTCATACTCTTGAGAAAGTGTATTAAGTTTGGATCTTTTTACCTCTACGGTGCCTTCATGGGTTACTTCCAATGTGTCCCATATCTCCTTGGCTGTTTTACAATGAGATACGCGGAAAAATTCGTCCATACCTAATGCTGATTGTAAAATGTTTTTAGCCTTTTTATCAAACAGCACTTTCCTTTTATCGTCATCGGTCCAGGAATTTTTTATCTTGATTTCTTCCTTGTCATTGATTACTGTTGTTGGGATGTAAGGGCCATTTTTTACAGCATCCCATATTTCGTCTCCCTGAGCCTCTAGATATGCTTGCATGCGTATTTTCCAAAAATCATAATGCTCACCAACAAAACATGGTGGTTTATTGCTGCTGCCGCCGTCTCTGAAAACTGGTTGTGCGGAAGCCATGAATTATTGATCTAGGAGTAAGTTACCTTCAACCTGCTCTGATGCCAATTGTTAGATCAGATGTGCACCTAAGAGGGGGGGGGGTGAATTAGGTGTTTGAGAATGTTAGTAGTTTTCAGAAATTTAGTGATCGATTTTTGCGCTTAATGATGGTCGATGAAAGAGTAAATAGCAATAAGTAAATGAACACAGTCGATTTATCCTGGTTCCCCTTATAACCAATGGTACATCTAGTCCTCTTGCTCACCACAAGAGATTTCCTTCACTATTTGTCAGAATATGTACAAGTCCTCACCCTAGGACCTTTGCTACAATCTTCTAACAAAACCTTCTATGATAGAACACTACTATCTTAGATAAAACACTTAAAGAAAGTACAACTTTCATTTACAAACACTTGTGATTTGATAAGAGTATATGAGTAAGAAAGAGGTAGAATGAAAACAATCCAAGATTGATTCAAGTATGTTGAGAACCTTAAGGATATGAAAGTGATATGCAAGTACTTGAATTTATGAAAATGACTTTGAGAAAAATTCAGAAAAGTTTGTTCAAAGTCTTTAAAGTTGTGTAGTAGGATTGTTGTTGGTGAATCTGAAGTTGTGATGAATTTATAGTCCATAAACATCTCTTCAGATTCGTGGCCATTGATCCAAGAGGTTTGAGGAAGAATTGCAATGTTTAAGATTCAATTCAGAACTGAAAAAGTGCATTGCTTCCAGTTGTATTCGAATACAGGCTATGTGTATTCGAATACGCCTCTTTGCAACGTTCAAATTTATTCAAATTTAACAGTGTGTAGCCGAATACACTTTGATGTAGTCGAATACAGATTGGATAATTTGGCCACTGACTTGCTGGATGTATTCGAATACAATAGGATGTAGTCGAATACAGAGGAAGGGTTTTGGCTACTGACTTAGCATTTCTTCATCTGTATTCGAATACACAAGGATGTAGCCGAATACAGATGAAGGGTTTTAGCTACTGACTTAGCAATTCTTCATCTGTATTCGAATACATGATGTTGTATTCGAATACACCTTTGCATATTTCAAAAATATTAATTTTAATACTTTTAAAACAAAGTTTTTGGCTTTCAAAAATGTTGTTTATGCATATGTAAGGATGTAAGGTTCTCTTGTATATGATTTCATGGATTGTATCATTTACCTTTACATAGAACATCTAATTTAATCCATCAAAGGATGTTTGAAAACTTTCTTGAAGACTTCTTCTTTTTGAGCTTGTCGCTTTGAGCATGATCATTGTTGGTATCATCAAAAACATGTATTTTACAGCAGAAATTACTAACGTCTCTACATAGTCCACGCGAGCTCAAAACGGAAAATGGTGCTAGCCATTCTACAAGGGTACTCGAGATTATTTAGGAAGTGTACTCTTCTTCTATTTATAGAGAATGAGCCTCTAAAACCCTAAGACTTCTATTTTGGACCCAAGTCAAAGTAAGTCCTAAAAATTTATTTATATATATATATATATTGATTTTAGAGGAGATGGTAATTACCACCATGATTAACTAACACAACTGTGAGGTCTTGGGTTCGAACACGAAACAAGACATTCAACCTAACAATATCGGCAATTGGATCCATACACCTTAATAACAACAGAGGCAATCAATAATCAATAATAAATTAGAATCAACAAACTCAATTGAAAACTACATTCATAGTTACAGTTTACTAAAAAGGGGGTGCGAAATAAAATCTCAATGAGCTCTGAAAATAAAAGGGAGGGGTAGTTTAAAAAATATTTCTTTGATAACATGATTAAAAATTGAATGATATGCAATTGATGCTATAAATAACCATTTCATAAAAGTGTCAGTTGGCAAATTTTCCTTTAATTTTAAAACCTGTGAAAAACTCATGATTGGTTACTTTTCCTTAAAATATTGAAAAGTTCCCCAATTATCTTAGTGTGGGTCACTACGATAATTGAGCCATAATGGTAATGTGGTCTGGCCACGACCTCAATCAATGTCCTGATTGTTCTCCTTAACATGTTATTCCATGCTTAGAATAACCCTATGAAATGCCCCACCGTAAACTTAAGCCATGAATATCATGATTGAATGAATGTAATGCACTTGAGATGTTATATATGTAATGTCATGTTCGCAATATATCCTTCATCCATAACACTTATAAATAACTTAACAATATATTGAAAATCAAGTGGGAATTAAATTCTAAGTCCCTGGTTAGAAGATGGAATCAGAGGTAGCATGACTAGAGGCAAACTCTGATTAGAGGATACGTGGATTATAGGTAGTGGTTAGAGAATACACGAACCAGAGGCAGCGTGGTCAGAGAATATATAAAGCAGAGGCATTGTGGTCAGAAGATGCATGAACTAGAGGCAGCGTGATCAAATGATACAAGGACTAGAGGCAGTGTGGTCAGAGGGTACATGTCTAGAGGAAGAATCAAAGGATACACATCCAGGAGAAGAATCGGAGGATACGCATCCAGTGGAAGAATCAGAGGATACACGTCGAGGGAAAGAATCAGAAGATACATGTCCAATGGAAAGCTTAATGATAGGGACTTGGAGCAGAGGAAGTTTGATCAAAGGGACTTGGATCAGAGGAAGCTTGACCAGAGGATACGTGGATCAGAGGCAGCTTGATCGAATGAACTTGGATCATAGGCAAAGTCTGATCAGAGGCAGCATGATCAGAAGAGGTTGTGTTTAGGAGCATTTCACCAGAGGCAAAATACTGAGAATTTAAAGAACAGACATCGGAGGCAGAAAGAGATACAACCATTAGAATGACAAATCAAAGGCAGAAAGAGATATAACCATCAGAGGCAAAACACTTAGAATTTTAGGATGACAATTCAAAGGCAGAAAAGAAGCAACACATCTTACAAAAATAGAAGTATTTTACAAGAGGAAAAAGTCCAAGTTATAAAAATAACACCTAGAGGCAAAATTGCAGAGGCAAGGGTGAACAAACGTCCAAGGCACATGCATTTACCTTCAATAGCAAGATTCACACTTTGAATTACAGTTCTTTTGTCAAAACTTTAAGATTTCTTAAATTACCAACACATCAATCAAGCAACAAACAAACCAACAACATGCATGACAATTTTAAATCATTTTGGTGTAGATTCAAAACACATATATGCTAAAAATTACATTTTTCTCACACATTTAAGTTCTTCTAATCCGTAAAATTCCCAAAATAATTTATAACAAGAAGTAAAGGATTTCAGTGAATAAACTCCCATAACCTTCATGCTAAAAACTTAATGTAAAAGAACTCGCAACTTTCAGAATTTTCATTAATTGAAGAATGAGTTGTCCCAACAGTCCTGGTTTCCTCTTCAAATTGTGTCCTCTACTTCAGCTCGAAGTCTCCTTTTTGCTGGTTTGTTCCTTTTCTACTTCACTGATCTTGCTTGATTCTCGAAGTTGAAGAGGTCAAATCTCTCATGCAAGGTTGTTGAGCAGATTTGGGAGACTTTAGTTAACCTTTAGTCTTCGAAGATTTGGAAGAGAAGGAAAAATAAAGGATTTGGAAGAGAAGGTGAACACTAACAATGTTGGTGTTTTTCTAGAATTGTTTTATGGAAGCGTGTATCTGAAAATGAAAGAAATGAAGGTGGAATATGGGTTAGTGCCCATGAGTGAAGGAGAAGGAGAGAAAAATAAAAGTGACATGTCATCTTTTTGCCACTTGGATTTGTCCAAACTATTACTTTTCAATATTACTCTTGATTCTAATTTAATATTACTAAAAACAAAACATTAATCAAATCAAATCATATTTAATACTTTCAATTAAATACAAACACAACATTACTTTCAATTTAATATTTTTAAGGTAGTGAGAGGGTTGTTACACTTTCAATTAAATACAAATTGTTAATTAAATTAACTCATATTTAACTAAATTAATTGTCAACCCTCATTTATTTAATCAAATCATATTCAATTAAATAAATTTTAAATATATTATTGTATTAAATCTTATTTAATACGATTAACATCTAATCAAATCAAATCTTATTTAATGAAATCATCCGTTCCACTGTCAGTACTATGCGTGTGACATTTATATGTTTTCAATGAAATGGTAATAATATTAAATGCTATATATAGTTTATATAATATAAAATATTGTAAACAATGATTTGTCTCTAGCAATGAAACAGTGCTACCCAAATCATGAGAAAATCGGTGATACAATTTAAAACTTACCTCGGTCACTATTTATTGTGCAATAATTGTCTCTTTATCCAAATGTCTAATTGAACGCAAGTTATAATTCACACCCCTGCACATGGTTTATTAGATGTCCAATAACCATATTTATGATTGTTAAACCTACAACTCCCCACGTAGTGATCGTAGTGACTTCAAGTCAAATGACTACTCACTATGATTGCATGAGAATCGCTAATGACACTTACACAACAATTATGTAGCATTCTCATGGCGGGTAAAACCAGTATAATTACTCCTAATATTTATACTTATGTAACGACTTGATATCTCATATTCATGACCAGTGAGCTGTGGTTATCAGTTTACTCACATAATAGTCTCGATGATTATTTTTGTCCTAATTAACAATAATACTTTGACTAAAAATATTTCAATAATTGTGGTCTAATGTACAATATGGTTTCACGATCAAGTCACACTTAATGTTCTACTAAACAAATTATCTATTCTAAGAACTTTATTATATTATACAGTTAATAACATAATAAATGACGTCTTGTACATATAACCAAAATTGGATATATGATTTAAATCCATGATACGAATAATAATTTATATAAAATAGATTGGCACTAGGGCTTATACCGACAGAAAAATCCTTCAAGTAAATAAAGGATTGGACATAGCTATCAAGTTTATAGTGAAGAAGAATAAATTGAAGTGTTCATGTACTTTGCAATTCTCTCTAACATATGTTTATTGTCTTTGCATCTAGTTTTTATAACTAACACATTTTTTCAATAATAATTTTTTGTCAAAGTATTTTAAAATATTTTTTCATATCAACTACGTGTTCAACACTTAATCTTTTGAAAATAATTTTTTTATAGAAGTTTTAAAGATAAGTTTTTATAAACTAAAGTTCAACCCTTTTTAATGTTAATTTCTCTCACTTTTAATTGATATTAGCGTCTATTTATGTGCTTAACACTTAACCGTGTCAGAGAAAAGATCCATCATCATCATGACAAACAACATCATCACTGAACTTGTAGGAACAAGTGTTTGGTCCACCATTGTTTACAAGAATCAACTATAACATTGGAAGGATAGAATCAAATCTTTCTTTCTATCTAGTCAGTTTGAATTTAGGAATATAATTTAAGATGGTTACACTTCACCCCTCAAAGAATATGGCATTGCTGTCTCTCCAAAAGATTTCAACAAAGTTTCAAATGAGCAATACATGTTAAAATCATGTTGTGACGAGGACAAAGAAAGCATAACCAAGAAAGGAAGCATAGAGGACATTTAAGGTCTTAAAACTCCAATGACAAGAGTAAGGTCAAAGAAGGCAAAGGAGGCTCTAAATAACTTGATAGCCACATTATTTGAAGCAAGTCCAGCTAATGAAGAATTTAAGTCCAAGATAGTAAATTGCTTAATCCTAATTGAAGAAATTAATGAATGAAGAATTTAAGCCCAAGATACTAAATTGTTTAATATTAGTTTTAATTAAAGTAGTAGACTGGATTAGTAACTACAATTGGGTCTAATTATAAAAACATGAGTTGGGTGAAATTTAGAGAACATGTAAGGTGGTGCCATTATATAAGGCAAACCCTTTGCTTAGGGAAATAATATTTTGAACATATTGTTGTTTTGTGAGGTTTTTCTCTCTAGAGTTCTTGAAAGAATTCACTTTGAACTTATCAATGGTTTTGATCCTTGGTGGCATTCTTTTCGGCTTATCAATCATTAGATTGTAGCGCCATTCCATTCTTGGTTGCTTTGCTGAATTGGAATTCCCAATTTCCTTTATATCAAACCATAATACACAAATTTTACAAATTTTTGTGATCAGTAACCTGCACTCATATCTCGCGTTTTACAAAGCTTTTTTCGGTGATTCAACAGCCTAATTTTCTTTTCAGAACACCTTCGTTCACCTAATTTTGGAATCGCACTATTTTCAGTTGTGTAGCTTGAGTTATCGTATTCTTCAGCAAAACGTGATTTTGGCTCCAATCTATAAGTTCTCAAGCTAGTACGATCCTAAAAGTTATTCATAACAAAAAGGATCATATCATGTTGGTTTGAGAACAATGCTCTTAAGTATTTTGATCATAACAAAATATATTAATAAAGAATAATTTATTTGCTAACATGTGTTCAAGTGTACAAATAATGAGTGACAACGTATATAGATGATATTCAAAGCATAATGATGATTATATGATCATTTCATCTGAAGCAGAAGTAACACACTCGAAGACATGATCACCCGTCTGGATATAATCAACATGTATTCCAATATACTCAAAATTAACACTCGAGATGGAATTATTGCAACGAATGTTCGACACAAAATCTATCAAGATTTATATTGCATCTGGTAATCGGATCCTCTGATTAAGAGCACACATATTTTGATTACATGTCTCTTAGAAGTTTAGTATTTGGATCATATGGTATAGAACACCATTATACGTGATTACGAGTTCAAGAACCGAGGTGCATTAAATGCTAAAGAAAAATAGCACAAGACATCATTACACTTTATCAACGCTCTCACCTATGCTCCTAACACATACCATGTAAACAATCAATATCTAAAAATCTATAGAGAACTTTTTGGTGGATATAAAAATTATATACTCATAGCAAAGACTCAACTCTTACAGACAATATTTAAAAGCAAACAAAAAGAAAAGAAAAGAAAATAGATGACCACAAACTAAGAAAAGCAGATAAGAAGATAAAGGACAAAAGCATTAGTAAACAAGTAAAAAGCTTACACTCAATAGATTACATAAGAAAGCTTTTTTTTTTATCTTGTAATTGTTGACTAATTAAATTATCCTCCTACAAAGAGTTATTTGTTTCTCATGTTGTTGCACAAACCTTGTAACTTTGCCTAGTAGTGACGTTTTCCTCAAAGTGTTTGAAGGTGTCAAGACAAAGTTTGGAAAGACTAGAGTATAGTACATTGACAGAAGTATACTCTAGTGATTGTTGGTTAGTTGACCGTTTAGTGGAATATCTTTCAGGTTGAAGGGATTGGATGTAACTATCATGTGGATAGTGAACTAGCATAAATCTTGTGTGTTGATCTTCTCTTTCTTCCACTCTATTTACTTTTAGTATGTTGCTTTGCAAAGGAATTTCAAACAAAAGATTATTTGTCTAAAAGTTTTTAAAAGACTAAGATAAGGTAAAAGTTTTCAAAAACACATTTCAAACTTTTGTTTCTTGTGTTTTCATTCCACTCAATACACTCTAAATCAAGAAGCTATAATTTATTTGATGTATGTTAAAATCCAATTGAAATATGAAAGTGTGGATATCGCAAAAGAAACATGAGATTCTCTAGCACTTTCTCATGAAAGCATATCTAGTGTCAAACACGTATTTTCGTCTTAAAAATACAAAATGTTCAAAATGGAAGAAGATGAAACCATTGAGATTATGTTTAGAAGATTCCAAAAGTTAATGAATATGTCGAGAATATATGGAAATAAATGTTTCACAAAATATCATGTTGAGAAAATTCTAAGAAATCTTTCAAAAAACGAAGACCCAAGGTATGTCCTAAAGCTAGAAGAATTGTTGGCAACCTTGAAAATAAAGTTGTAATATGTAAGACTCTGAATTTTCTAAACTCTAATTTCTACAACTTTGTTGTATTAGTTGAAGTCTATTAGTCCAATTTTTATTTTACGAAATTAAGTACCAAAAATATATTTTGTTAGAGTTTGTAATATGTTTAAAATATATATATATATGTAAATATATATATTTTGAGACCCGATTAAAATTATTTGACGAAGAATAATTTAATTAAATTACAGAGAATTTATTATCGACAAAAATTTTAAGATGGCACATGTTACTGATAAATTCATCTGTCAATTGAGTTGCGACGAGAGTAGATATTTTTATTAAAGTAGATTAAGAAGTAAGTGATGTAATGTGTGTAAGAGTGATTAGATATTATAATGATAATTTTAGTAAAATATCTAAATACATCAATTATAATAATTTTTGGTAAGTTAAGACAAACAAAAACACATGTTCCTAATTATAAAATGGAACTTAAACTTATTGTTTGACTATAAAGTAAACAAACCAATCCTTCCTCCTTTTCATATCACATCTTGCTTCCTCCCTCTCTACTTTTCTTTCTTTTTTTTCTTAAACAAAAACAAAAGACAAAGAAATCATAAGTGTTGGTGTTGGTTAGTTGAAGAAGAAAACCTCCATTTTTCTACTAGATCTAAGCTTCCATTCAATAAGTGTTAGGAAGGAAAGTTACTCCCCTCTACAAGGTGATGCTTGTGAGCTAATTTATTTGAGGTGAGACACTTACTTTTCTCCCCTTTTTCCTAAATTTGTAAGCTTTTATATGTGTGGAGGGATGAGTGAAATTTTTGAGTTCTTAACAAATCGATTAATGCTTGTTGTTGTTGTTGAGAAAAGTGAAATGAAATGAAAACATTTTCCTTCACTCCCTCTCAAACCAAGGAGAGATAATGTTTTATTGGTTTTGTTTGATTAATTTGGTTTAATGTGAAATTAGGGAGGTGTTGGTGTTGAGTGTTTTATTTAAAAATAAAATAAAATAAAAATTTAATCCTTGTTATTGATCTTGTTAATAATGGTTAGAAGAAAAAAAATTGATTTTTGATGTGTTTGAGTTATGTAATGAGTTATTTTCAAATAAATGAGTTTGAACTGAAGTTGAAATTTTACAAGAAAATTTAGAGCTGTTAAAGTTGTAAAAAGTTCAAATTTTAACTAAGTATGAATTTGAGCAAAGAGTTAGATTATGATATTAATACGTTTAGAGTTAAAAATGTTATTCTTTTAATTACTCTTAGACTGAGTTTCAAGAACTTTAGAGTACTTTATTAACTCAATTTTTTGTTCTCTAATGGTTGAGTGATATAACTTGAATGATAAAAAGATTTAATTTTGGAATTATGATGTGGTTGAATAAATTTTGGTGGTGAATTTTTTTTTTATAAATCTTTATGTTTATATAGTTAGCTCATTGAGTCTCGAAAACGAATCGAGACCGTTGACACCGAGTTAGCGGTGGGGAGAACTCTGATATATTAATGTTGTTATAGTGATTAAAGAAAAATGATTTTTTTTTAGTTTATGCCTTTTCAAAAATAGTTATTATGATTGATGATCAATAATGTATCCATGTGGTTATCAAATCTTTGAACTTGTGTTTTAAAGAAAATTAGTGAATTGTCATTTCAAGTTTTTATATGTATACTTCTAATTTTTAGAAAAGTTGGCATGATTTTAATTAAAGTTTCAAGTTTATTAAGTAAATGTTAAAGTCTTGAGTTAGAATTTCATTTTTTTTTAAATTCCAAGTTTAATGAATTAAAATACAAGCTTTGTTGATAAGAAAAGAAAAAAAAATATTTAATGTATTTTGAAAGGAATGAAACTATTTCAAGGAGATAGAACTTTGAACTAGAAAAATATTTATTGATATTTTATGTGTGGTTATGTTGTTATGATGTAAATACTTTGATTGAACATTTAGTCTTTAAAAATGTAGTAGATCAAACTTATAAAAAATAAGTTATGGATGTGTGAAAATTTTGAGAAAATTAATTTAAGACGTTTCGAATGATTGTTAGTGAATTCTCTAAAAAATTGAAGGATGTTGATTTCTAAAAATATATTTTATATGTTGAAAGTGGGTATTGTGAATAATAATACTATTAGTCCTTACCCGTTGTAAACTCTTTTAGTGAAATATACTCTACGGGGGTTAGGAGTAAGGAAATGGTTGTAAGATAGTTAAAATCTCAGGGACTAATTTGACTAAGTCAAACACTATTTGATTGAAGGTGTTGGCATGAGCGAGATTTTTGTTGTGTTTAATTGTGGTAGCAATAGTTGTTGAAAAAGCTATAATTGAGGTAAGGGCTCCTTCCAAATTTTTAGTTTGCACATAGGGACCTTATGTGTGTGGTTGATGTGTGAATAAGTGAGGATTAATATTGATGTGATTATGCATTCTTGAGTCATAATATGTGTTGCTACATGTTATGAATGTTATTAATGAGAACGTGTCTTGAGTATGCTCTGTGAAAAGTATGAAAAATTATTAGTGTGTAATGAGTATTAAAAGGGGAGTCTTTTAATAGCTGCATTTACAAAATAATTGTTGAGAAAAGGTCAGAGTATGTTCATGCATTTCATACTTAGTGGTGACCGTGATGGGCCACGGTGTTAGTGGTGACTGTGATGGGCCACGGGATGGTTCCATGAGTTGATTGGTCAATCTTATCCTTACGAGGATTTTTTTGTCGTGTAGGTCTGTGATAGACTTCACTCTAGTAAATCGTGCTGATCTATGATAGGTGGCACCTTGGTAATTAGTATTGATCTGTGATAGGCGGTACATTTATGATTTACGCCCCTCGAGGAGGGTTTGGAAATTTTGGAATCATGTGGACTGGCATATAAGCATTGCATTAGGGTGATTGGTATGCGAGTCATGTTTGTTGTAATATGATATATGTATATACATGCTCTGTGATTGTTGTTATCATGTCATTATTGCTTGTTTTTATGACATAATTGTTAATTTCGGTTGGTGACCTTTTACATTATTGTGGAAATTGGGTTTTGCCCTCAGATGATACCCGAATCCGTTCTACCGAATGTTACCCTGACGATGGAAACGTCATTATACTTCCCTGACCGGCACTCGCCGATTGCTTGGGCATACGACCCGATCTCAAGCAGGGCTACATATACGGGTCGAGTCAGAGCTTCCACTTTCGGTGAAAGATCCTCTACTGAATGTCTCTGAGGTAGTGAGCTATTTTAAGATTCTTGCACCACCGAAGCCGCTTATCTCGTGGGTGGACCCGACCTCTGAGGAGACTGATTTCTCTATGGCTGAAGAGGAGGAGGAAGTTACTTCAAGGAGAGATACTGCATGAGAAGGAACTTGTGCAGTGTGTGGACGTCGCCTTTGTTACTGTAGTTGTTAGTGGATGATCAGATTAGTTATTTTTGTATAGGGCCTTAGTGTTTTTCTTTTGATGGTTATACTTATTTTGTTTTGGGATGATTGTATCTATGACATACCTTGACAGTTGACTTTTTGGTTGGTGGGTCCATGTTCCAATTTTTTGACGTGACCATGGGGGGATAGCATTCTTGGAGCAGTACCTCTGTGCAGGTGTCTGCCGAGAATACCCCAGGGGTATGAGCGACGTCTGATAGGTCTCATAGCCCTGGTGTATTTTCTATTTGTATACTTTAGATTATTGTCCCAAAAACTATTTTAGATTGTTTGTATATATGATGTAATTAATTATAACTCTTGTCGTTTTGTGATACGGCGTATTATTTTATTAAGTTGTTTTAAAAAAAAAATGCACTGTGTTACATGATACATATGAAGAGTTATTCTCAACTATCAAAAGAGCAAACAAAGAAGAGTTCTCCCAAAAGGAAGACATAGACCATAAAAAAGTTAGTCCAAAAACAATTGAATCATTTTGCCATAGTCGAATTAGTACCTAATAAAATCGAAATTGTTTATCCCCCAGTTGTCTTCCAAACCCCTCCTCTTCCCCAAAAAATACCCTTTACCAGATCCAATAATCTGGTTTAATTTACTAGATTCATGCATCTAGTAGGTACCTTAATATAGACAGAAATCCCTTTTCCCCCAATCACTCTATTTTCCAAATCTAAAACTCTCTAAACCTCCATTTCTTCAAATCCAACTAAATCTCATTTTCTTACCTCAAATCCACACTAAAACCTGACTTTTTGATTCATCAACTCTTAATCAT
This sequence comes from Cicer yamashitae, assembly GCA_037974755.1. NCBI lineage: Eukaryota > Viridiplantae > Streptophyta > Magnoliopsida > Fabales > Fabaceae > Cicer > Cicer yamashitae. Next base: position 33,396,941 of record JBBPBQ010000001.1, on the reverse strand, counting down.
CAAAAGACTAGTTTTTTGTTTTTATTTTAGTGTTTATGTTTTTTTATTTTTTATTTTAGTGTTTATGTTTTTTTTTTGTAGTTTCAATAGGTAGTTGGGGATATATGTTGATGTTGTGGTTGTTGTTATGTCAATTGGTTGTTGTTGTTACAATTGATTTATGTTTTCTAAGTTTGTTGTATGTCAAGTGTTTGACAAAATATTTTTGATTTGTAATGAGTTTGTAGTGAGATATAAGTAGTTTTATTGTTGTTGTAGTTAAAAGTAATTTATGTTGTTGAAATTTGACAGAGTCAAAATGTTGAAATGTGACAAAGTGTTGATTTTTTTTTTCAGAGATGGAATGTGACGGTGATATTACTCGATTCTGATACGGTTGGGAGACCCAACATGGGTCTGAACACAAAGAGCGTCACACCAAAGCTATCGGTAAATGAAAACAGGTAAGAGGTGAAAGCTCCCAGTTTCAGGCACATGATGACGTTGAACATATTGACGCTGAATATGTACAGGATGAGATGGCTGCACTGCCGCCACTATCACCACCTGCACCATCTCAGACACCATCACCACCACATGTTAAGGGGTTTTTGGGGGCCCCATTGATATATTTTTGCTACCACATTTTGAGGACAATGTGGCGGCCCACACATGAGTTTAGAGATGTAAGTTTTAATTCTAAATTTATTTAATTAAGGATTAATTATTTATTTAATCATCAAAATACTAACAAATGATTTTTTTAGGAACATATTCCTCTTAAATGCGTCAACAATGGTAGACAGATATGTCAGCTTTAGGTTACAACTTCTATTGTGACTTGATTTTGGGATCCAATCAAATCCTCTGATTTAGCTGATCTTGGACGCACAGGCTACAAGTTAATAGACGTCGGCCTGTTGTCTGCATTTGCTGAGAGGTGGCACATGGTGGCTAGCTTATTTCATCTTTCTGTTGGTGAGATGAAAGTGACTCTGAACGATGTGTCCTGTCATCTACACTTGCTCGTACACCGCTAGTGAAAGATGAAGGGTGACAGAGGTTGAAAGAACCAGAGAAGCGCATGGTAAATTCTCAACCCTTGAAGTCCAATTTTTAATTCATCTGAAATCTATTCAATTTGCTGATGATGACAAAGTGATGGAATATTTTTGACTTAACGCCATCAGATTCTATTTTCTCTACCTCTTGAGCACTAATATATTTAACAATAAAAGTGCAATGTATGTCGATGTTATGTACGATCAGTACTTCAGAGACTTGTGTAGTGTTTGACAGTATGCATAAGGTGTTGCAACTCTTGCTTTTTTGTACAGTCGGCTACGAAATGCTAGCAAGCCCAAGACGAAACAACTAACTGGTTACTTATCCCTCTTCAAGGTAATTAAGAGTTAATTTAATTGGAACATTTTTTTATAATATTAGTTAATTTTATTGGAACATTATTTATAATTAACTTTTAATCTATGTTTTTGCTTAAGGCACGGATCATGCAACATTTTCCTACCATTTTTATGCAGACTCTGCAAGCTGAATATGAAGAGTCCCTTCCACGTGTGTGTATGCTCGTTCCACATCGAGGTAATCCACTGACAGATACATACATGAATACACTGGATTGATATGAGGTTCAAGATTATTGGTATTCTCTCTATGACAATTATCGTCTAACCCATTTGTTAGAGGAAATATGTTGGTACTCTACTTGGATATGTGACGTGATTTTATAGGGTTTCCCATTCTCTCGGACAATCGTTTCTAGAGGGAAATCCTCCAAAACCTGTAGACTTGGAGGTTGTCATACAACAGGAGCCCGCGTCTGATGTAGCTGACACACTGTAGATTTGTAGGATGGTTAGAGATCTTGCACTTGAATCACGTGAAACGATGGAGGAGGAAACTCATGCATATGAATGTGTCCAGTAGATCGTCGATCACACACATGATGTTTTTTATATCAAAGGAGAAGACGGAACAACATTAAGAATAAGGTTACACAATTATTAGGGAATATTTTTTTTGATTTAGATGTACATTGTTTTAATAGTTTGGTAATTAATTATAATACTTTGGTTAAATGTACATGATTTTAATTTTGATTAATCTGATATTCTTGTCAAATGCTAAGATTTATGTTTTCTGGAATAAAGATTGTTTGTGTGTGTGTGAGTTGCTAGTAAAAATAATTTAAATTAAAAATTATATAAATAACATAATTTAAGAATAACATATTCTTATTGTGTTGATGAAATATTTTTTGATTTTTATGATTGTTTTATGTTGTTGATGTTGGGTTGATTTTATGATTGTTTTCTATTGTTGATGTTGTCTTGATTTTATGATTGTTGATGTTTGGTTGATTTCCTCTTTTCATATTTTCTCTGATGTTTTCTGATTTATTTTATTCTACAACCTGATAAAAGATATGATTGTTTTCTAATTGTGTTCATATTGAAAGGTTTAAAAAATAAACTTTGATTCAGAGGATTTTTGATTGTCTCTATAAACACCGTTAACCGCAAACATGGATCTTACGTCTGTATCATTCTTAAGATGGATCCAATCAAAACGAATAGTAACTTATGGGTTGCTATCTTTCAGTGAAATGTAAGGACAACAATATGATATACTAATCACCTTTGTAGTGGTGTCATCAGCCACTCTAAATATGCAGTTAAGATGGCTCTTTAGTTTTGACAAAGTACCATCGTTACTCATTTCAAATGTTATCGGAGATTTTAAATACTTGAAATAAATTCCAGCTTGTTCTTGAATCATGTCTGAAATTATAATTAGAAAAAAGAAGTTTAAGATTCGTGGTGACCAAAAAGATCTGTATTTATATAAGTGTTTGTGTAACATTGACCGCACAAATAAGAATTAAAAATGAATCACGCAAATTGTATAAAAGTGTATTTTACTTGGCAAAAAAAAAAACTTCAATTATCTACTAGATTCATGCATCAGGTAGTTAATTTACATAAAAAAAATACACTACCAGATCCTGGAATCTAGTAGTGTATTTTACTTGAAAAAAAAACTTCAGTACATTACCGGATTCATGCATCCGATAGTTAATTTACTTAAAAATACACTATTGGTTTAAATATGTCTTTGGTCCCTGCAAATATATCACTTTTGATTTTAGTCCCTGTAAGTTTTTTTGTTTGGATTCAGTCCCTGTAAAATCAGAGACGATTGACTTTGGTCCCTAACGTCAAATCAACATTACAAAAAAAGAGTGCTGGGACAAGTGGCCCTATAAATGCACACCAATACATCATCTTTTATGATATATTAAAAATTAAAATGTTTTATATTATTAATTAATAAATTTATTAATTATCATTTAATAATTAGTGTTATTTGATTAAAAAAAAATTGAATATCAATTAAAAGTTGGGTTTAGGGATTTTTGGAAAACTCGACTTCTTCTGTGCCACGGCGGTTTGTCAGCTCTTTTTTTGTAACTTTTGATTTGACATTAGGGACCAAAACCAATCGTCTCTAATTTACAGGGACTAAATACAAACAAAAAAACTTACGAGGACTAAAATCAAAAAGTGATATATTTACAGGGACCAAAGACATATTTAAGCCTACATTATCGGATCTGGGAATCTAGTAGTGTGTTTGACAAGAAATTGCAGGAATTGCAATGAACATAACTATAAACATAACCAAAATCATATCACTGCCACAAACGGTAGAAACAACATATATGCATAAATATAAATTTGGTTTAAACATCATTTCAAAAAATACGCCATACATTTCATTATACCCGTAATTATTATATACATTTAATAGCATCCTAATGTGGTTTAATGGGCATATACATCTTAACTAATCTATTCCAAGGTCAGCAACACCATCCTCGTTTGTTACTTCAATTGGTTTGTCAGTCTTTGATTTTTTCGGTGGTTAGACACCTTTTTCAATTTCCACGAGTTTATGGTGCACTCTCTATTCTGCATATGTTAGAGGTAATGGACAACCGTCCTTTAAGAATACATGAACAAAATGATTTTGATTAACCCATCCAATGCACGAAATACGTGAAGTTGGATTCGGGGGTGGCCGACCTCGTAGTAGTAGAAAGGTTTCATAAACTCCATCTAGAAATCTTGTCAACTCAATTACAACTCTATTGTATTGAGTTGCAACAAGATGTTTCATTTCTAAAAACGAAGTCCACTTTTATGTAGGTGCCTTATAAAATTTTCCAATATACAAAGCATATTTGATAATATTTAATTGTTTCTCTAAAGAATACAATTTGACATAATTAGACTTATGCTTATTTATCTCTCTAGTGAGATCATGTCGGACAATTGCATGATTATCTTCACCCTTACTAAGTTGTGCAGCGACAACCCAAAATCCACAATACCCATCACCAGCAACATCCACAATTTTTTCAATATATGAATGCATTAAAAGAGGGATATGATCAATAAAGGGAATTTTTGGTTTTGGGAATAGGTTACGCGAGGGATTCCTAATACATGCGTTATTCTTTCTTGGGCATGCTCCCACAAAGACGGCGAACGTTTAAATTGCCCTATCTGTTGGCGTACACCTAACCTTCTTTGGTGTGCCCTTGATTTTCACCTTCTCACTAGGTGGATTCAACGACGTCGTTTCTAGGAAAACTATTTCACAAATTTGCTCCTTGATAAATAGTTTTGTACCGTAATCTGCTTTGCCAAACCATTTCTGAAATACAAACGTGTACCTAAATTGAATATACTTGTTGCATTAAAAATACACTCAGAGCAAGTGTACTCTATATAGCATAAGTAGTATAAACGTTTATTGTATTCACATGGATTAACTAACAAGTACCAAACTAATAAAGATTATTTATTATTTAGACTGACAATAATGATTAAGTTGTTACGGTAACAAAATAACTAATAACAATAAATTATAAATGAAAGTGTAAAATTGGAGATCGATATAGAGAAGCCTAGGGTCACGATTTCACTTGTAACTTTGATTACCCCCGATTCTAGTTCTATTCAAACTCGTTTCTTTTGATTCAATTATCAATTCCTTTACTAAGACTATTAATATGTTTGGTCATTTGTGATTAATATTCTTTTTCCTAAATTAACCATTTGTTTGGTCATGCAAATAATTTAAATTCAAGAAAAACATAGAGAATAAATATGTTGAATGATTGGAAGACTAAAATTAAGTTTGGTCATGCAACAATTTATAGTTTCAATTATCCTATAGACCCACCAATTAATTGTAGTACGATTTCTAACAACTAATTGATTAAGAACATGAAAAGGGTGATCAATCCTAACATGTGATTAGAGAAATAGTAAAATTTAATTGAACAATAAAAAGTAATTAAAATCAAACTAGAATAGATAACTAAGACATAATAAAAAAAAAGTAACTCAATTACAAGATCCACCAATGACCCTAGAAGAGAGAGTTTAGTTACTCATTATTACAACGAAAATCAAAACAAGAATAATGATGTTCATCAAATTAAAGAGAAGAATAAAAACTCGTGAATAGAATAATTTTTACTCTAAAATTTGAGGCACTTTACTCCAAAACGTATCTAAATCTCTTTCAACTCTATTAAAATGGAAAAATTTGAAACTTTCTTCTTTTACGACAACATCATCATCAAACCGTAGCATCTTCTAATAAGTATGTACCTCATCAAGTCGAATAGGTGTGTCATGCGTTACTTTCTTAGCAATGATACAAGCACATGGCAAATCGTAAGTTTTTCTAATTACACAACCACACTTTGTATTGTCCATACCATATTATGTTGTTTGTGTTTCTTCACAATGAATAAAATTCAATCCAGCTCTTGAAGTTTTAAACACCAACTTCGAATACAAAATCTTGTCTTTGTATTTTTATTCTAACACACTCAAACTCCTTACAAACGAGACTTGCATCTCAGTGAACTGTGTTTGTATTATATTGTTCATCGCTTCCCAACCCTTCACCAAATCATTTTTACTATCCAACAAATACTTTTTCAACATACCGTGAGTAGATTCTACTCTGTTTGTAGTTATGTTGCCAAAGTGCAACGCACGATTTGTCCATGCTCTTACAATTTTCTCCTTCACTGCATTCAATATGGTATTTTTGACATATTTGAGGAATTTTAGAAATTTTGCACACACCTTTTTGAACTCAACAATAACACCAACATACACATCCTCTAAAAGATATTCCACTACAATGTCTCAAGTCTTCATTATTGTGTTCCATAATTTTGTCGGTTTGACCTGTTTCACATTCGCACCTACAGATTTCGCAACTTTTACCTTCACATCCATTTTACATCTAGCTTTGACATTTTTTGAAATATGATACTAACATAGTAAAGAAGTAGAGGTTGGAAAAATATTTGCAACATTCATCAATGCAGTATCTCTATCAGTCACAATTACCTTTAGAATCTTGTTTTCAGACCTCAACAAATTACGACCCATCTCTAGGACCTAAGTGAAATTATCCTCCTTTTCAAACCTGAGAAAAACAAATCCAATTAAATATGTCATCTCTGTTGAAGTCATACCAATGATCTCAAACAAAGACATTTCATATAGATTTGTTTTATAAGTCGAATCCATCAGCAACACAGTCGAAAACATATTAAACAACTTGACTAATTCAGGATGAGCCCGAAAGATATCTTGAATTTCAATTTCAAACTTATTAACTGTTCTATATCGGTATACATATTTGTGATCATCCAAGCATTTCAACATATGTTTCATTTCTAATCTCAGATGCCTTACAGTCTTCTTGTATCTTTGACACACATTATAAACTTGCTTCATTGTAATCACACTTTCATTTCTTCTATCTTTCAAAATAATAAGAATATTTTTTGGTGGACCCATGTTCCTCGTCATCTCACCAACAAGATCCTTCTCTTCCTCATTTAAATCACCAACAATGAGATGACCTTCTAATTTTTTAACCATTACATGGTTGTGTGATCCTGACATAACACTAAGATTCTATTATTTGGTTGTCAGGAAATAACCACGCTACCTAAATGGGCATTCACATTTCATAGATCTTGTGTCTTCACGTTTCAACTTCTTATTGGTTTCTTTATGCACACCACCCCTTTCACAACCTAATACAAAAAATTATTTTTTTCTATCAAAACCATGATCAGATTTTGTAAGTACCACTAAAAATCCTAACTTAGCAGCCCGACGACGAACCCAAGCAATCAAATCATATTGACACCTATATTTATTATCAGTAATAAACTTTATCCCAACATCAATTTCAATCACCACTAGCTTTGCAATATTCGGTTTCAAATCAGCTACTTTGTTTGGTTTCAAGTCCGGTACAGGCTCAGGTTTTGGTTTAATTGCAGACTCAAGTTTCAAACTAGATGCTAGCAAATGTTTGAATTCAACTTCAAGTTGAACTATAACTAATTACAAACATTTAACACAAATTAAAACTCAATTATACAGACAACAAACAATTCTAGACTACATTAACACCTACCGGATGTGTGAATTTAATAATGTTATATTTTTAAAAACATACTACCGGATGCGTGAATCCGATAGTGGTAAGTTTTTAAAAAAACATGCAACTAGATCCCAGAATCTGGTACAACTCAGTACAGAACTCCAAAAACTTTAACAATCAAAATGACAATGACGAGAGTTTTAGAGCTACATTGCTTTTGCAATGAAGAAAAATAGAATTGATGATGCCAATAGATAGAAGAATGGGGGTTTTGAAATCCAAATACGTGAAAATAGATGAAGAATTTGAGGTTCAATTTTGAAGAAGTGTTTAGTGAGAATGCTGACATGACTTATGTATTGGTGCATACTAAATGTCAGAATCCAGTAACTCAAGTTATCAGATTCGCGCATCTGGAAATTTACAGACCCAGAAGTTGAATCCGGTAAAGGGTACATTGAAAAAACTGGGAAACCTTCGGGTAACCGTGTGGGGGAAGGGGAAGGTGAACAACTCTCATAAAATTTGGATTTGATTGGACTGGTCCATCGGGCCTTAGGCCGGCCCAATTCCAAGATCTTCGTGTGCTTTTTGGAAAGAAAAAAAATTAATAAAAGGAGACATAAAAACTTTTAATATATATATATATATATATATATATATATATATTAAAGTGTATATATTTTAAATTATTAATTTAGTTCAACTAAATGAATAAAACGTAAGTTTAATGATATTCAAAGTTAATGCCAAAAAATTTACAGGTACATTCAATCATATTTCTCAAAATAAATAATTATAAGAAATTAATACATCAAAGTGACATAAAAATAAAATAAAAAATATTAAATAAGTCAGATTGACCCATTAGTCCACATAATCCATAATAGTTGGACAGTTTAAAAATTTGCAGCCAGATTACAAGCAAACCGGACATTATCTTACCCATATAGAGCCCATCGGGCCAGAACGAGGGTTAGACTAACCCATTTGACACCTCTATCTCTAACACACTCCTTCCATTAATAAAAAAATACACTTTTTTCAACCCACATCATAATAAAACATCTTAACCTTTTTATATACAAAGCGTGAACTCTTTTTTTTTGAGTCAAACCTTGAACTCTTAAAGATATCATAATGCTTCTTTTTTTCTTGGATGAAATCCCTTGAGATACTTATATTATATTCGTTTAAGAGGCTGATTTCTTCTTATATATTATTATGTTTTATATTATAATAATGCTTTTCAATGGCTTGTAACTTAAAATTCTTAATTAGAGAGAAGGTTAAAAGCCATTCAAAATTAAAAATCCAAGTGCTTACTCCAACAAAGAGAGATGCACAAATCTTTTAAGAAAATGATTTACATAACAACCCTTCACATAGTTCCCAATTATCTTAATTAGGCAACACTGAAAGAACTTGCTGTGTCCTCCACAAACTTTCTTGCTCCCTTAAACCACCTCTTGTCACCAGCTTGAGCCTTGCAAATGTATAGTTTGCCACCATTTACAGTAGCTATAATTAGCTGGTGCTTTCCACCTTCATCTCCATCAGCAGTCCTTGTCAAAACTGACAAGTTGTAATACTGTTTCCCACCAATCACTGGTGCTGAACTCTCTAAGATGTTTGCCACAGCTACAGCATTTGTATCAAAACCACCCTGTGGAATTCAAGTTCACAAACAGTTGAGTTGTACTAATTGGTGAAGGGTGAATGGCAAATGCAAAAGCTACAAACTATGTAGCAATGAGTACTGACACTTCAAATTGAAAGTGTGTCTAGTGTCTGACACGTATCAATGTCCAACATCAACCCGACGCTGACACATGTGGTTACATTAAATTTTCTTAAATTAGTATCGGTGTCTACAAGTCAGTGTTGTGTCTGGTGCTCGTGTCAGAGCTTCGTATATTACAAATTGCTTTCACCCCAATAGGCATTATTCTATAAGGAAATCTGGCAGGACAGTACATGTTGTCATAATGGTAGTCTTAAATCATTAACCAATTACCTCTGAATCAGTTTGGCCAAAGAAGGATTGTTTTCCAAGCAAATAGTCCACCTGCAAAGAGAAAAACCAAATGTTGAATTTCAACTTTCAGCCAAGAACTGTTGTTATTGCCTTTAAAGTTCAAAGACATTGTTCATTTGAATTTTGAAAGTTTCACTCAAAACCAATGCATATTAATTTGTTTATGTTGTTATCCTTCCTTCCCTATATATCAAGTAGAAGAATTTTGCTATTTAGTACAAAAATCACCCAACTAACTTTTTTCTGGATGATACCCACAGATAACTTCTACTAGTGGCATTCTATTTAATTGTATCTATTTAATTCACATTATGTGTACACGTCTACCCTTTTTTACGCATTCTATTACAAAAATACACAAGTTTCCATTATGTTATTGACGCGGCAGGAACGAGGTTGGTCACTTATCCTATGGAGTACAATGCGTGAAATTTTTGTTGACTTCCACTATGGTTGTCATTTTGTGAACAAAAAATGAAACATATGTTGAAAATGTATCAAATTGGAAGTGTGACACTCTCACGTCAATAACATAACAACTACTTGTGTATTTTGTAACTGCATGATGTATTTTGCCTTAATATTTTAGCGTATGTTGAGGCAAATAATATATAATTAAATATAAACTTTTTATTTTTTCAAAACTTTAGAATAAGCAGAAAAGAATCAAAAAGTTCATATTCTTTTTTGACCTTAGATAAGAACTCTTCAGGTGAACCAAAGTCAGTGATGGACTTTTTATCAGTAGCAGTGACCATAACAGAAACATTGCTTGTAGCATCAAAATTGTCCTCATATCTAAGAACCTGACCAGGGAACTCTCTCTCTTTGCTTGGATTCCACTTTGATGGCACTAACAGTTTGAATCCATCACCATTGTATGGAAGGAAGTCTGTGTTTGTCTTTGGCCTTCCAAACACATTTGCTGCAATTAAAATAATCAAACATAAACATTTACCATTCTCAAACCACTTCAAACTTTTCACATAGAATATGAAGCACATATATTGACACAGAAACTTAACATGACACTGACAGAGACAGGTCAACACCGATAATAATTTTAGAAAATGAATTAATTAAATGTAATCAAGGTGCTGGTGTCGTGTCGGACACTGGGACTAGTGTTCAATCAGAAGTATCGGTACTACAGAATAGTTGTTATTGAATACTCTTTGCGCAATATTTAGATCTATGCAAATTGCTTGCTTTTTTTTTATGATTACTCAAATTTCCTAAATCTTAAACTCTATCAAGCACATAATGAGCATTGTAAAGAAAACCAAAAGTAAATTTTACACTTTCCTTACTATAAATAATGTTTTTCAATCAAAACCAAAGCACTTGCTTTCATTTGATTTCTTAATGAAATTAGAATATTAGTCATCTAATTTTCATCCAACGGTTGAAATCCCTTGACAGCATGATTAGTCTTAGATCTCCACCGATAGAATAAAGATCAGATGACTCATATTCTAAATTATATTTCAAATTAGATTAAATAAAATTAGAATACAAGTCATCAAATCTTCATCCAACGGCTAAAATCCCTTAAAAAATCATCATGAAAAAAAAAAAGTGTTTGCAAAAATACCAGCTTCTCCATAAGCTGCATCAGCAGGTGAAGCCTTTGAAGTAACAGCAGCAGCACCAATGAGAACAGAAAGTGCTAACCTACGAGAAACAAAACTCACAGCACCATCATCATCTTCTTGCACAACATGTTTCTGTGCCTTGCAAACAACAATGTTTGGTTTGGTGCTAACAATTTGTCGTTGAGATGAAATTCTAGTAGTTGGAGTTGTAAGAGCATATTGGTGGTGCAAGAAACATTGTGTAGAGGCCATTTTGTTGAGTCTCACTGAAATTTAGTCTATACACACTATAGTCTCTTTTGTGAATTAAATGTTTGCTAAGAGTTTAGGCATAGTGTGGTGGACTTTGAATAATTGGATTTAGATATGGTGTGTATGATGTGGCATTGAACATGTGGTTGGTTTTGGATATTGGATTTGGAATGGATGATTGGTAACATTTGATTGCATTTGTGATGTGGGATAAGGTTGTTTGGGTTGTGATTGGTTCCACGTGGCATATTGTACATTCATTTTGTTTGTTGTTTATTGTTGTGCTAGAGGACATTGTTATGATTTGTTTGAGAGTTGAGGATACCATTATTTTTGTTTAAGACTTCAATTATGCAGTTATTTTGTGTGAAAAATTTATGTGCTTGTTTAAAAAAAAAAGTTGTGCTCATGACACTTAAAAATGATTATGACACTTAAAAATGATTACTTTTATTTTATTTAGATTTAATTAACACTTTTCATTGTCCCTTTCTAAAATTTTGTCTTTTGTCATTTTTTTTATTCAATTTTATTTTTTATCATTTTTAAGTGAGTTGTGTTCGTCCTTCTATTTTTCAAACGTTAATAAAAAATAAGCAACATCATATTTGACATAAGTGATGGTAGATGTTGTTGTTAGATAGAATATGATTATTACTCAATTATAAAATTGATTGTAAGGGTGTAAAATTGAAATCCTCAAATCAAAAAAATAGGGTTAGAGTTTTAGCTCATCCCCAAATTGAACTTGCATAAATTATTCAAATTCAGGTCACAGTTTTCATTTGTGAGCTGATAAACATGTAATCTTCATCCGAAAATATGAATTTTAGGGGTAAATGTATGAGAAACACTTTCTTTTCTATGCAAAATTAAAGTGAATCTTTTTCTAGTGGGTTTAAGCGACCCAATTGTTATTCTAGTGGGTTTAATAAATGCAATCATAATCAATCAATACAAAGCTAAATGCCAAAACAAAGTTACCACTAACATAAAAAATGTTTCAAAATAAATTTATCAATATTCAACAATTTCAAAAAACTCATATCCTTTTTAGCTTTTAATTTGGGTGGTGGTTTTTAATTGGATTGGGTAAATAAATTGACCACTTTTAGTCATTGAGTTAGTAAAAATAAAATAAAATAAAAAAACAAACTAAATTCATATAAGAAAATAAAAGTTTTGAATTTGGTCCAAAGGGCCAATCTGTCCCGCCTTGTGTTTGCCCCATTTCTTTAGCAGGTTAAACGGGATGAACGAACTTAGGTATGTGAGTTCCAATCTTCAGCTCAATCCGCCTAAAATGGCGAGCAAAACGGGTTGGGTCAGCGGGTTCAACCCATTTGCCATCCCTAAGGCATTGTTTGGATTGATGGAATAGGGTGAAATGGAGTGGTATGGAATGAGATCCCATTGTTTGGGTTTTTAAAAACATTTAAGAAACCATTGTTTTAAGAAAAAATTTAAATGGACTAAAAACGAAAAATGATATACGTATAAGGATCAAAAACTTATTTAACTCTACTTTATTTAATGATTACTTATATCTTTCTTATGTCTCAGAAGACTAGAAGACTTTGACCTGCTAACAAGATTGTAAAACTCTTACAAGTTTACGATTTTAATTCATGAAAATGAGTCAACTCATATGTGAACTTTATATTTGATAAACTCTTATGACTTTAAGAAACTCTGATAAAATTAGTAAATTCTCAATTTTACTAGTGTATTACGAGTTTACGATTCTATATTAGTTTATCTTAAAATATAAAATTTTGATAAATATTAGCCAATATCCGATTTAATTATGTATGTGTTGTAATATCTATTAGTTTTAAAAAGTAAATTTATGTTTTTAGAGTCCTTTTTAGGGACAACTATTGTGCCTCAATATGAGTTTGTTACTTTTCTACCATTTTATTTTGGTCTATCATAAGTATTTATTTACAAATATTTTTGATTTATTATGGAGATGAAATGTTAAATTATTATCATTTTAATGCTATTATATCATCTATATATATGTTATTTTAATATTAAGTAAACTCTTACGAGTTAACGAATCGAACCTACAAGACAACTTTACGTAAACTATACGAGTTTACCTAAAGTTTCGAGTTTGACAACCTTACTTGCTAGTATTTTTTGTTTATTTTCCCTTCTCAATTTCTTTTTTAAATAAAAATATTTTTCATCAGTCTCAAGTTTTTTGTAAATTATTACAAGCATCACGAGTAAAATTAAATATCTTTTAAAAATTTTATTTTTTAAATTTATGTTTTAATTAATATTATTTCTTTTTAATTCATAAACTTATAAATGTAATCTTTTTTTTTGGTACAAAAATATATTATTGTACTATTAATTCTTAAATATATGTATTTTTAGTTTGTATTAATGAACAGCATGTTATTTTTGTCAAAATGAAATGCAACCAGTCATGGCTTGATAGCTCACAACAAGCCAAAATCTATTTTAGAATAGAAAATAATTTAAAAGAATTTAGGTGAAATTTTTAGGTATTAAACGTTACTAGCAAGTTAGTGCATTATGTCCGCTATTTTTTGTAATTTAAATTCAGAGTTTTTTTTGGTTAAAATCGATCTACCTTGTGTTGTAAATTATGCTTATTGTTAGGTTAATGTTGTGCTGATAACTTAAATAATCTTAATTTTAGTGAAGATTTTAGTATTGTTCACATATCTACTTCCCTCCAAATCTATTACTTCTCTTTGATGGTAATTGTAGATGAATGTTTTTATTTCATTCCGTCTCTTAAATATATTTTTTTTTTATAATTTCCTTTTATAAAAAGAAATACATCTACATTCCCCAATTCGCCAACCCAATGGCTTTTAGACCTATGTTTTTTTTTTATATTATTTCAAGTAGAGACACTACGCCAAAAATGACATTTTATAGCGCGTCTTTTACAGCGCTTATTAAATACAAGCGCTATTGTATAATTTTTTTAAAATAACGGAGGCTACAACAGCGCTTTTTTTACAAGCGCTGTAAAAAAAGCGCTGTAGTAGGGTCATATAGGGTCACATACGCTTGCACATAATGTTTACAACTCTTTTATAACGCTTTTTTAGAAAGCGCTGTAAATTCAAGCGCTCTGACATAGCATTTTACAGCGTTTTGTGAGCGCTTTAAACACAAGCACTGTAAAATGTAGCGCTCCCACCTTATGTTACATAGCTTTTAAAGCGCTTCTTGTGTAAGCGCTGTAAAAGCCTTGCGCTTTCTCATAATCAAATGACCTATTACAGCGCTTTTGATAGAAGCGCTGTAATAGGCTTGCCCTTTCACATTTTTATAAGACCTATTATAGCGCTTTTTAAACAAGCGCTGTAAAATCATTCATTTTAAATAAAAAACATTCACTTTAAGTAAATAAAAACAAATTTAAAACAAATTTAATACGTTCAAGTTCAAGTTCAAACAGGGCTTATGATTTAACTAATTTGGAAGAAATAATTTAACTAATTTAACAGGGCTTATGTTCAAACAGGGCTTATGTTCAAACAGGGCTTATGTTACAATAAATTATTACAGGGCTTATGAAAATATAATTTAACTAATTTGGAAGAAAATAAATTCTTAGAGGGCTCATAAAAAAATAATTTAAGGAACTCTTTTACAACGCTTTCCTCATAAGCGCTGTAAAAGGTTCACACAACCTTTGGACATGATAAAACAAAGAGTCATTTCATATATAAAACCCTATTACAGTGCTTTTCTAAAAAAGCGCTGTAATAGGGTTAAAAAAATAAAATAAGGAGGTCTTTTACAGCGCTTTCTTCACAAGCGCTGTAAAAGGTTCACACAGCCTTTGGACATGATAAAACAAAGTGGCATTTCATATATAAAACCCTATTACAGCGCTTTTCTAAACAAGCGCTGTAATAGGGTTTTAAAAAAATAAATTAAGGAGGTCTTTTACAGCGTTTGCTTCATAAGCGCTGTAAAAGGGTCACACAGCGATTGGACATGATAAAACAAAGTGGCATTTTAAAGCGCTTTCTGTAGAAGCGCTGTAAAAGGCTTTTAAAAAAATAAAAATAAGGAGGTCTTTTACAGCGCTTTTTCACAAGCGCTTTAAAAGGCTTATAAAAAAGCGCTGTAGTAGGCTTTTAAAAAATAAAATGATGAGACCTATTACAGCGCTTTTTGGAAAAAGCGCTGCAATAGGTTTTTATATATAATAGTAAACCTCTTCAGCTTCATGTTCATTACGTAAATTTTTCAGTTTCCTCTGCGTTCTCCTTCTCATTGCGAACCCTACGAACCCTACGATCAGTTTCAGTTTTCCTTGTTTCTTCCTCATTACTTACTCTCATCCTACACCTACGATCGTCTGCGAACATCATAAACATCAAGTAATACCGTTTTCGTCTGCGAACCCCGTAACCCTACGATCGTTCGTAACCGTTCGTCCTCGTTTTCATCGTCTTCTGCACCGTTCGTCTGTGAACCCGTAACCCTAAGCATTAAAAAGAGCTATTTCAGGTATTGTATTTATTAGTTTTTTGTTTCACTAAAATGCATGTTAACTTATTTTGCTACGTACTTAGACTGAACTGAACTGCATGTTGATGTTGAACTGCATTTTGTAGATAAATGGATACTAACAAGGAGTTAGATTGTCAAAATGAAGAAGTTGGCAACACTAAGACTTACGAAAATGAAGTCAAACGTGGTGCAACAATAATGCAAAATGTTATAAAAGCAAGAAGTACTGGGCAAAAATTTGAGGTATACTTTGTTTGTTGTTTTCTGTTTCTACTGTTTATACGATACTTTGTTTGCTGTTTACCTTGTTTGCTGTTTATAATTTGAGGTACTTACTATATGAGTTTATTAGGTTGGATAGAATTAGAGTGGTCAACCAATGGACCCCAACAGTTCCATGTTTGTTAGTTATATTGGAGCTGTTGTTCGTCAAAATATACTAATCACAATAGATGATTGGAGAGATAAGGCATTGAAGGATGCCAAAGAAGTATTGTGGGCTGATATACAGGTAATTTTTTTACTCCACCCTATTACTTATAAATTTTTACATACTGCTTTGAAGTATTTTACTCAAACTATATATTTATTTGGTTTGCAGTCAGCTTTTGTTCTTGATGAGGTAAGAAAGAGCTATGTGCTCAGAGTTGCCGGGAAAATACACCGGGGCTTTAGATCTCACCTCTCTAATTGCTATTTAAAAGACCGTGAAGGAAATACGAATGCGGAAGCTCCAAAAATATATAAACATTATATATCAAATGAGGAATAGAGCGCATTCGTATCAAAACGTTCCGACCCCGCATTTGTTGTAAGTGATTAATTTATTAGCATTTTTGTTTTATTATTCATATTCATAACGTATTTTAAATTTTTACTAGATTGTTATTTTTTTTATTTAGAATATTAGTAAGGCAAATCGCGAGAGGGCAAAAATTATTCCCCACCCATACAAGAAATCTCGTATGGGATATGCTCGTTTAGAGCAAAAACTTGTAAGTTATTCCTCATCACTTTTATTTAATTAATGTGGTATATTATAAACTATACTATCTAACTAATATTTTGTTTATGATCTTAACGATAATAGCTACAAGACACCCAATCCGATCAACCGTTGGGTCGCCATATATTGTGGAAGGAAGCTCGTGTAAATAAAGACGGAGTGGTTGATAACGAAAATGTACAAAAAGTAATAGAACTTTGTGTAAGTATATTTATCACTTTAATATTTTTTAATATTGTATTTTAAAAATGTTATTTAACTTATCTTTTTAATCCTATGTGTATTTTAGGCGAATCTTGAATCGGAAAATCAAGAGGACAACAAGGCAAGTTGCAGGGACATATTAGGTAAAGTGTTTAATATTCCTGAATATTCCGGCCGCATGAGGGGGAAAGGATTTGGCGTAACTCCTAGAAGTTATTTTTCACAAGAGAAGCGCCAAAATCCATCTAACGAGGAAGTATTAGAGAAGATTAAAGTATTAACGGAGCAAGTGGCCCTCTTGGTGAGGACAAATAAAGACAAGCAACTTGCGGACCAGCCCCAACGTGAAATTCACATTGAGAGTGAAAACGCAAGTTGCAACGTTGGTCTCAACAGTCTTCTTGAGGTAATTAATTACTTAATAAAATAAGAAATTCATTAAAGTTAATTTTTTCACATACTTATGTATTAACCATTGATTTTAGGGGGTCACTCCATGCGTGCTATACTTATCCTCCCCCATTCATCGGAAAGGGAACATTGTGCAATGCTTCGGGCAAGGTATTGCACAACACACCAATCCCTGCGGGCCATGTCAAAGTATCGCCAGTTATTGCTTTGGAACCAACAACACCGTTGCCTGTACCGGACAACGATGCAGATCTGAATTATTTGGGCGAAGCAATTGGCAGCTACGTGGCATGACCCAAACATCTTGTTGCCCTTGACAAGGTATGTTTAATTAATTGAATGTATGTTTAATTGATTATATTTAATTGCTGAATTTTTTCCAATGTGAACTTTAATTTCACATTTATTTAGATTCAAACAAAGTCTAATAAAGGGAATGATAAGAAGATTCCCAGAAATGAAACAGTCACATCGCCCGAAAAGGTTTGTAACATTTATTCTGTAAGGTTTGTCATTTTTTTTGATTCAATAAACTAACAATTTGATTAACCTCATTTTTTCAGATTCAATCTAATAAACCACCCGCACAGCAAGCCAGCTGCCACACCACGACTGGATGTTCGTGGCAAAAATAAAGCCGACAAACCTCAAAAATTGGAGGGTAATAAAACTGGCAAACTGCAAAAGCTGGAGGGTAATAAAGCGGCCAAAGTTGTTGCTGCTAAAAAACTGGATCGTGTACTACACGACTTGCTCCATATGGGTCGTGTCTTGACATACAGGCAAAAAAAAATATGGGTAGCGACGATTCACGAATAATAAGCATGGATAAAGATCTATTCGGAGACGCGTATGAAGAATTTTTTGAAAAAGAGCACATATACGAACTTCTCGACCATAAGGAGCTGAGTGCTACTGTTATGAGCATTTACATGAGGTAAAAATTACTTTTCATCGCATTTATTTGTAATTAATTTAATTTATTGGTAATTAATCTAATTTGAAATTTTTATTGAAGGTTTTTGTATGAGAAGTTCGTGTGCGCGCGCAGATTGTCAAATAAATTTTCATTCTTGTCTCCGCATAAGATTTCGATACTTAAACACGATCTAGCGAATGTAAATAAATACGTTTTAGATATACTATTAGAAAATAAAGAAAAGGATAAGTTATTCATTGCACCATATAATTCAGGGTACGTAATTATATATTCTATATTTATGTCTTTTTTATTTTATGAGATCTTAATTTATTAGTTGTGTAAACTAAATTTTTGTTGTTGTATGGCACATTGGGTGCTAATTGCAATCAATGCGACCTCTTAAGTTATATACTACCTAGATCCCTTGCACGGCCATTACAACAATCGTCCCGAGATAAAGGCTTTGTTCGACGTAAGTAATATTCATTTATTTTTTACATATATATATATATATATAAATAATGTGTTTGTTAATGCTATAATAATCACATTTATTTATTCGATAGTGCTTTACAAGTTTTTCGAGCTCAAAGAGGTGCGACAGTGTCGAAGCTAAAGTCAAATAACATCACATGGATTCCAATAAAGGTTTGAAATATATGCTTTTAAATTTCACTTACAATCAATGCACAATTAAATAATTATTGACTTATATGTTTTATTTTATAGTGCCCTCGTCAAACTAACAACATCAACTGGGGTTACTATGTATTGCGATTCATGAAGGAAATTGTTGATAAGAATCAAATTATAATTCCAGAAACGGTACGGTATTTTAAATATTTGATTTTCATATATAAACTATGTTTATATTTGATTCTAACTTATTTATGTTCAATTTTTATATCAGTACTTTAACAATTCCAGTCCATCGTATTCTGAAGAAGAACTAACAGAGATAAAGGAAGATTGGTGTCAGTATGTGCTTGAAATGAATATTATTTGATTTGCTGGGAAATGGTAAGCTGCAAGGGATATGGTAGTTCTGTGCTGTTTGTGTATATACTAGGTTGTGAATATGAGTAGTTGTATGAAAATATAGTGAATATCTGATAGTTATATGAATAGGTAGTTGTGTGAATATGTAGTTCTAAGCTGTTGTGAATATGTAATTATGAACTGATTGTTGTGAATATTTGTGCATTTTAAAATATAGTGAATCTGTTGTTGTGTACTGATTCTTGTGTGTTTTAGTGTTGTTTTGTTGTTGTTGTGTACTACTGACTGATTGTGAAATGATTCTAGGTGAAAATAATTTTGGAATAAAAATTGTGAACTGATTCTGGATTAAAAGACAACGCTTTTAAAAAAAGCGCTTTCTAAAAAAACGCTATTTTAAAATTTACATCATATTATTTAATAAAACTAAAAAAAAAAACACCTTTTACAGCGCTTTTTTGAGGAAGCGCTGTAATAGGTGCATAATAGTGTATAATAATGCATCTATTGAATGCACCTACTACAGCGCTTTTTGGAAAAGCGCTGTAATAGGTGCATTTGAATGTATCTATATAAGTGCACCTTTTACAGCGCTTTTGTGAAAAAGCGCTGTAAAAGGTGCATAACAAATCAACTATATGAATGCACCTATTACAGCGCTTTCTTGAAGAAGCGCTGTAATAGGGTCATAATAGTGCATAATATGCCTCTATATAAGTGCACCTTTTACAGCGCTTTTGTGAAAAAGCGCTGTAAAAGGAGTATAACAAGCGCGCAATATATCCACCTTTTACAACGCTTTTTTTTTAAACAAAAGCGCTGTTGTATCTTTTTACAGCGCTGGTAACTACAGCGTTTTTTTTTTTTGAAAAAGCGCTATAAATGGCTTAAAAAAAGCGCTGTAATATGCGTTTTTTCGCGTAGTGAGATGACAAAAACATCAGATATCTACAAATAAAATATATGATGTCTACCAGTGGATAGTTTAAAAATATATGTGGGCAAAATAAATGGATAGTTTACTTGTCCATCTTTAATGGAAATGAAGGTGAATGTAATAATACTCGTATTCACATATATCATTACTTGTTCATAAATTAATAAAATTAGAATGTTATTATTCATTTTGTTTATCCGTTAATATATTATTATTTTTTATGATGGAATTTTACTATACATTTTGTTTATGTTGTAATATATTAATGTTTTAAGTGTTAATATTTTTTTTTTAATCTTATTATGTGTTGATAAAAGAGGGGAAACAAATTCTACATATATAATTAAAAAATAATAATATTTTTAATACATAAATAATTTTATATTTAAAAGATAATATATGTATATATTTATACGCATATACTTAACAAACTCTTAAAATGTATACCCATGTATAGATAGAGCATGAATATCTTTTTATTCAACAAGTGAGATAGCGGATGACTACTATTTGTAGCCATAATTATTGATTGTCATCCTTAATTTCAGACATTTACTTTTATTTCTTATTCTTTTTTATTTTTACTAAATTCTAATCTCTTACTTAATCACTAATCAATAATATAATGTCAACGTCGTAGTTGTGTGAGTTAATTATGATAATATTTATCATATTTTTAAGAAGAAAAAAAAGTCAAAGTCTTATGTTGATTTTCTATGAAATTGTTTAGTTCTTAAATTGTTATAACGTGTCAAACATTTCTTGATGTATCATTTTTTTATAAATTGTTTTTGGAAGGATTTGTATACATCTTTTTCATCGTTTTTTATTTTGAATGAATATCTATTGATTTTGATTTAGTTGATTATCTTTAATAAGATCTCTTTTATACTTTAATCTACCTAGAAAATTTTAACTAAATACTTTGCAAAAATTGTACTTAAATCTTAATTCAATCTATAAATGTCAATATTATTAAGTTATATGTCTTGTTTTAAATTTTATCCCAAATCTTTACAGTTATATGTAAATTTACGATAATATTTACTATTTTTCCTACATAAAAAAAAAACCTTGCAAAAACTGAAGAAAAAAATAAGAAAAAGAAAATCTTGAAAATAAAATATTTAAGTTCCAATTTCCATCAGAATATTGTAACTAAAATTATATTATAATATTATTATAGAGTTTAACTAATATGTACTAACAATGTAAAATAGTTTGACATTGATATCCAATAATAGATATTTATTTTTTCATATTTATGTTTTTATGCATTGAAACATAGCCAATATATATTGGCAATTTTCTTCTAATAAAAATCAACTCATCACTCTATGACATGTGCCTTTGTAAGCACCATTATAAGTTTAACTCATTGTGCTATTTGCACATAGTTACTATCTATAGAGAGAAAAATACACCACACAAAATGATTAAGAAATAAATTATCATCCTAGCAGTGATATAAACACGTGAGTAAATAATAGTATTTTGAAACGTAATATTGAAAAGTATAATTTTTTTTTTCAATTTCTCCACTAAAAAATCTTTCAAGTGCCTTTAATTTGCTAAATAATGATGGTACAAGAGATAATAACTCTTGTTGTATCATGTGTTAGATGTAAAAATTAGCTGTGAGACTGGATAAACCGGTGGATAAGGGATTGGACAAAAACTGCAATTTTTGTTTTTGTTCAATCATGGAACAACTTTTTATCTATTGGAGTGACTATCTAAAATATCAAAATATCTTTTTTTTTTACACTAAAATAATATTTTCTCTCATTCATCTCTTCTCTCTCTTGTTTTCTCATTTCTCTCTCTCTTATCTAGATCTTCTATCCCTCCTCTCTCTCCCTTCTATTAATATTTATCGTCATAAATGTAAACATTAATCTATACATATCATAAAGAATATCGTGGTAAATTTCACATTATATTATTTTGTTTGTATTGTCTATCAAATATTATATACAAAAAACCTATATTTATATCATGTGATGTATTTACTCTTTTGCGGATCAAACAAATCCTATATCTTAATTTTATCATATTTTAAGGGATGATGATGTCTTATTAATTTTATTATGCAACAGATGCACAAATTAGATTCTTAGCTTCACCATAGTTTACACTTCTCTTCATGTGAATGTTTTAGAAACTCCTCTTACGAATAATCACATCCAAACGGAATAAAAAAAACTGTAAATTGATTTAAGAAAAGCATATAAAACTGAATTTTTTTTTATATCCTTTTGCAAAAACACACCACATCTAATCAGATAAGATTTTAAATTCCTATTTCAAAATTGAACCAAACCACAATCATAAATCTTAATATTTATTTATTTTTTATTAGTATAATATATTGCATTATATATTATTTGTTGGTTTTTTATTTTTTTTTTCTAATAATACTTATTAGTTTAAGTTAATTTTGTTGTTGTTATTTCACGTATTTCAAATATAGTCGATTATTGTTATTTTGTAATAATAAATCTAAGTATATTATATATTATATTTTGTATCAAACCTATTATTTTATCGTATTTTTATAATAATAATAATAATAATAATAATAATAATAATAATAATTTTTTACAATTGTAATTTGAATATTCAAAAATCGATCCAAATTAAAGTGTTTGAAATTAGATCGGATCAATTTTTTTAAAATTTATCATCCAAACCGAACCGTATGTAATTTTATATTTAGATTTAATAAGTTTTTGCCTCAAAACCAATCCAAACCGCAATGTGAACATCCCTAACTTCTTCTGGTTGAGTTTTGCCATTTTTTCTATAAAAAAAAAAAAACTTATTTATTTATTTTCATTGATAAAATTGACTCATTTATTTAAATCAATCGTTATTGATAAAAATAATTTAATATAAGTTAATGTAATATATCAATGAATTTCATTGGAGATAATTTTATTTAAGAGACATCAGATTAAATAAGGATATCTCTCGATCAGAATTTGAACAATAAAGTCACTATTATAGAAGTTTAACTCCTTCGCCCAATTGGTTGATCAATAAGTATCTTGCCTTTTTGAATGTCATCCCAAAAATTGATTACAACTCATAAAGGAAAGTTACAATTGTTAGCAACTTCGAGATTGAACATGGGTCGGTTCTCTCACTTTCAAGTTTCAATTATATGTCATTGAATTTTTTTCAAAAACAAATACTTATTAGTATAAACTTTGATTCTAACAAATTCATGCATGCCACAAAATAGCTTCTTTTTCACCAAAGTTTGAACCATGTAAAATTATAACATGTAGCATTCGCATATATACACATAAAAATGATAAAATAGTTTCGTTAAAATTGAAAGTAAAAGAGAAAATAACATTTTGTTTTTGAGTTTCGAAAAACTATTTCAAAATAAATGTATGCCACTAAAGATATTACTGGATTGAGTCGCGAACTAGATTGCTCTCTTCAAGACGTTTCGCGGCACTGCTCAAATTGTGCAAGACAAACTATCAACCACGAAGTCCTCAGGATAAAACAGCCCAGACAATCTGTATTATAGTTCTAGTGCACCGTAGAAAGCCGTTCTAGAATTACACCCTCAATATGACGATTAAAGTCAATCTCAATAAGGCAATTAAAGCCACTCGCAATATGGTACTATGACAACTCATAAATAAAAAGGACTACGGCATAAAAAGCGCTCTAAAAGGATAGTGGTATTAGGACCACTCCAAAATCGACGGGACTACGGCATAAAAACCACTCTAAAATCGAAGGGACTACAGTACAAAACCGCTCTAAAATATCGAAGGGACTATGGTACAAAACCGTTCTAAAATATACAATGGACAGAAAGGAGAGAAGTGGGTCGAAAATACATCTAGCAGAAAAGAGAGAGAAAAGAGAAAGTTAGGAAATGGATACAACTTTGGTGTGCTTTTCACAAGAGTTTGACACTCTTTATATAGTGATGAAAGCAAACCCACATATGTTTTCTATCCAATGTGTGACTTTAGTATTTATGGAGTTAAAAACTACTCAATATATGAGAGTTTTCCAATGTGGAACTTCAAAAAATTTTAAATTCACACACTAACATACTCTATGTTCTAACAATCCCCCACTTGAATTAAAAAAAATGTTTCTGAAATAGCATCAAACGCTTCTATAAGATTGTGCATAGGCAGATGTGTCTTCTGACTTGAACCTTTGCATAGCAAGTAAGATTCAGATTCAACAAGAGTGACTCGTAGTCTTGAACTATCTCTGACGTCAAACTCACACACAACCTTTTCATAGGGTGTATTCTCAAATGCCCATGCATTAATAGCCATGCACGTCTATCCCAGTATAGTGAACGCTCTAGGAATTATGCCTCAAAATTCCATAGGAAGCAGCCCCACTTCCACATTCACATAGGTCAATTTATCAAGAGTACACATATAGCTAGGTACTCCACTCCACATAGAGTATATATCTCATTAAGAGTTTATATTACCTCATCGTATCATCGCTTTAGGAATCATGCTTCTCTGATTTATAATAGTATGTTCATCTCATATCACTTCACGACTTGTTATTACCCATTGAACATAATTCTTGGGATCTCAAGCCTTTTTAGGTCGGGTTACCATCATAGGTAATAGTCTCATCCTTTTGGATGTATTTAGGACTTTCTCTCTAACTAATCCTTTCATCATGATCCACTATAACAACTCCTTTAGAAAATAATTTTTTAACAGTATTGTGCTTACGACGTATTTGTCGTCTCTTATTGTTGTATTAACGATTCTCAATCTTTGCAATAGTCGCGGTACTATTGCAGTGGATCAACACAACTGGTATAGGTTTTTTCCATAAAAGGATCTCAACCAGCTCGCTTCTTCACTAACATTAGATAGTGCTATCATTTCAGACTCCATAGTGGACTGAGCTAATATCATCTGTTCTTAGATTTCCAAGATACAACACCACCAACTATACTAAAAATATAGCCATTGGTTGCTTTGAAGTCATCTGATAAAGTGTTCCAATCAGCACCATTGTGTCCTTCAAGGACAGTAGGAAATCTTTGATAATGTAATCTGAGAATCATGATCCTTATAAGGTATCTCATGACTCTTTCGATAGCGTGTCAATGCTCCATACTAGGTCTATTGATAAACCTGCACAATAGTCCCATGACGTAGGCAATGTCGGGTCTAGTACCTGCCAATGATGCTCCCATTTTCAGTTTGTCTAACACTTTAACCAAAGTTCTTGACAAGTTTCACACTTGGATCATATGGTGTGCAAACAGGTTTACAGTCAAATTATTTGTATTTCTTTAGGATCTTTTCAACATAGTGAGATTTATCCAAAGAAATTCCTTTTTCTGACCTAGTAATCTTGATTATGAGGATTACATTCGCTTCTTTGAGGTCTTTTATATCAAAGTTGTTACACAACAATGATTTCACAATATTTAAAGCATGAATTTTTGAACCAAATATGTGTAGGTCTTCTATTTGGATACATATGATAGTGCAAATGCCATTTTCAGATTTGTAATAAATACATTTGTCACTTTCATTCACTTTAAACTCATTCGATATAATCAAGTTATCAAACTTTTCTTGCCATTGCTTAGGAGCTTGTTTAAGATCATACAGAGATTTATCTAACTTACAGACCTTGTTTTCTTGTCCATGAATCACAAAACCTTCAGGTTGTTCCATATAGATTTCTTCTTCCAAGTCACCATTTAAAAAAGTTGTTTTGACATCCAATTGGTGTATCACCAAGTTATGAATAACAGCAAGTGAAATGAGTACCCTAACGGATGTAACTCTAGTGATCGGTGAAAAAGTGTCAAAGAAATCTATATTTTTCTCTTTGTCTAAATCTTTGGCTACAAGGCTCGCCTTGTATTTTTCTCTTTTTAAGTTATCAAGCCGTAAAAAACTGTGTTTCTAAAATAAAAATAAATGGACTGATAATAGAAATTTATTTTATTTGCTGAAATGTTTTGACATATACTTGGTTGTTAGTCGATAAACTGGGACCAGATACGGTACAATATTCAAATTTGTATGGATATTAAACGCTTCCCTTATTTGATAGAATCAATTTGGAATAAAATCCATCCGTCTAAATAATGAGCAGTAATGTACAATAATAAATACCTTTCCAAGAATATATGATGAAATGCAGTTGTTTCAAATTAAAGACAGACTATTATTCAAAATGCTTCTAGACTATTAGTTCCTATTTTTCTTTTTTATACGGACAGTATTAAAGGCCATGTGAAATATAGGATTGTAAGTGCTTTTAATGTGTAATTAGGTTGCTAACTGCCACGAGTACCTTTGTTTATATATATGTTACTTATTTCAGATTTATAAATATATTGAAGGAAACGGTGGAGAATTGATTGGATACTATTAATGTGAAAGGATACACATAGAATGTTGTAGAATTGTATTTATAGTTCATGGAAAAAAATATCAATCATAATTAAATTAGTTATTAATTTTTTTTATGGTTATATTTTTATAATTAAAAATTTTATTGTAATTGATTTTTTGAGATAGTATTTATTGTAAAATTAAAGTGAGACATATTAGTTGAGAGACTCATATGTGAAATAAATTATGATAAAAATCGGCCACAAATAATTTTAATATAGATATAGATTTCTTTTTGGTGTAATTTTGGTCTTAGTAAGAATTTTTTTGGCTCACAACTGAAAATATATATTTTTGTAATAGATATATTGTAATAATTTTTAGTGTAATAGATATATATTTTGGTCTTGTAGAAGAAATGACAAATACAATTGAAAACTCACATAGACAACAACAAATAACAACAAAATTCTGGATTTAAACTTTGACATGACGTTCAATTTAATTATATTGATATTATTTTTAATTGTTATAGTTAATTTCATTCACCACTTTTATTTAGATAAAGTTAAAGTGTCGTTATTTTTCTTAACCCTCTGAATTTTAGAAAAGATGTCTTAGTAATTCAGAGTTCGGCCAGAAGATAAATAAAATATGATCAATTGTTATTTCAATCAAAATTAAATTTTGGATTTTTCCGAATGATTCATCCCGAACTCGGATTACCTTTATTTTATTTAATTATAACACATCTGTCTTTTATTTACTTTTTCCATTAAGATCTTTTATATTTTAAAAAATGCAAAAAACTATCATTTATCTTTTTTGTTTTTATATTTAGGTCTATTTTTAAAGAAAAAGTTATAATATGTATTAAAAATACTGATGTGACATTGACTTGCAGTAACGTTATTTATTTATTTATTTTCATTTAATTATTTTAAAAAAAATCTGAATTAAAAAAAAAATTAAAAACCATAATAACTTTTATAATTTTCACTCTTCATTTCCATCTAAAAAAAATTCATACCAAAAATAAAATTTTAGTAATTTAAAATTTGATCGAGAGGTAAGTAAAATCTGACTATCAAAATTCAAACTCTTTCTTCTAAATATAAATTTCTTTTATTTTATTTAGTTGTAATACATTTATCTTTT
>JBBPBQ010000001.1:33278710-33368660 GCA_037974755.1 Cicer yamashitae | reverse complement strand
TATATTCTAAATTAAAAATTCAAACCCCTTAAATCTTAAAAACTAGTGAAAATATTGTCTAAAATTAACAACAATTTTTATATGTAAGATATACAGATATTCAAATTATATATTTTTATTTTTTATAATAAAAATAATTGATTAAGTTAACCATATTTTTAGACGAAAAATATTGTTAAAGATTGACATCAATTTTTATATATAAGAAATAAATAAATATAATTTAATTTCACTCTTTTTAAGCATTTCTAATTAACTTAAAAATTCATTCAATTAATAGGATTTTTTTTTTCAATAACTGTTTTTTATTTCATAGAACAAATTTCCATGGAGACATAAATGAATCCAGAATTTTCAACAAGAGGGGTCATGGTTATGTCTAATAAATATTCATACAAAAATATAAAAATGTATAAGCCATTAAATGATGAAATTATTATCATTAAGCAACGATTTAAAAATTATAAAAATTGTATATAAAAAATTAAAGACACCTTAATATATAAGAATTATAATTGCTCTCTACTATTTTTTATTTTTTGAAAGTGTAGTAAGATTCTTTTTTCATTTTCATTACTATCAAATATATCACTATTTTTTTTTTTAAAAGGCAAAAAATATATTAATAAATAATAAAGGAATATTCAAACACAAAGTGTGTCAATACTAAAATAAAGTATAGCTACAATAATATCTAAATAAAACAATTTTCAAGATTGACCAAATACATGCCAATCAAAATCACTTGTAGTTTTTGCTTAGACGACTTATTACTAACAACTTGACCTCCAAATTGTTGAGGAAAATGAGCACCAAATATATCACACCCTATCTATGTTATTTTATAAGCACTCTCTATCTATGTGATAGACAATCTTCAAAAATTCACACTCTTGCAATTGTGCATTCACACTCTTGCAATTGTGCATTTGACTGTTCGCAAAATTCATAACAGAAAAATCATTTTCACTTCACAAGTAAATATATCTATTAGACAAATAAATAATATATTTTCTAGTTTCTACCAACATCTCTAAAAGAGCACTAATCATATCAAAATTAAAAAATTATTCACCGGAACAAACATCCCTTTGATATTGTGTAATGTGGTGTGTAGGTAGAAAAAGCTTTTTTATTACGATACACTTCAACTTGCTCGTTCCGCTTAGGGATGACAACTAGATCTAGATCTAGTGGATATCCGCAAAAAAAACCCACAATGGATAAAAACCCGCATAATGGGTATGAGTACGGAGACGAGTAATTACCCGCAAAATTAAGCGGGTATGGGTGCAGGTACGGGTACTATAGTACCCACCCCACCCCGCACCCGCACTTATATAAATATATTATTTATTTACTTATTATATTAATGTTTAGTTTAATTAATTGTTTTCCTTTATGTTTTAACATTTATTGATATCACCACTACAATATTTATAATCAAAAGATAAACGTTTGCAAACTTTTTAAGAATTTGATTATGATGAATAGCTAAATAATTGTGACTTTATAACTAAGAGTTATATGTTATTAATCGTATCTTTATAATTATACTTGTAACTTCCTATCAATTGTTTTTACAGATCTCGAATAATATTGTCGTAGGACTTGCAACTTCATAAAGTATTATTATGGATATTTGAATGTGTATTGTAACTAGTGTTCATTTAAAATGTTTTGAGTTAGAAAATATTTTGGTTTATAATACTTTATAATTGGATTTAAGATATTTGGATAATTTTTAAATTTAATCATAACAATAACATTTATTTATCCATCTATTTTAGTTAAAGCGTAGGTAATGGGTATGAGTACGAGAACTTAGGTACCCATAGGGTAAGGGTACTAGTATTAAAGTTGATACCCAAGAAGGTACGAGCTCGGGTATGAGTATTTTTTTAAACTGCGTGTGTGGGGACGGGTACTATAGTACCCTACCCATTAACATCCCTAGTTCCGCTAATCATTTCTATTTCCATTTTTTTTATATATAAAATATTTCCATTTTGTTTTATAAAAAATAATGCATTTTAAGAAGTTGAAAGTCCAGACTTTAATTACCAAGCTGAAATAAACATCCATTCAAAACAAATATAATAAAATATTAGTTTATTTTAGTGTTATTACTCATTATTTAGACCGGGAGAGGACATCACTATATTTGAAGCGAGGTTAAACTATCAAATTATTGGTTAAAAAAAAATTAAAGTAGTGGGGTCAGCTACACCACCCAATGTCTCATGGGTAGATTCGTCCCTGCATGGAGACCACATATGAGAATGTATTTATATTTTTATAAGGTAAAAAAAAATACATTTAACTAAATTTTTTAATGAGTGTGAAGTTAACTATTTTTATTTTTATTTATGATCAAAATGGAGAGAGTATATTGTCATTATTATAATTAAATTTGTAAGAATTATGTATGTATATTTTTTACACACACATATATGATCTTTTTAATGTACGTCAGTTAATATATTTTAACTAATGACCTACTAAAATTTAGTGCCCTAATTGGCCAGTTTGGTACTTACACATAATCAAGACTAAATTTGTCAAATGTCATTTTTTTTTTAATATAGAAGTAAAATTACGTTCTTTGACTATTTTTTGTTGTTGGCGGTTCAATGTAATTAGTGTCTTTAGCTCTTCCACGGATTGTTTAAAATATTTTCACAAACTTAGATATTTTAGACCCACTATATTCATTATAAAATTAATCCCAAATCGATAACAAGACATCTAGTTTTTAGCGCATGTAATTAGGTTATCTTCCATATACTTTGTTGGTAGTAGTTGTAGTCTATGTTTGGAAAACTAAAAAATCAGTGTGGTACCGCACGATTAATTGAAGCTTCAATTCTTAGCTATGTTAAAAGTCACACTAGAATTACATTGGAACTCGAGAAAAATTAGAAGGAACGTGTAACCAAACATTCTGGTAGTAGTAATAATAATAAGGTATAATAATAATAATAATAAGTCTTTTTTTTTTTTTTTCTTTTCATTTAGGTCCTTTAACCTTCATTCATTTCCATTGTCGGCCTTTACATTATAATTTGATCGCACTGCTATCCTTTTGAAGAACTTCTATTAAAAAAAAAAGCCATGTGACAGTTAAATTATTGATATCTGTGTAACAAAAGTAGGTGATAAGACTAAATTAATAATTTTTTATTTTTATAAATAAATAAAAATTGAATTCTTCAATTGTCATCTCATTCCTTATCTTTTTTTTATTCAAACGCATAAAAGTTTTGCTAGTTGAGAGAGGGAGGGAGAGAAAGAGAATGGATCTCAGTTATATCAGTGTGATGAAATTGATAGTTTATTTGTAGTTTTAGTTCATTTATTTTTATTTATTCACGAAATTGATCTCTCTATTTTAAAAATCAACAGTTTTGATATTTCACTTTGATTTTTTAACTAAAAAATGATATGTGTGATAATTTAAATAACGTAACATATGATAACATGATGTATATTGATTAACACCTATGAAATTAAAATAAAACATCGTAAAAACTTAGATTTAAACTTCAGATTTTTTTTTCTTCATATTTTTAATTTAATTAATGACATATGAATAATTAATTAATGACATATGAATAATTAAAAGATTAACGATGCAAACAAAAAAAAAATCCGTAAAAGACCTAACTAGAACAAAAATATAAAGGACTTATTCGAAATTTGAACCTAACTTAAAGGGTCACAAATATAATTTTGTGTAAATAAATTTTGGTGTAACTTTATCTTTTCAACTTTACCATTTATTTAAATTGTTTTATTTACAATTTTATACTTCTTTAATTTATTAAATTATCTATTTTTTTTAATATATATATATACCCACACAAAATTTTTGTATACCTTTTTTATTTCAACTTTACCCTTTCTTTAAATTATTTTATTTATGATTTTATCCTTTATTGTCAATTAAATAATTGAATTTTTTAAATATTTTAAATTTGTAACTTCATTTTTTTATGGTTTAATTGCAGTTTTGATTCCTCTATTTTTACTGATTCATGGAATTGATTTCTCTATTTTAAAAATAGACAGTTTCGATCCCTCTCTCGTACTTTTGAACTAAAAAATGACGATTTAACATATTTTTAATGATGTGATATATAATTATATGATGTAGAACTAAAAAATCATATGTCACATTATTTAAAGTATCATACGTCATATTTTTTAATTAAAAAATCAAATGAAAAAATTATAACTGTTGATTTTAAAATAGATGATCAATTTTGTGAATCAATAAAAATAAATGAACTAAAATTACAATTAAGTTTTGTTATTGATATAAGTGAACAAACAAAGACGTCTATAATGTTTGAACACCAATAATAAAAAATAATAATATCAGATTTTACCATATTCAAACTCATGTATTACATATGAAATATATATGCACTAACCCTTTAATAAAAAGGAAAATATTTTAGTGATTTTTATTTTTTATTTTTATCTTAACGATACTTTTAACAATATCGACATTTGTTAGACTTCAGAATTTAGTGATTTTCTTTATATAGTTTTTAATATAAAATATATCTTTTACAATTATAATAAACTTTTAGATTTTTCTATTGTATGGTTCTTAACTTAAAATACATTTTCTTTTTATTGTTATAACAACAACCTTTAAGAATTTTGAAAAAAATTATAATAATCAGGAAAAAAAACTACATCAGACTTATGCGTGTGCAAAATATATGGTTAATTGAATTATATTGATAAATTAGATTGCACTATACTAAAAAAAATAAACCATTTAAATTGTTCATGAATTGAACCACATATTTAAAACAAACTAATTAATTCAAAAACCAATTTAAAAATTTTAAAACTTAATTATGATTTTTTTCAATAAAATAAAATAAATTAAATCATTTTTGAGAAAAAATCGAAAATATTTTTTTCTAAAAAATTTTCAATTTTTTCCGAAAAAATTTGCTCAAAATTTTTTTGTAAAAAGAATTTCAAAATTATTTTTCCAAAATTTATCTTTGAAAAATGTTTTTATAGGGAAATTTATATTTCCATTTTTCTCAAAAAAAAGTTTTTAAAAAAGAAATCAAAAACTTTTTATCAAAAAATTTTAAAATTTTCTTTTCAAAAAACTTGTTTAAAATCAATTTTAACTTAAAATTTGTTCAAAATATTAAACTGATTCATATTTTATAAATCGATTCACAATGACAATAAACTTAATTCAAAAGTGATTTTTTAAAATCGAATGAAATATAATGCATTTTGTGCATTATGAACATCCCTGACGAGACTAAAGTTATTTCACTGCTCAATTCAGGGATATAAATAGAATTTAGAATCCAAAATAAAAAGTGAATTGAATACATAGAATGAGTAACACGTGATTAGGTGTAATTGGTTGTTGACCAGTTGGTCAGTAACTGTCGTCGTTCAGCATTTACATGCACTTCAATTTTTCTTAGACTTTGAATTGAATTAGTTACACAAACAAACTGATATATTATTATCTCATTGTCATTAGCAACCAATCCCATCTCTCTCTCCCTTTCGCTTCCATTTCCCTCTGATAACTCTGGTTAGTCAATTTCACTTTCTTTTCTTCTTTCTTCTTTCACTCAATTGGTTGATTCATTTTTCTTTTCATCTTTTTTTTGTGCTTTCATTTTGCTTATTGGGTTCAATTTAGTTGTTGGGGTTTTCATGCTTGTGCTTTTATTTTGCTATTTGAGGTTTTCATTCTTGTTGGTGATTTGTGTGGTCAATAAATATAATATCTTAATTTGTTCTTTTGATTGATTTATGTCTTCGACTCATGGTATATCATATACCTGCTCCGAAATGAAATATGGGTGGAAATTATAACCGAAAAGTTATCTAATTTTAATTTAAGATTAAAAGGATCAACTTTTTAATTACCATTTTTGTTTGTGAATTTATTTAAAAAATAAAAAAATATGGTACCCCTGTTCCTTTTTGCTTTCCTTATTATAATTTTTCAATAAATTTTATTCTTTCTTAGATGTGATCATTGCTTGTCAAGTCTTCTTCTTCTGGGAAATATATCTATGTTTATCTATGTACAAGGATATATTCGTTACTGTGTTCGTTTTTGGTATCGATATGCTAAAGTGTTTTTTTCCATGAGTAAATGTTTGGTTCCACTTTTGGAAGAAGCAAAATTGAGTTTAGAGGTGAGGAAGCATGTTTTGTTATTTTAAAGTAGAATTGATTTTGTCTTTAGAATTGATTCAACTTTAATCTAGAATTTGGAGCTTTTGCCTCTAGAATTGAATTTTAGCCTTGAATTTATAATTCAACTCACTTTTACATGAATGTATTCAAATATAAATTATTTTACCTTCGACTCATTTTCAACTCATTTTTAACCAAAAGCAATTTTCCAGAACCAATTCATTTAATTTAAATTGAAAAGCAATTGGCTAAGCTTCTCTTCGTATGCTGAAGTAAGTTCTTTTCTGCCAACTGCAATATCAATTGATGGTTAGAGAGAAATGATTTTATTAGTGCTGAGATTTTTTAATGTTAATTTTCCGAAGTAGTTTGATTAAACATCTAAGATAACTTTGTTTGATTTATTTGCCAATCTTCTCAAATCATCATTGTTAAAAGTGATGAGATCGACATTTTGAGTCTAAATTCTTTTGTATCTTTTGCTGCTTCCTGTCTTTGTGTGTGCAAGTTTTGCACTATTTTTAGCAAAATAAAAACGTATTCTCTACCATTAATTTCAAGAGTTGGAGATAAAGTGTAATTGACCATTCCAACGAGACTATGAATGTTTTATTCAACTTGGTTTTGGTATACATTGTTTTTGATCTCTTATTCTTTGTACTGTTTGGTTCATCCCCTGCTTCAATTGTGTTGTAAATTGTAACGAGTGATTACCATAAGAGATGAGATTGGCCACATAATTCTTTATAATTGTGATATAATGATGTATTTCATGTCTAATGTCTATCATGAAATTTCAATTATCCATGGTAAACTTGATGAATTTGAAATACAGAAAGATAAAATTATGAGCCAGAGATGTTTCATTTGTGACCTAATCAATTGTTGTTTGATGGCTCTAACATATGGTTCTAAATTGCGGTTGCAACTATGCCAAAACTTTGATATTGCAGCAAAATGCAAGCAAATGTGGCCGCAATTGCGGTTGCGATGCCATTGCAGAGACGTCTAAAACTTTTATATTGCAGCTGCAATTCATATTTTATAGTTAGCAATACGCTAACTTCTTAGGTTGTGACTTGGAAAAAATTGAACCTCGTGCATTCACATTACGTGTCAATTTTTTCATAAATGATTATTAATTATGATAAACTGATTGGTATAAGAAGTTAAGAACTCTTCTTTGATGATGATTTCTTTGGTTCTTAATAGCACAGGAACAATGTCTGAGAAAATCACAGCAGAAAACCTTCTTCACAACCTTGTGGACACATTTGTGGAGAAGCCAAAAAAGGTATCATTCTTCGAGGAAGAGAATTCAGACTCAGTGAGCACTCAGATCAACAGGCTGTTTGGACGCGAGAAACCTGTATACCATCTTTTAGGAGGCGGAAAATGTATTGCATTTTATTTCTACTCAATCTAATTTAATATAAGATGTACATTATTGACATCAACTAAAAAATTTAAGTCACTTTTTTCTTACATTTTTTGTGCGTTTGAATGTCATAGCTGCGGATGTCATGTTATGGAGGAACAAGAAGATTTCTGCAAGTTTTTTAACTGGTGCAACAATTGTATGGGTGCTATTTGAATGGCTCAATTATCATTTTCTTACTCTTCTATGCTTTGCTTTGGTTCTTGTCATGCTTGCACAGTTTCTATGGTCAAATGCTTCTGGCTTGTTGAACAGGTGATTTGAGAAACTTTACATCTTTTCATTTTCTCTTCTTGCTTTATGTCAATTCGTTGCTCAGTGATTATTTATCTGTCTGATTAAATAATTATTTGGTTACATAGGAGATTTAATTTAATGCAAGCAATTTTGCATCTCTTCATCGTTATTTGATTGTGACAGTGTGTGCTTTATGTTTACAGTACACCATCTAAGGTACCGCGTCTTGTTATCCCACAAGAATACTTTGTCAACATTGGAACTATAATTGGGAATGAGGTTAACCGTGGGTTGAGGTTTCTTCAAGATATTTCTTGTGAAGGAAACTTGAAGCTATTTCTCATTGTATGTTTGCACTTTATTATGTTCATTTACTATATATATAGCCATAACCATTTATCATCCAGAGTTAACCTTTATACATGTTTATTTTCCTCAGTGCTTGCTTTTCAAACAATTCATTTTCTTTTGAAGTTGTCAACATAATCTTTCAATTGTGGCATGTTAACGATATGTGTCATGGCAAATGCTTTTTTGACCTTTTCTTAGTTGGTATGGTAGGCTAAATATTCACTTAATGTGTATAATACTTAGTGGTAGGTATGTTGTACAACTCCATCATGATTCATAAATCATAACATCATACTCCATAGATTGTCGCCATATTTATTCTGTTGACATCAATCACAGCATCATCCATGTTATATTTAAGTCACTTAAGATCAATTGAAATTGCTTCGTCCCCGAGGTGTCAGCTTAGCAGTAAGCGTTTGACATTGTAACCTTAATGGACAAAGTTCAAATTCCATATGAGACACCGATAAAATTGCCATTAGTGCCACTGTTATTAGTAATAATTTCCTTTTCCCCCAATATTTTTTTTTAAATAAAATTGAATCGCTTCTGCAACACTCAGCTAACCCAACTTTCAGTCAATAATGAACTATTATGTGGTTATGCCTCATCATGTCACGTTTTTTGGCTAGAGATATGAATATTATTGTACAAAGGGACATAGAGTTGGAACTAGAAGGGATGCGGTAGGGACAAAAACTGAAAACCTGAAAAAGAGGGGATATACACTTATTTGGTAAAAAAACATTGGAAGTTTGAAGAGTCAATTAAGCATCTGTTATTTTACCTGATTTGGTGTATTAATATTTATATCACAAGTAAACAAAATTGATGTTTTGTTATTTTTAATGCACAATCCTAATGTGACATCCTCTTCTGCACAATAGCTTGCTTTATGATATTTATGTACCTTTAAATGATATTTATTTCTATACTGACAAAGAAATGTTGCATTTATTTTTCTTTGGAATTTGTGATCAATGGTTGAAATTTGAAATACTCCCAGGTTGTAGCAAGTTTGTGGGTTGGTTCAGTGATTGGGAGCTGGTGCAATTTTTTGACTGTCATCTATATTGGTGAGACCAGCTTTCTTTACATATTTATTTTATGGGTTTTTATTCTTTTTAAGTTTTAATCAATACATGATGACCCCAAATATGTTCACATGTATTATGATTGCTTCCCTGTACCTAGCACTAGGTAGCAGTAATGGTTCTAGTTCAGGAAATGGCCTCTCCCCCTGGAGGGTTACTGTCCTATATACTAGAGCTTATATAGAGCTCCTAAAAGAGTGTTGGTGTGTCAAGTGTGAGTAAGAGTCTTACATTAGATGAAAAAGTGGATGTTGAGCAACACATAAGTGAAGAACTCATATACTCGATGTCTTGAGATTTTGGATGAAAGTACAGTTCCAACCCACCCACTTGCGTGGTTGTTTTTAGCTCAATGTGATGTTTTCCTGAATTCCCCTCATGACCCAACAAAAGGGAACCACAAACACTGGTCTGCAAGTTTGAATAATATAGTGCCAGTTTTCTTTGAGAAATTTCTTTCCAATTTCATTATTTTTTTTTTGTCTTAGAAGAGATGGTAAATACCACCATAATTAACTCACACAATTGCGAGGTATCGGGTTCAAACCCGGGACAAGAAGTCCAACCTAGCAATATCGGCTTTTGCCAATTGAACTAGGACTTAAAGACGTTTTCGATTTCGTTTTTAGTCCTCACTTCTATTACAGAACTTCCACTTTTTCAATTGAAAACACTATGAAAACAAGAAACAAATTGAAAATGAGGTCAGTTTTGTAATTAAAAGTTAAAATATATTAAATGATAATAGAAATGATTCCTCAAAGTAAATAGACCCATTTTTAAAAGTTGGTCCATTTGATAAGGATTCAACTCATATCTCATAAGGACTTGAGTTCGAATCCCGCTTCCAATGTAAGGACCTCGTTGGTGATTAGTATGTGAATACTTTTGTAAGCGCTTTTTGAGCCGTGAAGCTTTCCTTGACTTGGGAACCCCGAAGACACACATCGCCTAAACTCTTTCATTGATAAAAAAAAGAAAACAGACCTATTTTTTTATGCTTCAGCTAGTTCTATGAAATCTTTTCTTCTGATAACATGATGAGCTGTAGGTAAGATGCCAGGATGAAGGTTTTTTTTAAGGTAACATGATACCTATTCACAAAGGCTCGCTTCGTTATGTTCTTTTGGATAATGTCATCTCAATAATTGAATCTTTTATAAATTATAAACAAATACAGGCCAATGTTATGTATATTCTTTTGTGGGTACATTTCTACCTAATATTAACATAGATGACATCTTTTAGAAGTTCAATATTGATGTTTTTCCCTTCCAGTTGATTATTCAGTTATACTTGAATGCTGAAACAAATAATTTTTCTGAAGGTATTGTCGCTGCACATACACTTCCAGTTTTCTATGAGAAGTATGAGGACGAAGTTGACAACTTTGTGTTCCAGGTCCTTGGTCAGGTACAAAATAACTATAGAAAGCTCGATGCCGGTGTGCTCAGCAAAATCCCCAAAGGAAATCTCAAAGGAAAAAAACATGAGTAGGTTAATCGTCATGTAAATTAATGGTTGAAGGAAATAACTAGGGGTGGAAATATGTCTACCTTATCAATCATATTTGATCAGAAACTTGCTTATGTAAATGATATTTCATGTAGACAACCTGTGAAACTTATATATAGAGTTTGATTCTAGTTCATCAATCTTCTTTATCATTTTAATTTGCTCAATAACTATGCACTAAAAAAACAACAACAACTAAGCATATTCCACTAAGTAGGGTGGGTTACATGTATCAAACAACGCCATAATGTTTGTCATATAGCATAAATATTTTGCATTTTTGCTAAACTTGCCTTCCATATAACTATGCAATGAGTAAATTTTTATTTTTAACAAAATGTCCAATCATACTTTATTGTGGGGTCATGTCATTCATTTATCTTTCTAAAATATAACCACCCATCTTTGTATGGTGAGATATGATTGTGTGTATATCAAAACTGTTTTACAATATCTGTATATATATAGTAATTCAATTCTATATAATGTTCCTTCCCTTTTTCAATTCCTTTGTTCTTGTATCAATTGCAATAGAGCTCATAATGTTTTCTCTGTGGCAATTGCATTTCATCTTATGCAATTGTGATGTCAATAATATGGATTAGAATCCTCTTTTGCAAGTATTTCCAAGAATTGGATCCCTTGATGCCTCAAAGCCTCTACAGTAGGGGAGATACAAGAGAGAGGAAAGAAAAATTATATTCGAAAAAAATTGAAAAAGTATGAGCTGACAAAGTGAAAGTAATTGAGAAATAGAGAGGTGTTGGAGTTGATTGAAGTTAAAGCATCTTAAAAAAGTCTCACATTGTCTAGTATCATAAAGGAGGAGGGATGTCAAAGCTATATATATTAACTCTAGTTCTTAGGTGCGATCACACTAGTTAGAAACATATTAAAATCATATCTAACTCGTTTCTTTCTCTTTTGCTCTTGCTTTAGAGTGTTGTGATGTATGAGTTAGATATTATCTTTGGAGAGTATGGGTATACCAAGGTTGTGGATTATTTGAGAGAAGTCTATGTGTTGTAACAATTTTCACATAATGTTATTCTCTGATCGTCATTAGACAATGATCGTGGTTTTTTTCTCCGATGTTGGAGTTTTCATGTTATACTCTTGTGTTTGACTATATGATCCTTTAATTTCTTTATGTTTGTTTTTCCCAATAAGTAGTATCATGAGCTTTGTTTTAGCGGGGGGATTAAATTCTTAGTATGCTATGTTATTGCAGTATTGTTTAATCTTGCACATCATAAAAGAACTTTGATATTGTAAAAGTGTTGTTTCAGAAAGGTTATGGCTAGGAAATATTTGATATTTAGGTAGTCTATTGTGACTCGTCTCTCTCTTTCTTGGGAACTTATCTGATGCACGGTTTACAATTTGCATATACCTGAAATGTCAATTTTTTCAAGTTTTGTGAAGTTTGACATAGAGAAATTTGATGGAAACATTTATTTTGCCTTGTGGAAAATACAAGATTTGAGAGATCCAAGCACAATTCACTTGTGTTTGGCTAAGAATACTCTGGTGAATGTGTAGGACATGTTAGCCAAAGAGCTTTGGGAGAAACTTGAAGGGCTATATTAGGCAAATAACATCCCAATCGATTGTTGTTGAAAGAACAATTTCATAACTTATGCATAGATGATAATATGAAAGTATCTGATCATGCATGGATGATAATATGAAAGTATCTGATCATCTAAGTGGTCTTAATAGTACTGTCTCTAAATTAGAAGCTATTGGAATAAATATTGATGATGAAGATGAAACGCTAAGACTCATATGGCCATTTCCATATTTCTATGGACATACCAACAAAATTATTTCTAAAGAAACAAAATTGAAGAGGAAGGATAACACATCATCAAACTCAATGTTGGCAGCATGAGGTGGGTCTTATGTGAAGAATTCACATTTGGTCACTTGATATTCTTTTATGATCTTTAACTAAGTAGCAAATGCAAGAGCTTCTTCATCAATTCCCACTATTTTTTCTTCCAAAGGATCATGCATAAAGCATAACCAATTCACCACATAAATTTAACACTATACAGTTCCAAAGGAAGTTTAGGTATTGAAATCCAAACAACAACTTTACTAGACATCTTAGCATCATGGAAAAAAAAAATTGGCTCCATCCTTGAACAATTTAGTAATATCCAACATCATCTAAGGTCAATTGTATAGTGCAGGGCTGAAGTGTTCCTCTTGAGAAAAATAAACAACATGAAAACCCTATACCATATCTACCATTATCACATACCCTTTCTTGGCCCATCTATTTTGAAGTTGACTTTTCAACAGTTGAAAATTCACGTTTTCGTATTAGTTTTATAACAAGAGTTTTCCTCCAAGGAGCACAACATTTTCCCCATTCATCATCCATGAGCGGTATCTGTGGGTCCCACCCAATAAGTTGTACTCCCTGCATCCGCTAGGTATCTTCATTACCTTCTATTCTGATTGTCTCAAGGATATGTTGTTTATAAATCATCTCAAGAATATTTTCACCACAGAGGTTTATAAGTTTATTTGTAGGATTTGGTCTCCTTGTCATCTACATTACATGGGATATCGTAAGTGAAAACCATGTTTCCCCATCTTTCCCTAACCTAATATTCTTTTTGCTGCATTGAACAACATCCTCCTTTTCATTGCTTTATCCATTCACAACACTTGAGTTTGAAACCCTAGGAGAACTCATTTTGTTACTTTACCAGGGAGGTCATTTTCTCAACCGAACATTATTACATAACACATGATCTTTGATTACACCCTAAAGATTTGTCCTTTATATTATAGCTTGTATACAACACTTGTTAAAATCTTGACTTTGGCTCTATTTTGTAATACTAATAAGTTAGTATATAACTTATGGAACTAACTTATAAGTTTGTTTGATAAAATTGAATGTAGTTAATAAAGAAGTTTCTCCTACGAGCTTAAAACTTCTTTTGAGATACTATTTTAATCAGCGTTTAAACTCATAGTTTATAGTTTTTTTTTTCCATTTTCTTTCATTTTTAACCTTATTATAAAATAAAATATATGTTCACTCAAAAGAAATAATTGCCCATTCACTCACATTATTGTCTCTATATAAGTTGTATATCTTCTCTCTTATATTATCACCACCATTTGAATTTAAGCTTTCCTACCTTTATGTCATCAACATACTACAACCATAAGGATGCATATACCTTTAGAGAGAAAGAGATAAAAGAGAATGATGTGATATACTGATGATATGATA
This sequence comes from Cicer yamashitae, assembly GCA_037974755.1. Taxonomy (NCBI): domain Eukaryota; kingdom Viridiplantae; phylum Streptophyta; class Magnoliopsida; order Fabales; family Fabaceae; genus Cicer; species Cicer yamashitae. Next base: position 33,354,559 of record JBBPBQ010000001.1, on the reverse strand, counting down.
GGAGAGAGATAGAGATAGAATTAAGTGTTGAATGAGTATATGAAAATTAGGGGTCTACATATATCATTGTTGCATAATAAAATATCAAATGCTACATCGTGGATATGCACAAATAACAAGACACATTTAATTGAAGTCTGTTTAATTGAGATTAATGATTGAGGATCACAAATGATTGAAGTACTTTTATGTCATTGAATATTTACTACAACTAAATTTACCAAACGTTTTAATTGCAATCCACTAGCTATAACTTACTAATTATCAATTAACTTTTCACCTTTCTTGGGGCGGCTCATTACTTAGCAGAATATGCCCTTTGTGAAACTGTGGAGATGTGAATTGAAGATAATCCACCTTTCTTGTGTCTTGTATTGTCTTTGGACTTCAGTCCTATCGGACCTTGATTCTGTATTCTTTAATATGAGGTAATTTTGAAAAAAAAAATAGAAACAAAAAAGAAACTGTACTTTGGTACATGGCATAGATCGAAGCCCAACAACAAACAATGAGTTTATAACTTATAACGTAACACCTTAAATTTATTGAGACTCTATTTGGCAAGATAAAAAAATGAGTTTATAATTTATAATGTAACATTTTAAATTTATTATTATTATAAATTAGTGATATTTTTTTATACATGTGTTTAATGTGGTGTGATAATTTTTACGTGATTGTCTTTTTTTGTTTGTCTTTGTAGTTATTTAAATTAAAATCAATGATCATTGTTATTAGACTTATTTATTTTATTTTAAAAAATATATAAAATAAGATATACTAGTTTTGGATTGCTATTATCTTAGGTCTCATATTTTAGTAGTGTTGTTATCTAGTCCTTTATTATTTAAATTTATTTTTATGTAAGTATAAATATAAAATAAGTATATTATTTATATATACAATATAATAATGATGACGTCGTCGTGCATAAACTGAATTCGTCATATAATAGCCTAATAATATCTATTAATAGCCTAATTTAATAAATTGGATTCGCCATAAACAGAATTAATGGACCTAAACTAAATTTTGAATTCGTGATATACTATTTTGTAACCTAATAATAGCCTAAGTGATAATCAAACCTTATTTTATTATCTTCCTATGCTAGCAGGGCAGCCACACGGCCTCTTCAAATTTTAATATCCCTTGTTTTATGAAAGCTATTATTCAATTTGGCTTGTACACACCATAACCAAGTTATTCTATATTTTTATTATCATCTTCTCATTTTGATTCTTTCTTATACATATTGGAAATCATATTGTAGTCGAGAGTTGCCCTCATCTTTCTGTGACATTTCATAGCTTCTTATTAGCGGAACTAAAATTAAGTGTCTCTATCTCCTTTTCCATTTTGAGTACTTTCTCAAAAAGCCACAACGGGGCACAAAATCTTCGCCACTCACACATAATCAACCGTGGGATACGATTATGGCCTCAACTCTACCAATCGTGGTGCCATTTTCCCTGAAAACGGCCACTTTTCTCTCTTGGAGCAGACTCTTTTGATATTTTTCAGCCACCATAGTCATCGGCGGAGAAAACATACATCGTTTTTGGATTCCTCTTGTTGTTATCTTCAGAAAACACTACTCATTGACGTAATTTGACAAAATTGACGTCGAAATCTATCGATGCTTTGGCACATCGGTGAGTCTTTTCAATTATAGAATTTACATCTTTTAACTCCATTGAATTTAATAAATTAAAATTTATATATATATATACCCAATTACAAATTCTGTTTGTTAAATTTTGTGTTTAATATTTATTTTTGATTAGGCAAATTTTGTTTTATCTCAAGAGTTTTAGTCCGATTAATAAAAGAAATTCATCTTGTTTAACTAATATAGTTGTTCATATATTTACATCTCTACTTTGGATAAATAGATATGATTTTATACAATTTATTAAAAATCAAATTATGTTAAAAACAAAAGTAAAAGTGTTTTCCAATTAAATTCAAAATTTAGTTTTATAACCAATGGTTTTATTTGTTTCATAAGATTAGTTCTATTTTAATCATAATACACTTATTTATGTTTAATTGATACTATTCTAATTATTTAATATTTTAGTACTCTAATTTTAAATATGAAAACATATTATTGTGTTTTAAAGTTCTAACTCTATTTAGGCTATATCGTTATTATTTTTTTAAAACTAAAATGTTATAACTATTATTAATCATATAATTTGATTTATATAGGTGTATATAATATATATATAATATATATTATAAAATACGTTTTAGATTATATATCACAAATAGTTAATAATTGATTTATATGGGTTTGTCATTGCATATATATTTAGCTTTTATTGGTTATTGGTGGTCGGTAGACAAAGAAGAAGATGTGAACCTCTTAAGCTGTTTGAATTCGTTGTTGCCGTAGAGATTGTTATGTCTAGTGAAAGCTTCAACTGAGGTAAGGGGTGAGAGATGGTTTGATTTCATGAGTATAATATAACGTGGGATGAACGGGAATGCCAAAATTTCCAAAGATTCATCCGGGACTTACTACGTACGGTCGAGCCATATTGAGTAATAATAATTATTTAATAACATATGAATCGTAACGGTGAGGACTAAAATATGATTTAGAAACCTACAAAATTGTTGTGAATTAATTTATGTCAAGATTGCATGATATTTGATTTTATGAAATCCTATGCTAGCTGTTATTGTATGGATGATGTGTATTTGATTGCTCATGTATACTTGAATGAAATTATGATTTTACTTGAATGTACCACTTGTTTGTTTTTCTATTTTATGATTGATAGAATTAGACTGTTCATTGTGAGTGGTGTGGTCCAAATGTTGGGATTTGATTGAGATTGACTGATACATATAATGATGTAAACTTTGATGATTATTGTGGAATGATTGATATATACATAGATGTAAATTTGATGAATATTGTGAATTCAAATTGAGAATTGTTGAGTTGTGATCATCGAATAAGTATGAACTAGATGTTAGAGACTTGTGAAGTGAAGATTATTTTGTCACCGTATAGGGAGAGTCCGACAAACCCAGTGATTTTGGGGAAGTACAACTGAATGAGCCTAATTGTGGAAGGCTACAGTCGAACTGTAAGGTAAGACTAGACCTTGGGGGGTATCTCTGGTGGAGAATTCCTAAGTGGATTAGTGGGTTATTCCCTAAGGCCAGGAGCTACCGTGCAACACAAGAGTACCCCGACCACCGTGTATATGTATCTCGGGTTGAGTTGAGGGGATCTATGAGGACTTGGCCATTCATGAATTGCCTGCCTATTCCTGTAGTGGCATAGTATCAGGCCTCCTAACCAAGTACTTCAGAGTAGAATGGTACCAAATGATGAAGTATAAAGTATAGGACATGCATAACATTTCATACTTGTGATTGTTTTATTGTGATTGATTTGGATTAACCTTTGATATTATGTTCTTGAATATTTCTCATGCTTGTGCTAATTTGACTACTTGCGTGTTCTTCTCGTTTATCTTATACTATTACATGATTTCGAAACTCACCCTTCGTTGTTTGTGTTTGGTGTTTGCGATGGACGCAGACAAGCTGCAAGTGATGACTAATACTCTCAGAGTGTCAGAAGTCGTCTTATCTTGAAGACTTTTATTATATGCCTTTTGTTAATGTTTTTTTTATTTTGGGAATTCTCACTTTGATAGTGACATCGGATTGGGACTATATTGACATTTATTACTAAACTTATTTACGTGTATTTCAAAGGAATTTTGTTGTCCAATAGTATGACTTCGAACTGTAAATTTGGTGGATATTTTTTTGAGTAACGTGACGTGCTAAGTGATTATATGATACTCTTTACCTTGTAATATAGTTCGAAAGTTTATTTTTACTTTTTTTCTTGAAGAATTTCATTACTCAGTGTCAAAATTAAAAAAATATTAATTTAGGGGTTTAGGATGTCACATATAAACTATAAGATCTAATTTGGTAACAATTATTTATGTATTTATAGTTTATAACATTTTTTGATAAACTACTTCAAGTAGCTTATAGCTTTTTTTTTCCTTCCAATTTTATCTTTATTATGGTAACTAAAATCATTTTTTACCCTTTATAATTTATTTATTATAATTAAAATAAATAACTTAAAAATTTAAAATAATTTTAAAAATAATTTATATAATTTAAAATAATTTTAATAAATAATATTCTAAAGTAAATAATTTAAAATAACTTATTTATTATAATTTAAAATAAATAAGTTAGCTACATAAAAAATCAGATTAATAAATAATTTAATTATTCTATTTTTCAATAATTTATAAATAATTTAAATTTAAATTAACTAATATTTTAAACTAAATAAAGTATTTATTTTAATTTAAAATAAATAAACTATCCAAATAAATAAAAAACACATCACATTGATAAATTTTTAAATTAATAATAAACTTTTTTATATTACAATTTTGAATATTTTAAACATTAATTGATGAAATTTATTTTTAATTAAAAATATCCTTTTATGTAATTTTACATTTTTAAAGTAATTGAACCGCTAATTTTATCAAACATTTCAATTAAGTATTAATTATAAACTATAAACTATCAGCATACTTTTTACATCAATTAATTCAAATTTTAAAATCAACTAGTCCCAGATCGGAAGTTTGTTAACAATTGAGAAGATTAACTATGTATAGTATGTATAAAATAGTTACATAGCGAAATATGCTTATTGCAATTGTGATAATTCACTTTTTCTTTGGACTAAAAAATGATATTTATATTCATTTAAAATGGTAAAATACACTGATATAATACATATTTAAAGTCATTAAAATAAAATAAAATTAATCTACGAATAAACACATAACACTCAAGTTAAACAATAGCATAACACAAAACGAGAATATGTATACCAATACGACAAAATTAAAGTGTTTGGAATACTCATGCACTCATATCTATACCGTTGACGATATAAAATCATTTATTGAAATTTGTAATTAATCAAACCTATTATGTCAATTTGAACCAAACAACACCGTATCAAAACAAGAAAACCAAAAAACATCACACCAAGACGACAAACAAAACAATATCATACTCAAATAATAAAATCACAAAAAAATACAAAAGTAAAACTAAATCTATATAAAAATAACTTATTTAGATAAAATAAAAAGAAAAAAAAATTTTAAAAATGATTTCAAAGCAAATATAGTTCTAAACCACCCTTTTAATGACGAAGAAGAAGAGAAAACTAAGTTTTTCTGAGCAAAGAAGGCTACAAAGAGAACTAACTTTTTCAATCCTTATCATGATAGTTAACCTTCTAAAATATGAAATTTCTTTATCCTAATTTTCTATCAAAAACTAGTAAAAGACCTGTGGGTTCCCACGGGTCCGAGGTCGACATTATATTGTTTTATGTGACTTAAAAAATCATATATCAATTTATATAAATTATAATATGCTTAGAAAGTTGAAGTAATGAGAGATAAAGACTTTTAAAATATTAATATACAATTTTCTCATTTATTTTTATATATTTAAACTAAAGTGGAGCATATAAAATATAAGCATAATTACACAGACAAAGTTTAGAAAATATTTAATCTTATCGATGATAATTTATTTCGTGTATGACGATATATTAAAACTTTTATCAATGGAAACTTTGTCTCGTATATCATAGTTAATTTGAAATTTTTATGAGTAAAAAATTGTCTCGTGTATGAGAATTATTTAGAAGTTTTTTCCAGTAAGAACTTGTCTTGTGTATGATTGTTCAAACTCATAAGTAACAGTTTGTCCGATGTATTTTAAATGTTTTCATTTTTATGTCGATAATATTAAAAAAACTAATTTTAACTGATTCTTAAATGATAAATATATGTCCTGTGCTTGTTTTTTTTACAATAAATTGCAATTAGTATATTATAATTATATTCAAATTTATTTAGAATATATAAAAAATGTTAAATTTAACTAATTGATCAAAGACAAACATTTGTTCTGTGTATAAATTTTACGATCCAACAGCTTCTTTACTGATAAATTTCCAAGAAAACAATGTAAAAGAAATTATATTTAGTGTATTATAATTGTCCTTATTTTTATATCGATGATACTAAAAAAAAGTAATTTTAAATAAATTTTTATTTACAAATATTTGTCTTGTGTATGGTTTACCTAACAAATTATAAACAACATATTATAACTATTCTCTTTTTTATTTAGAAAATATAAAAAATATTAATTTTAATTAATTGATTAATGACAAATATTTATTCTGTTTATGAATTATACATTTCAAAGGTTTCTTCATTTCCAAAAAATATGAAAAAATTGATGTTTGAAATTTTTTTAGTTAGTGTATTAAAATTGTTTTAATTTTGATATCAATCATATTAAAAAATAATAATTTAAAATAATTATTTATTGACAAACATTTCTCCCGTACATAATTTTTACAATAAATTATAATTAGTATATTATAACTATTATCATTTATACTAAATTTATTAATTGATTAGAGACAAATATTTGTATGTATATGAATTGTACACTCCAACAATTTCTTTATCGTCTCATTTTCGAAAAACACTAACATGAAAAAATTGAAGTGCGAAAAAATTATAGTTAAAATATTATAATTGTTCATATTTTTAAATCGACGATATTAATAAATACTAATTTTAACTAAATCTTTAGAGACAAACATATGTCTATGTACGATTTTTATAACAAATTATAATTTTTATATTACAATTATTTATGTGACACCCTAAACCCTAAAATAATATATAATAATTTATACCATATTTTTTTATAAAAATTTGTAGCGGATAAATAAAAACTCTTTCAGAGGAAGAAAAAACTTTTACAAGTTATTTAGGATATCACATTTCTCAAAATTCAAAAGTAACACTTTAAACTTTTTTCCTCTTATAAAACGGTGCAATCTCCATAAACTTGATTTAACTAGAATTTCTTAATTTAATTCCAAAAAAACTTACTAGTACTTATAAGGTTTTCATACAAGAAGTTGTTTCTAATTAAATAAATAAAAAAAATACAATTTATGACTTTCATTCCCAGTATCGCCTATCAGACCGGGACTTCTCTCAAATTTGAACTTCAAGACTCATTAACTTGTAATAACTGCGATTTCGGAAACGCATGGCAAAACTAGTTAAACACAAACAACGAAGGAGGTGAAGGTGCAAACATGAGAAGGGGAGTTGAATTGTGTTTGCCAAAGTTGATAATTTTTTGATAATTTATATTTTTAAAAAAAAAACTAGTTCGATTTTGGTGACGTACTTGGTGTAGAAGCAATCGGATTCAGAGGTAGCAAGCAATGTAAGCATAAATAGTTTGACATGTAGATTTATCCTAGTTTACCACTAACTTGGCTACATCCCTCATTCAGAAGGCTTTAATCCACTACTTCAAATACCTTGAATTACAGAGCATCTGACCCTCCAAGTTATTCTTCCCAAACAACCTAACAACCCCAGACTTTTAGGAACTAACTACCTTGACCCTATAAGCCAAGATTGAAGAAGGAACTAACCACCTTGACCCTGCAAGCCAAGTCTTCTCCTAACAATCTGACAACCCCAGATTGAAGAAGGAACTAAACCATTATCGGGTTATATACAAAAGATTGGAACTTGAGTAGTTGCTTCTAACAAAGCTGATAATAATAATAACTCTCACACTCTAAGAAAAGAACACTCATAAAATATTTCTAACTTGAACAAGTATTTCTCTCTTTGAACTCCAAGATGAATTTGTAATTTTGAGCTTGTGAGTTCTTCTACTCTTTTCTACTTTTCGATGTTTTTCTCCTTCAGCCTTGAGTGTCTATGTATAGTAAAAATTTGGGCTTCAATTTAGTCATTGTTTAATTTTAAATTGTATCTTGTTCAGATTGAGTTTGTAAATTCTTCAAATTAATTCTACTCATATTTTGTTGTAGATAAATCTTGAGTTTGTAAATTTTTTATTTTTCTTCATAAACTAACACTCTTATTAAACAAACTTTGTAGCTTAGTAACATAATTGTAATGACTTAGATATCAAATCAAACATAATAGTTGTATTTACAATTTTATTTTATACAGTTTTATTTGCAAATATCATCTCAAAATAATAATAGTTAATTAGATGTATGAATTATAGGGAAAAAGTGGACAGTAAAGTGCTAGTCACATCACAAAAGAATAACTAGAAAAAAATATTAAAAGTGGCATTAGCATATATAAAATTTACAAGACAACTAAACAAATTAAAAAAATAGTTGAACGATTTGAATTGATAGTAGTAATTACTTTTCTTTCTACGATAATAGGCTATCTTAATGGAAAAAGTTTGAACTAAAACAAATGTATAACATAAGTGCAACTTAACAAATACATTAATTAAATCCGATTGTGAAAATATGTGCATTTAAAATAGAATAATTCTGGAACCCGGTAAAAACTTTGTTTCATTGTATTAGTGTGAAAAGCGACACCACTCTTTAAGATAAGTATTTCCTCCGTCTCATTTGAGGTGTGTACAATTCTTTAGAAAATGATTAGTTGATTTGATTTCAATGATAAAATGTTTGATTTACTCAAATATTTTTATTAATTGCAGTTAATGAAAAAATTTGATGAGTTGAAATATAATAAATAAAAGTATATTAGTGGAGAAACATAATTAATGTTGTATTGGTATTCTAAAATGACAAATAATTTGAGACAAAAAGAAATGGCAAATGAGACATTTAAAATGAGATGGAGGAAATAAATGTTTCCTCGTAAACTTGACTTGTTAGAATGGAATAGTAATTTACAAATTTGTGACAAATATAAAATATTTGGTTAAAACCTAATTTTTATCCTCCATCTGTTTATCTCCAGCTCAAAGGCCTCTTGTGGCAGATCTTTTTTGTTGAGTTATATGAGGCAAGAACAACAAATATAATATCACTCAGAATACAATCATAATGCAAAAGGAAATATTGAAATTTGATTTGGATGACGTAAAGTTAAAAACATAGATTAGAGGTTTCAAATTATCCTTTAGACAACGTATTGTTATTATTGTTCCTTAATTACTATGGTGACTTTAGTTTTCCAAGAATTGTGTAAATTCCAACCATTGTCCAGTTGATTTATTGCGCTAAAAAAATATGCATTGTAACAATGAATCTACTTTGAATGATGAAAATTAGGAACTATCAAGATCTTATGGTTTAAAAAAGAAGAGCAAATGACCTAATAAGAAGTGATTCAAATGAGTCAAAACTTACAGTTTGTCGAATGGAACATCAATAATTGGCATCGATGTAAGTTAAATAAATTAGACTTTTTGTATTAGTGATATTGTAAATGAAAGATAACATAAAAATTATGTAAATAAATATGAAACATAAAATGGAACACGCATTTCTAGTGGCTAGCAATCCCATGTGGAAGAAGAAGATGGTCGTAACAGCCCTCTCACTACCTTAGAAGATTTAGACAGTAATTAGATCATTAAATTAGATTAATCGAAATTTATTAAATATTAATACCCTATTTTTAGTAAGAGTTGGCTTAAGTTTAAAATAATGGGAAATTGGTAGTATTAAAATTGTCCAAGTGTCAAAAAGGGAACCATGCCACTTTTCCTTCTCTCTCCTTCTCTTTCACTCATCAGTATTAACAATCCTTCACTTTCATTTCTTTCATTCCAGTTAGACATTCCCAAAATAATTCTGAAAAAAAAAAACACCAACACCTGTTACTGTTCATTGTCTTCTCCATCCCTCCATTTTCCGCTTATAAATTCTTTAAAAAACATCAGTCTTCTACAATCCTTTACCTTCACTCCAACTCCTTGCATGTCTATTTCCTTATCTCAAACTCTAGAAATCAACCAAAAATGGTACAAAAAGGAGATAACGAGAAAACGGGGAAAACCCCAAAGCTGACATAAGAAACAAGAGACTGAAGAAATTGAGAGTTGATAGAGTAGGCATCTTCCACAAATTAGCTCCAGTTGAAGGGGATTATCCTTAGAAAACCGTGAGTTCTTTTCTAGAACTGATTTGACCTTTTGGATGTGGGTTTTGGGTTCGATTTCGGTTTCGATTTATTTTACTGGTTTGGAATGATTTTATGGGCTCGATATTGGGTTTTATGAAGATCTGAGAGTGAGGGAAAAACTTGGTTTTATAGCATGTAGGAAATGTTTGAGAATATGCATTTAATTTCTCGTTAAATCATGCATTCTGCAATTGTGGTGTGATGATTCTGGTGTGTGAGGAATTAAAGAAAATAGAATTTATCGTGATGGGTGAAATATGGAATTAATGCGTTCTTGGAATTCCAAAACATGTTGTTTTGCCTCTAATTCTTTTTATCCTTTTACCTTTGATTTTCTTCTCTTTTGCCTCTGATTTTCCTCTTCTATCTGCCTCTGATTCCATTTCCTCTAATCATGCTGCTTCTGATCCAAGTTCCTTTGATCATGCTGCCTCTGATCTAAGTGCCTCTAACTTCCTCTGAACATGTATCCTTGGATTCTTCCTCCGGACACGTATCCTCTGATTCTTCCTCTAGACGCATATCCTCTGATTCTTCTTCAAGATCCGTATCCTCTGATTCTTACTCTGGACGCGTATCCTCTGATTCTTCCTATGGACACGTATCATCTGAATATTCCCTTGGACACGTATCCTCTCAATCTTCCTGTTGACGTGTATTCTCTGATTCTTCCGTTAGACATATATCCTCTGAATCTTCCTCTGGACATGTATCCTCTGATTCTTCCTCTAAACACATATCCTTTAATTCTTTCTCTGGACGCGTATCGTTTGATTCTTCCTCTAGACACGTATCCACTGATTATCCCTCTGGACGCGTATCCCCTGATTCTTCTTCTGGACACGTATCTTCTGAATCTTTTGTTGGAAACTTATCCTCTGAATCTACCTCTGGACGTGCATCCTCTGATTCTTCCTCTAGACACATATCCTTTGAATCTTCCTTTAGACGCGTATCCTATAACTCTTCCTTTGGATACGTATCCTCTGATTCTTCCTCTTGACACGCATCCTCTGGTTTTTCCTCTGGATACATATAATCTGATGCTTCGTCTGGACATGTATCCTTTGGATCTTCCTCTAGACGTGTATCCTCTGATTTTCCTTTAGACACGTATTCTCTGACTATGCTGCTTCTGTTCAGAATGCTCTGATTAGACCATCTCTGATTACGTTGCCTTTGACCCAAGAATGCCCTAACTCCGCATCTCTGATCTAAGTATCTCTGATCTAAGTTGGAATAAGTTTTGATGATTAATGTGAGCTATAGTATTATACTCTAATCTTAGAATTTTAATGTTGAATGGAGTTAATAATATTTATTTAATTGATGATTGAGATATGCATTGCATACGTGATAAGAAGATACGTTGCATTTCAAAAATAAGAGTATGACATGCATATTATGGTGGGACATTTCAACTTTGTTTCAGGCCAAAATGTATGAATTAATTACCATATTCTAGATAATTGGTATTGGTCTTTACAATTATGGTGAAGGAGAAAAATATACCAAAGTCAGTTACTCAATTGGATATAACATCAGTTGCATTTCATCAAACACCACATAAGCAATTTTGTTATAATCAAATTGGAGAGGAAGTTAGCATAAACAATGGTTCATGTCTCGAGGCTGTGGTATCTTGTCTTCTTGAATCTTGGTTCAGCCAAGAAAATAAGAATAGATATTTGGACTTGCATTAGGAATGATTACGAAATAATTCCCATTTAATAAATGATAAATAGATAATAGAGAAACATTTATTTCATTATGAGTTAATATTGTTTGTTTAATGTTAAAACTTTTTTTTGTTGATGTAATAAAATATAATAGATGAAATGAAATTGAGTACTATATGAAGAATAGAAAGAGAAGAGATTCTAGTTATGATAACTAAGCAAATCGGTGAGGGGGCACAAATAGAGTTATGTGGCATAAAATGTGATTAGGTGTCGATGAATGGTTTGAGAGTCTATTTTAATATATTATTGAATAAAAATACAATTGTGACACATCATCCAATATTGTGCCATTTCATTCAAATATTGCCACCTCAGCAAAAATCCCATGTGGCACATCTAAAAGGTACTCCTTCATCCTCCTTATTATTTAACTTCCAATTTTCTTTAACACACATTTTACTATTATTATTACTATTTAGAATCTAATATTATTTATAACTATTCATGTGACATGAGTTACACATTAAAGTACAATAATATTAGTCAATCGACACTCATTGCTCCTCCATCATTATAGAGATGTACAATTTTTCTATGGTTTTTACTTCAATTAATATATTGGATGAAATGGCACAATATAGGGCCTCACAAGCCTAGTGATGTTGGAGAAGTACTATTGAATGAGCCTGATCCTGTCATTCTAATGTTGAACCTTAAGGAAAGATTGTTAGACTTTTGGGGTATTCTAGTGGGCAATTCCTACGTGAGTTGGAGGAAGCCCTCCAAATGTCAGGAGTTACTATGCAACACACGTTTACCTCAACTGTCACGTATATGTATCTCAGGTTGAGTTGAGGAGATTTATGAGGATATGACCAATTTGAATTGTCTGTCCACTTGTGTGGTGACATAGTATCAAACCTTCTAACTAAGTACTTCAGAGTTAAAATGGTACCAAATTGTGAAGAAGCAGAGTCTAAGCTCAATCATAACATTGTATTTTCTTGTGATTGTTTTGTTGTGATTAATGTGTTTCAAAAGTTATAATAGTTTCTCTTAGAGGGTTTGATGCATATTATAATGAGATAATGATTTGATTTGAGTGACTTTGTTGTTATAATACGGTATTATTACTTTGAATATTTTGATATATCATGACGTGGTATGATACGATCTATTATGATTATTTGTGCATTCTTCTTACTTATATTATACTATCAACATGATTTTGAAACTCGCCTCATTCGTTGTTTGTGTTTGACTGACTTGACCCATGCGTTTGCGAAATCGCACTTATTACAAGTGAATCTTGAAGTTCAAGTTTGGGAGAAGTTCCGCCCTGATATGTGATATCGGGAATGAGAATTAGAAGTTATTTTTTTATATGAAAATATTGTTAGTAATAGTAAATTTTTGGAATGAAATTAGTAAATTACAGTTAAATCAATTTTATTGATATTGCACTTTTTATTTGCGAAATTTAGTTTAAAGTGTCCTATATGTACTATGAGAAATGTGATATCCTAAATCACTTGTAAATGCTTTTGTTTCCTTGGAAAATTTTTTTATTTATCCGCCGTAAATTTGTACAAAAATTTAGAATAAACTATTATATATATATATATATATATATTATTTTGGGGTTTAGAGGGTCATGATAAACCTATTTTTATAGGATTTTAAGAGGGTATTTACTCTCTATTTTATCTTATTTTATAGTTTTGATTTCAATTTATTCTTATTTATTTATTTATTTATCGTATTTGCAGAATTGATCATGAGATGATAAAATGAATTCAAATTGGTCAAATTTACTATGTTTTTAATGCAAAAATGTCAAGTTTAATATTCCAACTTGTGAGTGCAAGAAGGAGGTTTGTTGCACAATTCAAGGAGATTGAATTTTATGATAAGAAAATGTTGCCAAGGGGAATGTTGTTGCCAAAGGGAAAGGTTGTTGCATGATATTAGGATATTCTTGCTATCATAAAAAGGAAAAAAAAAAATTCAAAAACAAAGGCCGCACACTATTAAAAAATCAGAAACAAAATCGGAGGCTTAAAAAATTGAGAGAGAGAATAAAGGACGAACACTTTTGAAACATAGGAGTGCTTGGAGCTGGAGTAAAGTGTCTCAAATTTTGGAGCAAAAAAATTCACTCTTTGAGGGTTTTATTTATTTTCCCTTAATTGATGAACACTTACACTTCTATTATTTGCTTTATTTGCTATATGTCAATGAGTAATCAAGCTCTCTTCTAGGGTCTTTGGTGAATCTTGTGATTAAAATATCATTTTACTATGTCTTAGTTTTTAATTTTAGTTTTATTTTAGATTTTTTTTGTTTATCTCAATTAAATTATTCTATTGTTTTATTTACATGTTTGGGATGACCAACCTTTGCATGCCTTAATCAATCAATTGACCAATGACCAACTACAATTAATTGGTAAATCTATAGAATAATTGAGATTATGATTTTTGTATGATGAAACATAGATACTAATCTTTCAGTCACTCAACCTCTTGGTTCTTTATGTTTTCTCTTAATTATATTTTTTGTATGATCAATCAAAAAATTAATTGAGGGAAAATAATATTACATTGAATGAAGAATCTTTGTTAATAGTTTAAAAGAGGAATTGATAATTGAGAAAATAAATAAGAATTTATATAAAACTAGGACTTGTGTGACACCCTAAACCCCAAATAAAAAAAATATTTAATTTTCTTATTTTTAAAATAATGAAATCCTTCATATAAACAAATATATAAAATTCCAAACGCATTTTTTTTTATTAAGGCAAAGAGCATCACGTAATCGTAGCAGTAATTAACAAAATCCCTTTGGAAACACACATACACAAGTTTAATGATAATTGTAAATGTAGTCCCAACCCGATGTCACTATCAGAGCGGGAATTCCCAAAATAAATCAAGTTCAAAAATGACGTTAACAAAAGGTAGAAAATAGAAGTCTTCGGGGTAATACGACTTCCTACACTTCAAGAGCATTAATCTTCACCTGCAGCTTGCGGCTCGTCTGCGTCCATCGCAAACGCCAAACACAAACATCGAGGGGTGAGTTTCGAAATTATGTAACAATATAAAATACACGAGAAGAACACACAATCAGTCAAACAGTACAAATAAGGAGAACATTCAATAATATATTATCTAAGGTTATTCTAATTCAATCACAATAAACAGTTACAAGGATAAAATGCTATGCATGTACTATACTCTATACTTCATCACTTGGTACCATTCTACTCTGAAGTACTTGGTTAGGAGGCCTGATACTATGCCACTACAAGAGTGGACGGACAATTCATGAATGGCCAAGTCCTCATAGATCCCCTCAACTCAACCCGAGACACATATACGCGACAATCGGGGTACTCTTGTGTTGCACGGTAGTTCTCGGCCTTAGGGAATAACCCACTAATTCACTTAGGAATTCCCCACTAGATGTACCCCCAAGGTCTATCAGTCTTACCTTACAGTTCGACTGTAGCCCTCCACGATCAGGCTCATTCAGTTGTACTTCCCCGAATCGCTAGGTTTGTCAGACCCTCCCTATATGATGACAAAATAATCCTAACTCCGAATCTCTACAACACATATCTCATACTTACTCGATCATGACAACTCAATGAATTTCAGTTTGACTTCATAATATTCATCATTTTATGTATATCAGTCAATCACGATACAATCCCAATATTTGGTTTACACTACTCACAATGCACAATCCAATCTTATCAATCGCAATAAAAAAAAAAAATCATCAGGTAGTACATTCAAATAATTTTACGATTTCAATCAAATAGCAAGAACACTCCAATATATATTATTCATACAGTAACAATCAGCATCACATTTCATAAAATCATTGAACGTGCAATCTTGCTATAAAATAAATTCACAACAATTCTATAGGTTGCTAAATTACATTTTAGTCCTCATTGTTACCATTCATATATTATTAATTAATTATTATTGCTCAATAGGGCTCGACCGTACGTAGTGAGCCCCGGATGAATATCTGGGAATTTCGGTATTCCCATTCATCTCACGTTATTTTATATTCATAAAATCGAACCTCATCTCACCCCTTACCTCAGCTGAAGATTCCTCCCAACGAAGTCGATCCGCTGATTTAATGTGTCGCGTCTTCGCCAACCACCGTATCTAACAGTCCGCAAGAGAAAATAAGTCAAAGCAACAACCAATACGAATTAAGTACTTGCCATAATAGACATATAAATTTTTACTAAAATGACTAATTAAATTATCTGCTATTTGTAATATAACCCAAAAATATATTTAATATTTATCGAAACATACTTATTAGTATACTAACCTAAAATAATTTTTAATTTTAATTAAAGTAAGACAGGGTCACATAATTAAATAATTATGGAGTATATTTTTACTTTGGATGTAAAAGAATAGGTAAGCAATGTCCTAATACAGAATGTATATATATATAAACAAAATTAAAATGTTTCTCTGTAGCAAAACTGGCCAAGGTCCAGACCTTCGAAATCTTTGCATGATATTTTACAATTTAAATACTACTTCTCTAAATAAAATTAAGGACACCATTTTGTTAGAAATGTTCTTCTCTAGAATAAATTAGTCTAATTAATCATTATTGAATTGTATGTTATTATAATGGTAGTACCATTCTTACAATACATCTAATGGCATGAAGGATAACAAAATTTCGATATTATGCAGGTAACCATAACCTACTGCTCTCATAAATTTTAATAGGTAAAGAAATAGTCATTTGAGCACCAGGGACATATTGATCATGTTAAATAATTTTCCATCAAAGCCATGAGATAGGTTGAGGCAATATGGTTTTGCACAAGACATTGTTTCTCATAATTGATTGATAAGCCTGTATTGCCTAATTATAAACGTGTGACTGTACATAACCATGGGAGTCTCAAATATTAGAAAAATCAAGCTTAAGCTAGGCTAAGAGAATTGTATAGAGGGATTTTCCATCTGAAATTACAGTCCCTTAATTTTTTATCAATTTTTTTTCCTATGCTTTCATCCGTATCAGAATTATATATATCAGCAGGATGTTGAGAAGTTAACTATGACTACCCGGATATTGCCCAACATTGATATAATTAGATCAACAGCCTCCTTATAATGATATAATTGATAGAATTGGGGAATATGCTCTCTCTTTTTTTTTAAACCAAAGTGTATCAAATTGATGTAATTAGGAACATATACTCCCTTCTTTTTATTCAGACCAAATTGTATCAATTGATGGGATTAAGAAAAGTATACCTGCTGTATAGTTGTGGTGTTGTTGTTAGAACCCTGATACTGAAACAAGCTGCGGCAGATTTGTTTTCTTTTTCTTTCCTTCAGTGCGTACGCGTAATTTAGGCTAATGTGTATATATATATATATATGCATATGGCAAGGCATGTGGACCTATCGGCTAATATATATATATTGTATAGGCATGTATATATATGACTAATGTATATAAGGCTCTAATGTTATTATTTTTATTAATATTATCATCATCATCATTATTATTATTATTATTATTATTATTATTATTATTATTATTATTATTATTATTATTATTATTATTCTAAACCCACCCTATTAGTGCTAAAGGTAACAATTAGTGTAGGAACACAAATTCACTCGTTGTATTATTTTATTTAAATATATATACATATATATATATATATATTTTATTTTTTTGTAAGTTAATTATAGTTACTATTAAAGATTTAAATCCATTACTAAGGCAAACACACATGACACACATAAAGAAATTAGAACACATAATAACACTCATAATAATAGTAGTGTATCATTATACTATTAAAATTAGATAATGAGAAATTGGGGTGTTACAACTTGAGGTATTGATATTACAAGTGAAACCATGACCCTAAGTTTACTTTTCATTAATTCAAAGTTGTGTTGTTATATACTCTCGTCATAATTTTTATACTATCGTTACGTTTTCGTTATCGCAAACCAACAATAATTTTCATTAGTCTAAATAATATAAAATCTTGATTAGTTTGGTATTTGTTAAATTAATATTTGTGGATATGGAATCTTATATATTACTACTTGTTAAATCCGTGGTTTCAGAGTAGGTCTGTCAAATCTGAACGAGTGAGTTATGTGTCATTAGTCAAATGTCAATCTTGAGTCAATTGTGTTTACCAATGTTCTCTATTAACGATCTAAATGCTTGCCTATTATTCTTGTGTTAGGTGTTATGTGTTTTTCTATTGCATTACATGATTTTTGAAGATAATTGTTAACTGTTACTACTTTTTTATTCTTGTTGTGTTGTGGATTCTATATTCATACCTAAGTGACTAAATAAACCATGAAAGGATTCGTTAAGATTTGAGTTAATTTGATTTTTTTTACATGATATGTTTGTTATTTATTTAGTGGACTTGTGGCATGTGTGCCTAACTATGATATTTTACTCATTCTTTTCATGTGAATAGTTGGAAATAAATTTTTGGATTAGCTAGGTATATGTTTTAATTTATTAATTTCATCAATGGTATCCTAATTATTGAATTGAGACTTTACCTATTTGTGGTTGTGCGGGAAACTTACTCTGATTTTCCTCAAACTTTAGTAAGTGGTTTCCACCAGTAAACTTGATTAATTAATATATTTTATTAGTGATTGTAATTTTGCTTTGAATCTATTTAGTATATCCAGAATTAAATCAATTTTATTGAGATTATACTTTTTATTTGAGAAATTTAGTTTAAATTATCCCATATGTACTTTGAGAAATGTGATATCTTAAATCACTTGTAACAGTTTTTATTTCATTGGAAAAAGTTTTTATTTATCCGCCGTAAATTTGTACAAAAATTTAGTATAAACTATTTTATAAATTTAGTTAAAGAGTTGAAGGTCTCGTGTTCAAATCGGAGTGACGAAAAAAATACTGACATAACAACTAATTACTAACTCCAATTATTTAAAAAAAAATACAAAAGTACTATTCTTCCTCATTTGACCGTAAGTGATAGTTATACTATCATCATTTTACATATAAAAAGCAAAAGAAAGATTATATAACACCTAATTTACTAATATGTTTTTTGGAAAACATTTTATTTAAACATGAAAACAAAATAATAACTTCTAAAAATATAAATAGAAGGGTACGTGGTTTCCTTTAAAAATATAAACACCTATAATCCAAAAATATATATAATTTTTAAAAATAAACTTTTCAAATTAAAATAAGACAAGACTTAACTCAAGACATTGAAGGGCTGGTGAGAAATCTGAATACTCTTTAGACTTTCAATTTACACTGATACATGGAAAACATCATGCAAACATAGTGAGTGTAAAATTTGGTAACAAAAAATTTATAAAAATAGTTTAAAGATGTTTTTCAACCATGCCGGTGTGCTAAACATGAAAAATCATCTCAACAAGAAAAACATAAATTAGATAATCTTCATTCTTTCTTTTCTTCACTTAAAGTCACTATTTTTCTTCAGTGTTTTCATCTTAACCATCAAGTGTGAGGTAGGTTGACATTTAGACCTACCTGACAAGGGTTTTCATTGGACTACAGGTTTCCCTACTTACCATGACTTGTTAATAGCATATTTTGGTGAGATTAAACATAATTATGTCTTGTAGGTGGCGCCTCACCTACTATGACTCACATGTATCGTTGTATATAGACGGATGATTCATCTAATTAAGATGAACTTTATGATACCTCACCTTAAACCATACATCTAATACATAATATATTTGGTGTCAAAATATATTATAAGTGCCGGTGTAATTTAACGCTATAAAGTTCCTGGTTTCAACAATCCACAAGAGATAACTAAAATTGAGCGACTTTTACTATATGAAAAGGTAACTTCATATATTTTTCACAATTATATTCTATCAAATTTCTTCATTACATGTATATCTTGCACAAATGTCTATTTATTGTAGTTGTCAAAGATACAAGATTATACTAAAAAACAAGATATAAAAAAAATATGAAGAGTTGATTCAAGAAGGGCTTCATATATGATAGAGAGTTTTTGGTCCCATTCAACAATGAGGGAAAGTTTAGGTCAAATGCTCGCAAATACAAAATTACTTTCATGGACAATACAGAGTTATTTAAGATATATCTTTCAAAAAAAATTTAGCAAATTTCTTCAACTTTACATTCAGAGATACTCTTTCACACTAGATCTAGTCGTTTGGTTGGTAAGAGTTTTCGCTAGCATAACACATGTAAAGAGTAGCAACATTTATTTGCTTTTATATTTTCTCATGTATGATTATAAATCAACTTTCGTTGTAGATGTGATTTGACATGTGGTATGTTGGGAAGACAAGTGTTTCGTTGTAGATGTGATTTGACATGTGGTATGTTGGGAAGACTGAGTGTTAAGGATATTGATCTAAAAGGGGAAAAATTCAAACTTATAAACTTGACTCTTGAGGAATTTAAGTGACCGTAAAAAAATATTACACTATTACTACTAATATTCAAGTTTGATATTTTTCAATGTCATGGCATTGTAATTTAACATTTCAAAATATGAGTGGTTCGCAACAATCTTCCCATGCATCGTACTGGTCTATGGTCTAGTATATATATATATATATATATATATATATATGCATGCGTGTGGGATGAAATCAAATGACACCAAAGTGTCGAATTAAACTTTTACACTACATCCTATCTATTTAATTAAGTTTGATATAACGGTTCTTATTAATTTACTTATACCCTCATGTGACACCATTAATAATATGAGGTTTACATGCGGATTTAAGCAAAAAATCCACAAGAACACACGTTACATGTGGATTTCCTGGCGGAACCATATCCCCACGTCAAACCTTCGTGGATAATTGTTTCCTGAGGATTTCGGAATCCGTTGGTACAATAACTGTGGAAAATCGGCAGGAAAAGGAAATAAAATCCGCAGCATATATTAAGCAAACTCAAGGCATTTTCTTACGACGTTTCATACAGAAATATCTGCAGTATTGTTGCTACAAATATGTTTTGCATACAAATTCGCAGGTATATCCACATGAAATTTTACACCAAAATACTTTTTGCATGAAATTCCGCAGGTAATTTCGTATTTAAATTATGGTTTAAATATGTTTTTGGTCCCTGTAAATATAACTTTTTTTGATTTTGGTCCTCGTAATTTTTTTTTTTTTTTTGTTTACATCCCTGTAATATCAAAAAAGATTTATATTTGGTCCTTAACGTTAAGTGGACGTTACAAAAACGTTAACTGACAAACGGAAACAGTTTTTGGTCCCTGTAAATATAACACTTTTCAGTTTTAGTCTCTGAAAAATATTTTTTTGAATTTCATCCCTGTAATATTCAAAAATCTCCTTAAATCTAAAATAACATACAAATTGATCTTTATTAATAATAAACTTATGCCAAGTAATGTTTAAAATATTTTTATTTCAATAATTTAAAATTTATTAATCTTCTGTTTTATTTATTTATTATTATTAAATTAATTTTCATTTTCTATTTCAAAAAAATCACTAAAATCTTCTGTTTTATTTAATTATTATTATTAAATTAATTATATTAGTATAAAATAATGATTAAAATAACTTTAGATTTAAGCTTTATAATTTTAACTAAAATCTTCTTTTACGCTTTAGATTTGTTTTATTATAACTTAAAATAAATAAAATATATATTAGGTGATAGATTTATTTTAATCATTATTTTATAATAATATAATTGAAGTTAATATTATATTAATTTTATTTTAATTATAATATTATATTATATATTTATTTTAATTATATTATATTAAATTAATTATATTATATTACATTATATGTTTATTTTAATTATATTATATAATTAATATACAATTATATTAATATACAATTATATTAGTATAAAATAATGATTAAAATTATACAATTATACTAATATAATTGAAATAAACATATAATATAATATAATATAATATAATATAATATAATATAATATAATATAATTAATATACAATTATTATTTAATAATAATATAATTGTATAATGTATATAATTGTATAATTGTATATTAATATAATTGTATATTAATTATATAATATAATTAAAATAAACATATAATGTAATATAATATAATTAATTTAATATATTATAATTAAAATAAATATATAATATAATATTATAATTAAAATAAAATTAATTTAATATTAACTACAATTATATTATTATAAAATAATGATTAAAATAAATCTATCACCTAATATATATTTTATTTATTTTAAGTAGAGCCGTCAAAATGGGCTAGCCCGAATGGGCCGGCCCGCCCAGCCCGCTAAAACATAGGGCTTGAGCCTAAAAATTTCAGCCCAGATTTTTTCAGGGCTTTTGAGCTCGGTCCGAATAAACCCGTTACCCATTAGGGTTAGCCCGTATGGGTACCGGGTAGCCCGCAACCCGCATAATCTATTTTAAAAAAATAAAAAGAGTAAAATTGGTCTTAAAAAAAAGGCTCGAACAAACAAAAATTAAATTGGGCCGAACTATTTAGCACTCTATTTAAATTTGATTTGAGTTTTTCATTTGTGCCATGCTAGACAAATCTAAGTTGTTTTTGGCAATTTGAACTTATTTTAATTTTGTGTGTTGTTTGGTTAATGTGTTGTCTTGGATAATGTGTTGTTTGAATCGAGTTTGTGTTAATTGGAAAATCCGAATTTCGAACTTAGTTTATGTGTTATTTTATTGTGTATTTTTAATGATCTAGAATATCATATAAGTTGTTTTTAAATAGGCATGTAGAACTAAGTTGTTTTGAAATGGACATGAAGAAATTTCGAACTAAGTTGTTTTTAAATGGGCATGAAGAAAATTTTTAAATTAAAAGAGTCGTAAGAAAATTAAAAATATAATAAAAAAAATTAAAAAAAATATGCGGGCTACCCGCCCAGCCCGCAGCCTGTCTAGGGCCGGGCTCAGGTAGTATTTTAACAGCCCATATTAAAACAGGGCTTTTTAGCCCGGTCTGAAGAAGCCCGCAACCTGTTAGGGCCGGCCCTAAATGGGCCGGGTAGCCCGTTTTGACAGGTCTAATTTTAAGTTATAATGAAACAAATCTAAAGCGTAAACGAAGATTTTAGTTAAAATTATAAAGGTTAAATCTAAAGTTATTTTAATCATTATTTTATACTAATATAATTAATTTAATAATAATAGTTAAATAAAACAGAAGATTTTAGTGATTTTTTTAAAATAGAAAATAAAAATTAATTTAATAATAATAAATAAATCAAATAGAAGATTAATAAATTTTAAATTATTGAAGTGAAAATATTTTAAACATTACTTGGCATAAGTTTATGATTAATAAAGATCAATTTGTATGTTATTTTATATTTAGGGAGATTTTTTAATATTGCAGGGATGAAATTCAAAAAAATATTTTTCAGGGACTAAAACTGAAAAATGTTATATTTACAGGGACCAAAAACTGTTTCCGTTTGTCAGTTAACGTTTTTGTAACGTCCACTTAACGTTAAGGACCAAATATAAATCTTTTTTGATATTACAGGGATGTAAACCAAAAAAAAAAAATTACGAGGACCAAAATAAAAAAAGGTTATATTTATAGGGACCAAAAACATATTTAAATCTTAAATTATTTTCAAAGAAATATCCACAGATATTTGCTTAAATTTCCACCGTAATCGAGTTTTTCTAATTTTTTTTATTTATATGAAAACTTCAACTAAAAATATATGAAAACATTATTATAAATACATTTTTTAAATATTTAATATTAGTCTTTAATTGAAATACTATTGCAATACTTCGAAACAAAATTTATATCATGTTTACAAATCAGAACTAAATATTAATTAAAGCTAATTAAAGCATAATCCAACTATTGTGATACTTCTAAACAAAATTTATATCATGTTCGCAAATCATAACTATGTATTAATTAAAGCATGATCTAAAAAAAACTAAGTATAATCAAGTACATGATACAACCAAATTAACAAAATAAAAACAAATACTACTCAATATGATCACTACCAATGTCATAATCCCCACTATCTTCGTCAGTTTCATTGTTGGGTTGTCCTGATGAACTTGGACGAGAAGAAGATCCAACAAATCCTAAATGTTGCATTAGAAAAGATAAATTTTTGTTGGTCTCCGCCATCTCTTTTTCTTGTCGTTGCAATTGTTGCTTCATCAACAACTTTTCTTGCTCCTGTCTTTGCAATGATTCATTTAAAGCATGAACTTGACTTCTCAAAGCATCAACCTCTAAATTAACCTCTGAATTAGAATGCATTGTTGGCTGATTTGGAATCAATGTTTTGGATATAGATCTAACACCAAATATTCTCCCTTTCTTTCTCCCAACTACATCCACCCATATATCAATATCAGATGGCATATCTTTGTTTGGTTGACGATCAGCTTCGTCCTCTCCCGGAACAAAAGTTGAAGCTTCAGACGATAACTCAATCTTTTTGTTTTCAAGTTTCTCCTACAAGAAAATAGAAAATTTGAGGCATAAATGTTTTTATATAATCCGAATTACTAACTAATTTTTGGAACACACGTAGTACATAATCCTTAAAATAATACTTAAGATGACGAGCTTACATAAGCAGCTTCGGCATGAATTCCAACTCAGTTTTTATCTTTAGTACGATGAGTACGAAAATAGAAGTCACTAAATGTTGGGTCTTCCACTTTTGTCTCCTTCTGTTAAAAAAAGTATATCTTAATTTTATTAATATTTAAATATAAAATAGAAAAGTAACAATACCATTCTTTTCCAAACCACCCGATGTGAAGAGATGCACCATCCATAGAATTGCGATTTCTTTTGTTTATCTCAGACTTTTTTTTGGAAATTAGAGGAACAAGATACTAACCCGCGCGTTGCGCGGTAGAATTTAATATATTACTAAATATAAAATAACAATAAAATGTAATTTAAAAGTAATGTTAATTTTGTTTTATAGGAGAATATACCAAGTATTTTTGTACTTAAAGGTAAATATATTTTTGAATAATTATATATAAGCTAGATTTGCTTTATTAAAAGAAAAAGTAAAACATTGTAGACTAATACAATTCATGTAAAATATATTTAAATGGGGAATTAGTTTATTCAAGCTTTTTGATTTCATTGAAGTGGTTCTTCTAATAATATATTTGTTAAATAGTTATGTATTTCTTTATTGTTAAAGTTATACATTTAGCTATAATATTTCTTCATTTTATATAATTTATATTAGTTTTGAAACATTAGATTTATAAATTTATGTACTTTTTCACGTTTTCAATTTTATATGTTCATCGTAATTCTGTCAATCTCACTGTCGATCTAAGCATGCACTAATACTATTATGTCTTTGTGATATATTATAACATTCATTCGTGAGTGATAGTTTGTTAAATTCAAAATATTGAAACAATTCATTAGTATGTGCATTGAAATTTTCAAATAATTTTTTCACACGGTCAAAAAACTTCAAGAGTGGTTGAAAAAAATTATAAGCAAGAAAAGTTTGTGAATGTTTAAGACATAGAAAGTTTCGAGTGAATAATGAAATAGTTATAAGTTATTTATTTCCAAATATTTAATATTATTCATTTTTTTGTTGTTTCAATTATGATTTGTGTTTTTTTAATTATAAAAAGAAAAAATGTTATGGGAGACACATTCAACATAGGGAAAAAAAACTTATTTCCTCTGCAATAATATTGATATATGAACTTGAACATCTATTATAATAATTAAAATAGAACCTCAAAATTCTTCATTGTGATGTTTTGAAGCTATGAGATGGTTTGTATTTTTTTGTATGAGTTATTGAAATGAAAGTTTTGATGAGTAATTAGAGCTTTTTAAGTGTATTGATAAGTCATTAAGTGATAAATTAAAACTGAAATTATATAATGTATGAAATAATTGTACTTGGGCAAGTGAAAAAAGTTTGCATTATATATTGAATAAACAAAACATAATGGAATAGAAGATGAATTTGGAATTTGCCACATCAGAATTTTGGTGAGTTGACAAATATTAGAGGATGTGGCATAAATGAAGAATTTGGGGTTATGTTTTAATTATTATAACTAGATTATGGCCCGCGCGTTGCGCGGACATTAATTAATTAATTTCATAATATTTATAAGTAATATTTTATGTATTATAAATATAGTTATTTTATAATATTACTCTATTGATTTGTAATAATTGAATATGATTAGGAAAATTAAAATGATGGAAAATCATGTTTATCACAATCATCTAATTTAATTTTTTAAAACTTTTTGTAAAATTCGCATGATAACTTATAATATTGGATGATTGTTTTTCTCCTTGTACTTTGATTGTCAATTTATTTTTCAACATATAATGGTACTTGTATTTACTTGATGAAATAAAATGTAAAATACAAACCCAAAAATAAGATGTAAAAAGTTAAAAATATGATTTAATATTTAATATTTTTTATTTTAAAGAATGTTAATGTTGAATTATATTGTAGCGTAGTCTAAATTTATTTGTTTTATTAGTATGATGTTTTAATTGCGAGCATGAGAAGTTGTTGTAAAGAAAATTTTTTATTGGATATATTTCATCAAGAGTTTAAAAATTATTTTATTAAAGATTTACATATATTTTAAATATAGTTTTAGGTATTTAAAAGTTTTAACTAATTGTTTGTGTAATTGAATTGTAGTTATGTTGATATTTTATTTATTCACAAAATTCGTTTGATATATTTATTAAAAATATTGAAAATGAAAAAATTATTTGTAAAATTATACTTGTATGAAATGTTATGACTTGCTTGGTTTCTTAAAAGATATTTTGAGTTTGGTTTCTTAAAAGATGTTATTATGAGTAAAGTTTGTATAGCTTACTCCTATGGTAGATATTGAAATTTTGAGGTATAGCCTATGGTAGATATTGAAATTTTGAGGTATAGAAGTATATATGAATATGAATCCATGTCCTTGAAAGTATATAGATTTTCATTATATATGCATTAATTTAGTTTCGTTGTGTTTAAATGTATTGAAAGATAGTAATAGTTTTCAAACAAAAATGTATAACTAAAAGTTCTCAAAAAGCTAACTAAAGTTGTTATATAGAGAACTCATGAGAAAAACTTACATAAACACTTGAATATGTAATTGAATGGGCATAAGTGAGATGACCATATATATTGTTGACAATCAATATTGTTCGATTAATTTAAGTTTTATAAGTATAATATAATAATAGTTGTGACAGATTTAGATATAACATCAATTTTTATAAAAATTGTTAAACATTGTGTATACAGTTTGATAATAATCTAGGTAAGATTTCACAATTTCAAGAGTTACCGCAGAGGGACGTAATTGTGTATAAACGTGAAAGGAGGATTGATAACGTAAAATGTTACTCATATAATTGATTGACATAAATTGAAAGAATTATAAATGCATAATAATGTTATAAAATAAATTATAAAAAAATGCATAATAAGGTGACAACAAAATAGATTTGGGGTTTGTTTTATGTATACAATTTGATAATAATTTAGATAAGATTTCACGATTTTAAAGAGTTAGCGTGGAGGGACGTTGCCACTTTCTTTGGACCGAGCATTGGCCTTGACTGATTTATACCGATTTATTATTGTTACCAATTTGAGATAATACAAAGAATTAGATAAAGAACATTTATGACAATATTTATGAGAGCTTAGGTGGTTTTTTTTCCATTAAATTTAATAAGTAATTCAATTTTAAACGTATGAAATCGTTACTCACCCTAAGTGGAATAATTGTGCATGAAAGAAGGATTGATATTGTGTAATTGATAAGTGTAATTGATAGTGTAAAATATTACTCCCAATAAAATAAATGCATTATAAAAATATTATAGAAAAATATAATGAGTAATTGAATTTTCAACGCATGAAATCATTGGAATAATTGTGTATGAGCATTTTCGAAGTTACCGCGGAGAGATGTCGAAAGAGATGATTTCGAATCGAGACTCTGCGAGACGGTCGGCGATGACGAAGCAGAAGCGGATCATGGAGGAACGTTGCCACTTTCTTTAGACCGAGTTGACCTTACTGATTTGTACCGATTTATTATCGTTACCATATTGAGATAATACAAAGAATTATATAAAAAACATTTATGACGATATTTATGAGTGATTAGGTGGTTTTTTTTTTTCCATTGAATTTAATGAGTAGTTGAATTTCAATTTATGAAATCATTGCCGACCCCTAAGTGGAATAATTGTGCATGAAAGCAAGATTGATAGCGTAAAATATTACTCATATGTGTAATTGATAGTGGAAAATATTAGTTATAATAAAAAAAAATGCATTATAAAAATATTATAGAAAAATGTAATGAGAATTGAATGAGTAATTGAATTGGAATAATTGTGTATGAACGTGAAAGGAGGATTGATAACGTAAAATATTATTCATATAATTGATTGACATAAATTGAAAGTAATGAGAAATGCATAATAATATTATAAAAGAATTTATAAAAAAAAATGCATAATAAGATGACAACAAAATAGATTTGGGGGTTTGTGTTATGTATACAATTTGATAATAATCTAGGTAAGATTTCACGATTTTGAAGAGTTACCACAGAGGGACGTAATTGTGTATGAACATGAAAGTAGGATTGATATAAATTGATTGACATAAATTGAAAGTAATGAGAAATGCATAATAATGTCATAAAAAATTTTATAAAAAAAATTGCATAATAAGATGACAACAAAATAGATTTGGAGGTTTGTTTTATGTATACAATTTGATAATAATCTAGGTAAGATTTCACGATTTCAAAGAGTTACCGCAGAGAGACGTCGAAGAAGATGATTTGTGAATCGGCGAGACGGTCGACGATGACGAAGCAGAAGCGGACGGTCATTGCCACTTTTTTTGGACCGAGAGGATGATTGTGAATCGTGAATTGGCCATACAGTCGAGGATGAGGAAGCAGAAGTTGACTGCAGAGGGAGTTACCACTTTTTTTGACCGCGGAGGGACGTCGAAGAGGATGAGGAAGCAGAGACAGTTGGAGGATCTTAGTGACGAAGTGAATACATTAGAATCGAAAAGAAGAAACTGTTGAAGGATATTAAGATGAAGCAGAAAGCGTTTAAAAAAAATTAGGGATTAGAAGGATTAAAAGAGGGAAAAATTATTTAGAAACTAAGTAGAGAAAAAATGAGATGAAACACAATTCACAAGAGAACTCTCTAACGGGGGCGTACACATTAGCATTTTTGCTGAGGTGGAATATGTTTGTACACGTGGAAAGAATTACTATGAGATGGGAGGGAGTTTGTTTTAAATATATATAATAGATTCCAAATTGCCTTCAATTGTTCCCACATTCTCTCTCCATCCAAGTTGGATTATTTTCCAAATCTTTACGTGCATCTTGCATTAGTTGCGACATCTTAGCTGCACTCCTTTTTTCAAAGTTGCGTCGCACCATGTCGTTCAAATTTGGGGGCTATGTAAACCTTTTCTGTAATGGAAAAAAACAGAAGTAGTGGGAGAAGATGAACAAAACAGAAACAATGCAACTTTAATTTGATTTCCAATGCAACTTTAATTTCTTTTGATCATGATACGGTTATTATATTGACCAATGATTAATTCCAGACATATTAATTGAATCAATAAAGTTTTATTTTCTTTTCAAATTACTGAAACAGATTAAACAAGTCATTAGAACGTACTACTAGCCATATATACAAGATTCTCGAAGCCTGTAAGAAACAAGTATTAGGTGATAAATAACAGAATGTCTTTGAAGGGATATTTTGACTACATCCTCATGGGGAGAAGAGAACTCAAAACTATGGACTCTTCTGTAGGTCCCACTTAGAGAGGATCTTCTGCAATCAGATATCAGATTATGTTTTAAACATGTCTGTACATACATTATCTTTCCCATTATGAGATTGTATAGGAACTTTCCAAGAAAATGCCAGTCTTATTTCATGGTTTTGGGTTGGATTCATTGAATCATTATTAATATTGATTACTGACTTTTAACCATATATAAGCACAGTCTTCATAAAAAATAATAACAAATAAAATTATTATTGTGTTTTTGTTTTTGTCTCCTCTGTTCATTTAAATTATTGACATGATATATTCCATTAAGTTGAAGAACCAAGAAGCATATTTGCATCATTTACCCTATGTACTACTATTTATTATTTAACCTCATGTGGAGAATTAGAGAAGGAAATGAGCCTCACAAGTTTGCTTCTGTTCACAAAGTTTTTGGTGCACAGAATGTCTCAAAGATGCTAATGGTAAACAACTCAACATTAAACAACATATATATCATTTTAGATTGCATTTGCGTTGTTAAAAAACATAAAAAGTAAGAAATAATATTGGATTTATGAAATGTATATGTGAATGTGTGTTTTATATATATAGGAGGTAGCAGAGTGTCACA
Organism: Cicer yamashitae; assembly: GCA_037974755.1. Classification (NCBI taxonomy): domain Eukaryota; kingdom Viridiplantae; phylum Streptophyta; class Magnoliopsida; order Fabales; family Fabaceae; genus Cicer; species Cicer yamashitae. Next base: position 33,324,238 of record JBBPBQ010000001.1, on the reverse strand, counting down.
GAACAGATGCAACAAATAGTCTTGTTTTTGAAGCAAATGTGAGGCTAAGAGATCAAGTGTATGGATGCATGGGGTGCAATTTCAGCATTACAACAACAGGTTCAATCTTTACAAGCTGAACTGAATGTAGTGAGAGGTGAAATATTCTGAATTAGCTCATAATTGATTGAATTACTTAGTTACCAATGATGAGCTATATAGGCTAAGATTTAGACTTAGGAGTTAGTTAAGAAAACTAACAAAATTTGACTGGGTAAGCTAACTAACATAACTGAATTACAACAATTACACTTAACAAGTTAATTATCCATAATGAACATTTAGTAGGAAATAAAGTTGAATGTAGTAATATTACCTTAAACAAGTTGAACAAATCATTTCGCTTATCTCTACTTAACTTTTTCCATGATGGTTTTCCCTCTTCCAAACTAGAATGCATGATACTAGCAATTGTTGAAACTACTAATTTGTGTTGATCAAACCTACGTAAAAAAGAAATATATAAAATTATGTAGCGAAACTTAATAATAAAATATAACATCAATAAAATGTAAGTTACTCACCCATGCCCTTCTGGGAGTATTGGAATTTTTGATACTTTTTCTTCACCACTAATATGACTAGATGAAGATTGAGGCGCTTCATTAATCATAACTTGAGAAGGGAATGGTCGAGATGGTGGAGGTTGAGATTTGGTGCATGGAGTTCGAGGTTGAGGTTGAGCTTGAAGTGGTGGAGGGTGAGATTGCTTGGATTTGGGTCGTGATAGAGGTTGAGCTTGAGGTTGCGGTGGTGGAGGGTAAGATTGAGTTGATTGAGGACGAGATCAATATAGGGGTGGGGGTTGAAATAGTGGAGGATGAGATTGGGTGGATTTGGGTCGTGATTGGGGTTGGGAATGGATAAATTGGTTGGATTGTGGTTGGATTGTGGTTGAAACAAAGGTGTAACGGGTTGATGTTGAAATAGGGATGGAATGGGTTGTGGTTGAGGTTGAAATAGAAGTGGAATGGGCAGTGGGATGAGGTTGAGTAATGGAAGTTGAGTTTGAGGGGGGAATATTAACCTTTACAATTCTCTTCTTTGTTGACCTTTTAGTTCGCTTCATAATTGACTTCAAAAGAAGAAAAAGTAGGTTATACATTCTATACGAGATATGTGGGTAAAAAATAAAAATATATAAATATGAAATTAGGCTATTGTGAAACTGAATGATTAAAATATCAGATTAAAATAAATAAATCGAGAACACAAAGGATTAAAATTAGGCTATTGTGAAACTGAATGATTAAAATATCAGATTTACAAATTGGGGAATTCAAATTTTGTTTGCATTTAAGTCTAAAGAATATTTAATAATAAGGTCCAAGTAATTAATAATTCTTGTCATGTTCAGGTACCATTTTTTGGCAAAATAGATGATCAACTTCTAGATGCTATATGTGAACGTCTAGTTTCATCTTTGAACACAAAAGATTCATATATAGTTAGAGAAGGTGATCCAGTGAGGGAGCTGCTTTTTCTCATCAGAGGAAGTGTAGAGAGTTCTACAACAGATGGTGGTAGATCAGGTTTTTTCAATTCTATCACACTAAAACCAGGTGACTAATTACTTGGACCTTATTATTAAATATTCTTTAGACTTAAATGCAAACAAAATTTGAGTTTCCCAATTTGTAAATCTGATATTTTAATCATTCAGTTTCACAATAACCTAATTTCAGATTTATTCATTTAAGAGGAAATATAGAACTATATGATAGAGTACAAGATTGGTTTAATAACATTTGATGGAAAATACCTCTATGCAATTAGCAATGACAGCAATGTCAGAACTCTTTGGCGTTTTTCAACTTAACAATAGACTCCAATCTCAGGTAAACACCGTATCTGCAATTTAAACAAAAAGAGGATAATACTGTTTTGATTGAGTTTTGAACTTTTTGACTGATTTGAGTTTTGAACAAAAAAAGTCAAATAAAAAATGAACAAGATTATAAGCATACTTCCAAGTTATTAGGTGAACCAAGCTTGAGATGTACCTTTATCAAACTTATTGCTATCGATGTCTATGCCAATAATCGGTGATGCACCAGCAGTTTTTGCACCCTCCGCAACCTGTCAAGTATAAATTATGAATCATAACAGTAGCACAAAAACAGGAGAAGAAAAAACATGAAACCTGATAATGTAACTTTAGAAGCTTACAGCAAGCCCAACAGTTCCAAGGCCGAAAATAGCAACAATTGACCCTGACTCAACTTTTGCAGTGTTCCAGACAGCTCCAAGGCCTAAAAAGTGAAAAAAGATAATAGTTATTGTAAATTCATAATAAAAAGTGAACTACTAGGTCTAGTAAGGATACAAATACATACCACATATTAAGGAAGAAATATAATATAACTAATAAGGCAATCAATAGCAAATTGTTCATGTTAACCCACCAATCTCTCCTCTAGCCTTTTCATTCAACAATGCAGACTATCAAGCCAAAGTCCAACATAAGCATTAAACAGATATTGAGTGAAGATTTCCATCTCATTAAGGAAAAACAGGTCTCAGAATCAGGTCTATGACTATGTACTCAAACTTTTATTCAAATTTCACCTGTTGATATGTACTCAAACTTGTTAATATTATTATTCTAATCCTAAATAAATAGGGAAATCAGGACATATCTGCAATCCCATGAATTCATAGCATTGAAGATACCTATAATGTTTTGAGTTTTTGACTATTTATATTGAAATTTGCAGCATTCAATACAATCATCAGTTTCATGCGGAATATGACACCGCAGGAAATTTTTTAAGAGAATTGTGAACTGCAGGAAAATCCTCACGTACTAACTGTGGAAATATTTCCGCAGAAAAATCTGCAGATAAAACGCTGATTTCTAGTATTGTGAGTTAATTGTCTCCATGTTGTTCCTCGCGTTGTAACACTCTGAATTTCTTATAATTATAAATTAGTAATATTTTATTAAACATGTGTTTATTGTAGTTTGATAACTTTTTACGTGATTATCTTTTTTATTTGTCTATGTAGTAGATTTAAATATAAAAGTAATAACCTAATCTTCATTTTATTTTCTTCCTATATATATATATACATACACACTATCCTGTAATCTAATAATAGCCTTAGTAATAAACTAATCCTCATTTTACTTTCTTCCTATGCTAGCATGACAGTCCACAGATACACGGTTTGCCTCTTCAAATTTTAATATTCCAACGTTCTCACCATCAAAACTATTATTCAATTTGGTTTATATACACCATAACTAAATTATTCTATATTTGTGATTATCATTTTCTCAATTTGATTCTCTCTTATACATACTAGAAACCATATTGCAGTCGAGAATTGTCGATCTTCTTTTCGTGACATTTCTTGGCCTCTTATTAGCGGAACCGAAATTGAGTGTTTCTATCTCGTTTTCTTTTTTGAGTTCTTTCTCAAAAAGCCACCATGATGCACAAAACCTTGGCTACTCACACATAATCAATGGGATGCGATTATAGCCTCAACTCTATCAACCATGCTGCCGTTTTTTCGGAAAGCAACCACTTTTCTCCCTTGGAGCAGATTGTTTTTGATATTTTCCAGCCATCATAGTCGTCATTTGGGAAAACAGACACCGTTTTTAAATTCTTTTTGTCGTTATATTCGGAAAACACTACTCATTCACGTATTTTAACAAAGTTGACGTTGAACCCTGTCGATGTTCCAGCTCATTGGTGAGTCTTTTCGATTATCGATTTTATATCTTTTAACTCCGTTAAATTTGGTAACTTATAATTTTTATATATAACTAATTAAAAATTATGTTTGTTAAATTTTAGTGTTTAATATTTATTTTCGATTTGGCAAACTTTGTTTTATCTCAAAAGTTTTAGTCTGATTAATAAAATAAATTCATCTTATTTAATTAATACAATTGTTCTATATATTTATATCTCTACTTTGGATAAATAGATATAATTGTATACTATTTAATAAAAACCAAATTATGTTAAAAATAAAAAATAAATATATATTTTCCAATTAAATTCAAAATTTAGTTTTATATTTTTAAATAAACTATGCTTCAGTTTTATAGCCAAGGGTTTTATTTTTTTTGTCAAATGTTAATTCTATTTTAATCATAATACACTTATCCATCTGATTTATGCTTAATTTACACTATTCTATTTAATTAATATGTTAGTACTCTATTTTTAATTTTGAAAACATAGAATTATGTTTTAAAGTTCTAACTCTATTTAGGCTATATTATTTAAAAAAAAAACTAAAATGTTATAACTATTACTGATTTTAATCATATAATTCGATTTATATAGGTGTATATAATAAATATATAATATAGATACTATTAAATACGTTTTCTATTATATATGACAAATAATTAATAATTGATTTATATGGATTTGTCATTGCATAATTATTTGGCTTTTATTAGTTATTGTTCGCCACTCTTACAAAAAAGGAGATGTGAACCTTTTAAACTGTTTGGATTCGTTGTTGCCGTAGAGATTGTTAGTGAAAGCTTCAATTAAGATTAGGGATGAGAGAAGGTTTGCTTTCATGACTATAATATATAACATGGGATGAACTGGATTACCGTAATTCTCAGATATTTATCTATGGCTTACCACGTACAGTCGAGCCATATTGAGTAATAATTAATTGGGAATATAAGAAAGGTAATAGTGAGGAATAAAATATGATTTAGAAACCTATAGAATTATTGTGAATTAATTTATGTCATGATTGCATGATATTTGATTTTTGTGAAATCTTATGCTAATTGTTATTGTATGGATGTTGTGTATTTGAGTGTTCTTGTTTACTTGAATGAAATTACGACTTTACTTGAATGCACTACTTGTTTGATTTCTTACGTTATAATTGATAGAACTTGATTGCTCATTGTGATTGGTGTTTACGAAAGGTTGAGACTTGATTGAGATTGATTGATATATATATATATATATGTAAATTCTGATGAATATTGTGGAATGACATATATGTATATAGACGTAAATTTTGGTGAATAGTGTGAGTTTGTATTGAGAGTTGTCGAGTTGTGATCATCGAATAAGTATGAGCTAGATGTTGGGGGATTTTTGAAGTGAAAATTATTTTGTCATCATATAGGAAGGGTCTAACAAGCCCAATGATTTTGAGGAAGTACAACTAAATGAGCCTGATCGTGGAGGGCTAATGTCGAACTGTAAAGTAAGACTGATAGAGCTTGAGGGTATCTCTGGTGGGGAATTCCTAAGTGGATTAGTGGGTTCTTCCCTAAGGTCGAGAGCTACCGTGCAACACATGAGTACCTCGATCGTCACGTATATATGTCTTGGGTTGAGTTGAGGGGATCTATGAGGACATGTCCATTTATGAATTGTGTATCCACTCGTGTGGTGTCATAATATCAAGTCTCCTAACCAAGTACTTCGGAGTAGAATGGTACCAAATGATGAAGAAGTATAGAGTATAGGACATGCAAAACAATGCATCTTTGTGACTATTTCATTGTGATTGAGTTTGGTTAACCTTTGATATTATGTTCTTGAAGATTTTGAATGCTATGTCATGATGTGATAATTGTGCCAATTTAATTATTTGCATGTTCTTCTCACTTATCTTGTACTATTACATGATTTTGAAACTCACTCCTTTCGTTGTTTGAGTTTGACTGCCTTGGCCCTGCGTTTGTAAAATCGTTGTTTTTACGGGTTAGAAAGTCTTGAAGTTTAAGTTTGGGAGAAGTCTGCTCTGATATGTGATACCGAGAATAAAATTTATAAACTATATTTTACTCATTTAATTAGAATAACCTTATTAGTGGTAGTAATTTTTGGAATTAAATCAAGAAATTATAGTTAAATCCAATTTATTAGGATTGTACCTTTATATTTAGGAAATTAAGTTTAAAGTGTCCCATATGTACTTTGAGAAATGTTATATCCTAAATTAGTTACAAAAGTTTTATTTCCTTGGAAAAAGTTTAATTTATCCATTGTGAATTATTTAAAAAAAAAATTTTAGTATAAATTATTATATATAATATTTTGGGGTTTAGAGTGTCAGACCTGACTTGGTCCACTCTTTAAAATGCTAATTGTTATTTGCCTTTATGTCACTGACTCAATGAACAATTTATCATGGCTTTTTTTACTTGATACTTGTTTCACTGTGTCTCATGTTTGCTCTTCTACTGTTTTTACTCTTTCATTATTAAGGATATATATAACACCATGTAGCACTGATCATTTTGGTTGAAGCTTAAGCTGTTTTTTTTTGTGTCATCCTTTTTTCTTCACTTGTTAATTAACTCCCAAAGAAAACTTGATTTGGCCAAGATAAAGCTTTCAAAGTGGGAAGACAACCTTAATAAAATATTTATTTAGTGCCAGTTATTAATCGAAACCATAAGTCTCCCAAAAAAATTAGGTTTGTACCATATCTATTTGATGAGATGACTGAGAAAGATAAACAATTGTCATCCTTTGTATAAGTGTTGGAAAATTAAAAGCATACACTTATGCCACTAAAATGTAAAAGCAATATAGAGACATAAAAAAGTAGATATGGTTTCAGAGGCATAGATAATAAAGCAATATAGAGACATTTGCATTTCAATATTCCGTTGAACAACAAGAAATCAGTATTTTCAAAAAAGTTAAGATTAAGTCAAGTGTCAATGCAAATCACCAAATATCTGGCATGTAAATTTTAGATAATTACAAATTAGGTTTAATAAAAAGTTATCGGTACATAATGTAATACTCCAAATTTTATAATAAACTATTTTAATAATAAAATATGATTTTAAATAATTAATTTGATGTTAAAATTATTTTAGAATACATGTGATAAATTTCGTAATTCGTTTTCGTTATATGGGTGCTTTAGATGATGTGCTACTATTATACATATTGGACTACATGAGTAATCTATATTTTATATATTTTTCTAAATAGTATTTTAGTGTAATATTTAAAAAAAAATGATTTTAGAAGATTTTATGTGTATATACTTGTACCAAATTAATGTAATATTTTTATGTGCGTTTGACTGATATTAAGTATGCACGTAGTTATATTTCAATTATTTATAACTATTTTCTATTTTTAGTTATTTATTTTATAAATAATTATCTCGGAATAGTAGTGATATTGTGTTTGATTTCCGTTATTTTTATATACTTGTTATGACATGGTGATTTTATATATATTTATTATGATTTAGTAATTAATATAAAGTTTTGATATTATATTTATTTATTTTATAATTTCGACTATTCTCAAATGATGGTAATATTTTAATTTGAGTATTTGGAAAAATAAGTATTATTATAGTGTTTATTTGGGATATGAGAATTTTAATTATTAATGTATTTTAAAGATTAATTACTTTATTTTATAAAATATTAATTTTGAAATATCAATAATATTTTAGTAATTAAATTGTGTTAAAAAACAATAGTTTTGGTAATTGTTTATTTTATTCAAAAATAAATAAATAAATAAATAAATAAAAGAAGAAATAAAGTGTGTTTTTACGGGTTAGCTTATATGGAAGGCTAAAACCTAATTGAATAATAATAAACAAAATTAATTGAAAAGGGAAAAGAAAGAAAAGAATGAGAAAGTGAGGAGGAGAACAGAACTATTGGCGGCAGCACATAGGAAAGGAAGAAAATCGGTCCCGACGATCGATAATTGTTCATAAAAACTTCCTCCGTTTTCGTCCAAATTTCAGTATGTTATTTAATTTATTGAGTTAGTCCATTAAACGTGATTTTCCAGATTTTTAACAACTCCAATTTCTCTCTAAAATACCTGACTTCTCCGTCTGTAGAATTCGTTATTTTGCACTGTTCTTCTTCATCGTAAGTCCGATTTGAGTGAAACCAACGCCAAAACGATCGTGTGAAAAGTGGCTATATTATTCACTGATTGGTTTTCCGATTTATGGTAAGATTCCTTGACCGAATTTCGAAATTAATTTTAGAGTGCCTCCTCATAATTTATTTTTAACGTTTACCCATAAATTGTCGAGTTAGATCGATTGAAGGACAAAAAGTCAACGAACAAAGACTGTTTTCTCGTGGAATCGTATTCTTGTGGGAAAGCGTCGAAATAAGGTAAAGGGTGAGAGAGCGTTTGAATTCATGAGTATAATATATTGTGAGATGAACGGGAAAACCGTATTTCCCAACGATTCATCTGGTGCTCGCTACGTACGACAGTAGCCCTTTGAGGGATAAATTAATTAATGTACAAATATGGAAATTGTGAGATTAAAATATAGAATAGAAACATTTGTAAGGTGTTGATTGATTTAATTTCTTTAAATGTGTGATATTTGATATTATTGCGATATTGAGTGTCGAATTAATTTGATGTATATGTGTGATTAGATGAGTTTATGTGATGTAATAATAAAAGATGGATGTGTTGTGATAGTTTTAAGTGATGATGATGCATGATTAATATTTGTGATGTTATAAATTATGATAAATTATGTGATGATGTATGATTGATGATAGTGATGCTATAAATTTGTGATGAGTTTATGTGATGATGATGATGTGTGATTAATGATAGTGACTTTATAAATTTGTGATGAAAATATTGAAGTAACCCCATAGTTGATGAAATAATGGTGATTACAATTTTTGTTTGAGATGACGGTCTTAATGGAGTATCATAGGCCAACGATGGGAGAAAATAAATATTGAGAATTTGTGATGTGGAAATTATTTTGTCATCATATGATAGGGCCTGACAAGCCTAGTGATTCTGGGGAAGTACAACTGAATGAGCCTGATCGTGGCGGTCTGTTGTTGAGCCTTAAGGCAAGATTGTTAGACCTTGGAGGTATTCGGGTGAGGAATTCCTAGGTGACTCGGAGGTAGCACTCCAAATGTGGAGAGCTACCATGCAACACACGTTTACCTCAACTGTCGCGTATATGTGTCTCGGGTTAAGTTAAGGGGATCTATGAGGACAGGGCCAATTTGAATTGTCCGTCCACCGGGATGGTGGCATAGTATCAAGCCTCCTAACCAAGTACTTCAGAGTTAGAATGGTACCACATTGTGAAGTAGAGTCTAAGCTCATGCATAACATTGAATTTTATTGTGATTGTTTTGTTGTGATTAATGTGTATCGCATGTGATTATAATTTCTCTTAGATGATTTGATGTTATAGTGAAATGTATTGATTTTCCTTGATTTTGACTTTGACTTTATTATGTGATGTTATTCCTTCAATAATTTTTGTTTAATGATACGGTTTATTTATGATCAAATGCGTGTTCTTCTTACTTATATTATACTATAAACATGATTTCAAAACTCACCTCCTTCGTTGTTTGTGTTTGACTGGCTTGGCCTTGCGTTTGCAAAATCGCAGTTGTTACAGGTTAATGTATCTTGGAGTTCAAGTTGGGAGGAACCCTGCTCTGATAGGTGATACCGGGAATAAGGGTTGTAATTTGTATTTTACTTATTTAATTTGAAACGAATTTTTGTATGAAAACCTTATAAGTACTAGTTAGTTTTTAGAATTAAATCAAGTAATTATACTTAAATCAAGCTTATTGAGATTGCACTATTTTATAGGAGTAAAGAAGTTTAAAGTGTTCCTTTTGATTTTTGAGAAACGTGATATCCTAAATTAAAAATAAAAGTTTTTATTTTCTTGGAAACAGATCTTTATTTATCCGCTGCAAATTTTCTAGAAATACGATATAAATTATTATATATATTATTTAGGGGTTTAGGGTGTCACGCATAATCATTGTTGGGCAGAGATTGAGGATGATATTAGGGTACCATCAAAGCACAGAGACAAGAAGAAAGGTTTCAACATTTTGTTGTTCATCTCTTATTTGACATTATCACGGTAAAAATTTGATCAAGATTGAGAATGAAAGTGTTTAAAGACATGTCGACCTAATATGATGCATAAAACCAAAAATAATTAATACAATTAATGAGTTCAATCGATTAGGTGTGTGTGTGTCGACATGCGTGTGTGTCGACCTAATAGGATGCATAAAACCAAAAATAATAATTTTTTCAAATAAACCCACAATGAAGATCGTCCTACAAACAAAGCTCATAAATTATATTTAGTATTAAAAATCTTAAAAGTATTTTAATAAATAATAATATATGTAATTCTTTACCGTAAAAACAAATTAGCTATGCTCTTTTTTCACTCGTGTTGTCGTGTAATTATAATTTTAAAATGATTGATCATGAAATTGATCTAAGTTGGCACATTCAGATGAGGACACAAAATGGAGAATACAAAGTGAAAAGTAGAATTAAAAATGGCAAGACAAAATGAGTGTTGTTTTAATCATAGTAAAAATGATTGCAACTAACATTTTAATTTAACTCTAGATTTATTGTCAAAATATTGTTAGAAAAGTTTGTATGTGATTTTAATCATAGCAAAAGTGGAAGAACAAATCTAAATATATTGTCAAATATTCTTAGAAAAGTTTGTATATGATTTAGTCATTTAGTATTCATTTCATTCTAACCCTGTTAAGGAAATGACAAATCTAAATTTCAATGTCTTGAGTATGACACTTCTATACAACCTAACTTGAAATTTTTTACAAACAACATGTGTATGTACGATTGAGTAGAAGTAAAACAAATGTAGAAACTTCAAATAGGTCGTATTTTTAAAAACATCGACAACATAAAACATCTGTGAAAAAAACAACAAATAATTTCTGAATCTAAATATAAAAGATTATTCTTTAATCTATTAAAGAACGCATAGTTCTAAATCTCCCGAATTAGACACAATAATAACACTACTATGAAGTTAAATATGGACAATCTTCTTTGCCTTTTGAGGAGCCATTATACTTTCATGTCGTTGATGAGATCAAATATGCCTGCAAAAACAATGCTCTAACTAACAACAATCAAAGTTTTGAGAAAAATGAGCAAATAGGTAGAATATGTTACAAAATACCACTTACTCAGAAACTATTTATGAAAAGAAGAGTTTTCCAACTCTATCTACTTATTTGACAATGATTGGTCTGCAAAGAGATTTCCTTTTGAGTTGATAAAGTGGAATTGTGAAAACTCATATGTATTCAGAAGGTTTTCTTGTGGCAATGGCGGACCTGTGATCCGAATGCTAATTACATAAGGTGTGTGGAAATAGTTATAAGAAAAAAAAATTATTGACCATTTAAAGAGTTACAAATTGAGAGTTGGCGCAATAGTACAATACAATAATATGAGTTATTAAATAAGATATAACGACAAAGTAAATATTGGAGTTTCAATTTTATTTTTAATAAGACTCTAATTGTAGAGGAGATTGACCACCCACTAAGAGAGATAGTTTGAACGAGTATAATAGCATAGATGTGTCAAAAAAAACTTATATAGCAAAATTAATAGTGAGATGGGAGCATCCTAGTTTGTGAGGTTGTTTTAATCAAATTGCATATAAAACATAGAGTATAAATACTTTAAAAGATAACTATAGAATATTTATAGATCTCATTAAAAATGAGCTATTTTTCATTAAAACATAATTTTTTTTCACAACGATGATACTATACAATATTCAGTTGGAAGAAATTAAACAATCGTAAAAACAAAAAATGTGTGATATATAGACATTAAGTATTTATTATTCTTTATTTGAAGAAAATTAGAGAGTTATGTGCTACACTTAAAGAGGTATGTGCTACACTATTTGACTGTCTAAAGATGAGGTAAGAAAGATAGTATTATTGTCATCATATAATATTTCATAATTTATCCATTATATCACTAAAATTTAAGAGGTGTATTGGAGTTAAAAATATATTTCGGTGTATATCTGAAAAATATATTGGATGACACATAAAATACTCTGTAATGAAATATAAGCACAATTTGGTCAAAATATTGATGTATTTGCACCAAATGTATACAAACATAAGAGTTGACCATAAAATATCAAAATATATTATAATTATAAATAGAATTAAAACTCAAAGATGTAAAATAAAAAAATTTAAAAATTCTCACACGTTTTGCGTATATAAAAGCACGTAAAATGAATCTACCAAGAACCACAAATTAGATGCAAGTAATTATAAAATTGTTGACAATCAATCTAACACATATTATAATAGAAAAGTTGCATAGAGATCAAAGTGTATATGTCATAAGTTATAGTCTTTCAATTTCCAAATAAACATAAGCAATATATGATACAAAATAACTTGAGAAGCGTTTAAAAAGACCACTATATTAATTGAAGTTAAAACCATAGAAATATTGTGTTCAATAATGATGGAGGCTCAATGAGTACCGATTAACTAATATTGATTGTACTTTAATTTGTAACACATGGCACATGAATAGTTATAAATAATATTAGATGCTAAATAGTAAAATGTGTTTTAAAGCAAAGCAAATTCGAAGTAGAATAATATGTAGGATGAAAGAGGGAGGATGAAAAAGTACTTTTAGATGTGCCACATGGAATTTTTGTTGAGGTGACAATATTTTAATGAAATGACACAATATTGTGAAAATGAAGTTGTTGTATAAATAGTAAGAGATTGAATCATTATAATTCTTTTGTATTTATAATTAATTAATTTATAAGTTTTTCTATGAAAACATGTTAGCACACCACTAATATTAATTAATAAATATAAAACAAAATCAAACATCATTAATTTTAATTGTGAAAATAGAAATATGGTTGAACAATATATATTGCTTTTATATGAATATATGAGTTTATGATTCCTTAAATAAATTATATAATAATTTTTTCAAATAAACAAATATTAGAGGTTATATTAGTTTTTAGGGTTTGAACTCTAGAGTGTAGACAACTTTCAGACATGCGCGTGAATTTATTGGTATTTTTAAATTTTTTAATGTCGTCAATTATTATGACTTTTAGCGTTCCTTTTTTTTTTTATAGATTTAACTTAACATTCTATAAACCTTAATGTTTTGTATAAATTTATTGATATATTTTATGTATGTTAGTGTAAATACTTTATTTGCATTTATAAGGCAGTGAATTATAATGATTACATTTGTATTAAGAAGGTATAATATGTTTCAACTACAAATAACATATTTTATCTATTTATAATGATAATGATAATCAACATCTAATTATTATTTTGTGAAGGAGTAAAATTGAACTTTAGTACTTTTTTTTATCTCCATAAACTTTCACACATGCGTGTGAATCGTGTGAATTTATGAATATTTTTGAACTTTTTAACATTGTCAATTGTTATGACTTTAGCGTACCTTTTTTTTTTTTATAGATTTAATTTAATATTCGATAAACTTTAACGTTTTGTATAAATTTATTGATATTTTTTATGTAGGTTAGTGTAACTTACATGGTACTTTATTTGTATTTATTAGACAATGAATTACATTGATTATATTTGTATTAAGAAGGTATAATATATTTCAACTACTAATAACATATTTTTATCTATTAATAATTCTAGAGTTTAGACCTCCTATTTAGTATTTTTTATTTATCTCCATGGACTTTCAGACATGCGTGTAAATTTTTGAGTACTTTTGAACTTTTTAATGTTATCAATTATTATGACTTTAGTGTTCCTTTTTTTTTTACAAATTTAACTTAATGTTCGATAACTTAACTATAAATTTATTGATATTTTTTAATGTTTTGTATAAATTTATTGATATTTTTTTGTGTATGTTAGTGTAAATTACGTGATACTTTATTTGCATTTTTTAGACAGTGAATTACAATGATTATATTTGTATTAAGAAGGTATAATATATTTCGGCTACTAATAACATATTTTATCAATTAATAATGATAATGAACATGTAATTATTATTTTGTTAAGGAAGATTAAAAGTAAAATTGAACTCTTGAGTCTAGACCTTCTATTAATATTTGTTTTTTATCTCCACATGCTTTCACACATGCGTGTAAATTTATGGGTATTTTTGAACTTTTAAATATCGTCAATTGTTATGACTTTTAGAGTTCCTTTTATTTATTTACATATTTAATTTAACATTGGATAAACTTTAACGTATAAATTTATTAATATTTTTTATATATGTCTGTGTAACTTACGTGATACTTTATTTGCATTTATTGGACAATGAAATACAATGATTATATATGTATTATGAAGGTATAATATGTTTCGACTCACACTTTATCTATTAATAATGATAATGAACATGTAATTATTATTTTGTGAAGGAAGATTAAAAGTAACATAACTTTATCAATAAATAAATAAACTAATAGCATTTAGAGTAATCAAATTTTTAAATTATGTATAGAATTAGTGTTATATATGTATTTATTGGTGAAATGCAATATTAATTCGTTTATTTTGAGTAATTTTATAAAACATAAATTGATAAAATATTCAATAATTTTCAAAATTTTAATGTTTAGTGTTGAAGAATATAATATCATTGATCATTGTTGATTGATGGTGTGAAATGGATTTAGATGAATCATATCAAATTTGATAACCACTTTGCTTATAAGCTGAAGACTAGAGGTGAAATGATACGTTAATAGCAAAGATATGATGAAAGTGTGAAAGAATGAAAAAGGATTGCAAATGACTACTTGAATTTTTTTCTTACGTATTAATCAAGTATGTAGTTTGAAATGTGCATAGATTCCCCATTGTTTCTATCTAGTGTCAATAAAATAACTCAAAATCGAACACATGTATGCCTAATCTGTGTGGAAAATTTATAGTTAGAAAAGTTTCTTAGTTGTAGAGAGGTTTGATCATACTTATGGAGAGATAAATTTTCCATGCAATGAGTAGAGTATGTGTGGCTTCATAAAAATGAGTATATATTGGCAACTAATTACTCTAACATTTGAGATGAGATAATATTAATATAGGAAACATTTGTCACCAACTAATTTGTAGGGGTAAGTATAGTTAGAATTGGAGGAGTGGTCTTACCGAAAATAAAAAGAAGAAATTGAGGAGTTGTGAAAGTTGATGAGAGTGGGAGGATACTAGAATTATTTTCATTAGTAACTATTGTTTTTGGATTTTCAATAGAGATGTGATGTTGTGTGTGAAATGCAAAAGCTAAATAGTGGTATGGAAAATGTGAAATAAATTGTAGAGGCTTGTAAAGGGGGCCAAATAAGAATATAAGTTTGTGAATTTTCAATAGAGATGTGATATGGTGTGTGAAATGCAAAAATAAATAGAGGTATGAAAAATGTGAAATGAATTATAGAGGTTTGTAAAGAATGTCAATATAAGCGAAGTAACATAAATATAAGAGAATTATACCATGCACCCCCACACCTATACCTGCCACCCCCTCAACACACATAAAAATACAATTTTATCCTTTTAACAATTTATAATAAGTTTCAAAATTGATAGTTTCGGAAGTTTTAAATTTTCGAAATAAGGATTACATTTCGAAAATTTGGAAAGTTTCGAAATTTTCCAAATATGGAAAGTTTCGAAATTTTCCAAAATTTCGAAAGTTTCCAAATCTGTAAATTTTCGAAATAAGGATTACATTTCGAAAATTTGAAAAGTTTCGAAATTTTCCAAATATGGAAAGTTTCGAAATTTTCCAAATATGGAAAGTTTCGAAATTTTCCTATTTCGAAAGTTTTGAATTATTTAAAAGTTTCAAAAATTCTGAAATTTTCTATTTCGGAAGTTTCGAATTGTTCGAAAGTTTCGAAAATTCTAGAAATTTTCATTTCAAAACTTTTGAAACTTTCGAATATTTTAAAAAGAGGGGTGACAAAATGAGAAGTTAAAAAAATTGAAGATTTTATAAAAGGCAAAATTGTATTTTCACGTTGATTGAGGGGGTGGCAGGTATAGGTGTGGGGGTGCATGGTATAATTCTCTAAATATAATGATGTGGCAAATAAGTGTGTGACGTGTCAACCAATAAAATTTAGAGTTTATTTTAAATATAAATAGATCTATAGTATCCAAGGCATTGAAGTTTATCGATTTCGTAGAACTTTAGTCCATTCCAAGACTTAGAGCAATCTATTAATGATCTTGATAGCTTGGCTGCTTCCAAAGGGCAAGCACAAGATCCAACTTTTAGGAAATTGACTACGAATTGGTTTTGGCAGCAGTTACGCCGAAAGGAAAGCTCATTCAAACATAAATCAAGGCAATGTTGCACAACATAATAGAAGGAGATGCAAATACTAAGTTTTTTCATGCAAGCTTAAAATATAGAAGACAATAGAATCAGATTGTGATGCTTAATTTTGATGATTGTGAAGGTGCAAAGACAAGAAGGGGAATTGAATTGTGTTTGCCAAAATACATAATTTTTTGATAATTTATAAATAAATAAAAAACTAGTTCGATTTTGGTGACTTACTTGAGGCAGCAAGCAATCGGTTTTGGTGACTTACTTGAGTAGTTGCTTTGAAAAAGCTGATAATAATAATAACTCTCACACTCTAAGAAAAGAACACTGGGAGAATATTTCTCATTCGAACAAGTGTTTCTCTCTTTGAACTCTAAGACTACTCTTTTATGCTTTTCGATGATTTTCTTCTTCAGCCTTGAGTATCTATTGAATCTTAAAATTTCGGCTTCAATTTAGTCCTTATTTAATTATGAATTGTATTTTGTTCAGATTGCGTTTGTAAATTCTTCAAATTGATTATGTTCCTTTTATGTTTAGATTGAGATTGTAAATTTTTCAGATTGATTCTGTTCGTATTTTGTTCAGATAGCATTTGTAAATTCTTTAGATTGATTCTGTTCATATTTTGTTGTAGATAAATTTTGATCAAATCTTTTTCAAATCTTGACAATATCTTCTTTCATACTCTTTGAAGTCAAATATATTGTTCTCATAAAACACTTTTGTTATCATAAAAACTCTAACTATAAAATGAACTTGGTTCCAACAATCTCCCTCTTTTTTATGATTGTTCTCATAAAATACTTTTGTTATCATAAAAACTCTAAGTATATAATGAACTTGGTTCCAAAAATCTCCCATTTTTTAATATGACAAAACTTAGTTTAGTTTAGAGAAACAAGAGGTTAAGTGTCTTATGTCAGTAAATGAAGAGAAACTAATTTGGCACAAAAGATTAGGTCATGCAAACCTTAGATTAATTTCAAAATAGAATAAACTTCAACTAGTTAGAGGTCTACCTAAGCTTAGTTACTAAACTGAAATTATGTGTGAAGTTTTTCAAAAAGAAAAAACAAACAAAGAACTCTTTTACTCATAAGAACTCAGTCTCGACCTCAAAGCCCCTTGAGCTCTTACATATAGATTTCTTTGGGCCAGTGAAAACAATCTCTCTAAGTGGAAAGAAATATGGATTTGTTATAGTAGATGATTACACTACGTGGACATGGGTAAAATTCTTAAGAAGTAAGGATGAATCCTGATGACTCTTCATCATATGCATATTTTTCATTGTTTTTAGCCTTATTTATCTTTTATTCATTAGTCAATTTAAGGAGTTATTTGATATTTTGTTGATTTTAGTTCTTGGATTTACTGAAATGTTTATGTTCTTATTTCCTTGATTAAGTAGAGATTTTTCATAGTTTTGCGTTGTTACTTTGTTTTAGTGCAGTGCTGAATTTTGGTGAGAAATCAACATGACCTATGTGGAGTATTTCAGCCATATATGGAGTTGTAGATGTCCAATTGAAGTCACACCAAGTGCAAACGAAAGCTAATCTCCAATTGGAGTATTTCATGAAGACGCCAAAACCAAATTCGGAATCCAAAGAGGAGAAAAAGGCACTAAACACCATACAGAAGATGTTGTGCGCTTGAAGCGCAACAACCTGCGCCTGGGGCGCATTTCCGCACCACTTACTCTGTCCAGGCGCTCCTGGAGAGCAAATTCCGCGCCTAGGGTGCGTGGCACGCGGCTGAATGTATAAAAACGCATTTTTTCACCTTATAGGGATCTTTTTGGCTATTGGGAAGTTGGAAGACTTGTGCCCTAGCAGAAAAATTCAAAGACGGCCGTTTCTAACATCATTGGAGCAGTTTTATCAAGAATCATTCATGAAACATTCTTGTAATTCTTCTTTAATCCCTATCTTTTGTATCTCTATCATGAGTAACTAAACCCTATTTGTTAGGAATGAGTGTAACCAGATGAAACTCTTATTTCTCTGATTTGATTTCTAGTTATATGAATGAGTTTATTGAATTATTTTTCTCATCTATGTGCTTAATACTTTTTATTGCTTGATCAACATTAAAATGTTCTACGATTCGTATTTTGAAACGGAAGTGGACTTTACGAATTCTTGAGATGAGAAATTCATGAATTTGTAGTCTAGGGATAGATGCAGGTCATGAAACCAATGAAATTAGTTGCAAAGGCAATAGTTTAACAAGAGAATTCCTGTACGGTAAGGCTTAATTCTAATCTTAAATCCACTAAGGAATTAGGGGTTACTTTAGAACTAAAGGTTCTGTCACTAAGACATTAGGGCAAGAATAATAAAGAGAATTAGGTAATAATTCAATAAAGGAATTCAGTAACTAGGATCAAATTAGACACCAAGGTTGGATTCGAAGTGAAACTCATCCCTGACATCTTTCTCATTATAAAGGATCAATTTTATTACTGTTGTTAATTTTAAATATTATTTCAATCAATTCGAAAACTTTTTGGTCAATTTAGTAATCAAATATAATTCAATAGTAAAACGCAATCCTTGAGTTCGACACTTGGTACTACCATTTCATTATTACTTGCAACGATTCAGTACACTTGCTAAAACGCTATCATGTTTTTGGCGCCGTTGCCAGGGATTGCCATATCACTATTGAATTTAATTTAGTTACTTAATTGAAATTTTTTGCTCTGCAATAAAATTTTTGCTTTTATTTTATTTCTAATTTTGAAAGAAAAAAAAATTGTTTTTCTTTTATTTTCTATTTTTATTTGTTGAGCTTGCTAATGTCATGTGCTAGTGGTTTGTCTCTTCTTTCTTTGAGATAACTATTCACTGTAGGGCATGGAAGATTATAATGATGATATTCTACTACAATTATATGAAGAGTGTGATACTTGTCTTATATCTGGTATATGTCGCATCATTGAGGGACAAATCTTGAGAGATACATTTTTAAAACATGACCCTCAAATCCCTCAGATGCGGCCTCTTAGCTGTGACTTTTGCGGAGAAGCACATAGGAATGGAACTTGTTTTGATGACTTTGTTGAACTAATGGATTATGAAGATTTTTTGGTCAAAGACGTAGAAAACGACGAGTGTTATATTAAAAAGATCAATTGGGAACAAATTCTACCTCCTAAAATTCTATTCAAAGAATCAGATGACAAAGACTTTCACATTATGGACGTTTTGGTTGAATTCATGAAGAATAACATGGTTTCAATTGAAAGATTTGAAAGTCAATGTAAGAGGTTAGTTGAGCAAGTGGTTAAGTTTGAGAAGATGGAGGAGAAGTTGAAGACTGAAGATGATTTCATTGTTGTGGTAGAAGAAGATAAGCAAGAGGAAAAGATGAACGGGGAAAAGAAAAAAGAAGAGATTGATGAAGTTCGAGATTCAATCTATGCCTTGTTCATAAATGTCCAATTGAAAAGGATATGGAAGCAACATCATTTATTTCTCAAGTTCATGGAATTTCTACCAAACACAAAGAAGAATAAGGATGATGTGTTCTTTCTGTCATATATGCCACCTTGACAATGGTTGAGGCGTCAAGCTAATGACCATAAAGAAGCGCTTCGTGGGAGGCAACCCATAGGTAGAGGTAACTTTTATTTTTGCAATCTTATTTTCGTTATTTGAATTTGTTTCTTTTTGATTGTGTATTAATGTGCACTATGATGAAGAATTTTTAACAACTTGAAGTTGATCTTAAGCTTTTGTTTGGGATTTTGAAAATTAAATTCTATTTCTTGGCTCATGTCATTGCTCAATTCGACGAGTTTCACTAATGCATACATTGTTGATTACTTTGTGGTTGTAGAAGTCTAACTTGCCATCAATTTTTCAAAAAAAAATTGAAATTTTTCAGTGACATGTTTGGCATTATTTTGACAGTTCATTCTCTCTATTATTATCCTAGCTGTGAGCTTTTGGGCCTAAACACTTTAATTCTTTGTTGTGTGATTATCCAGACATGTGTTATCCCTTCAGAACTTGCACTAATTCTGACTTGCATCACTTGTAATTTATGCATACACTGAAACAATTTTGTTTGGTCGTTTGAGCCTTTCTAACTACCCTATGAAAATTTTATCATTTGTTAGCCCCATTGAGCCTTGCCCTTTTATTTCGCTTACTGGCTACATTACAAGCCAAAAACCTGACTTTAATTAAATCACCTTACTTGGAGTTAGGTAGAAAAACAAATTCTCGTCTTGATAAAGTTCTAAGTTTGGGGTTGCTCATGGGATAGCAACCTTTTATATTTGGGGTGGTGATTCTCACAAAAAGAAAAAAAAGAAGAAGAAGAAAAAAAGTTCAGTTTGTGTACTTTGATAAATAACATCTTGGTTCTTTTGTCAATGTTAGAGAATCTTCACAATGAAAATGTGACGGAAGAAAAAGTGGTAGAATAATTTGAAAATGTGTACCTAACTCCAAGTAGTAAAGCCTAATATCCCAAAATGTCCTACCCTTACCTAAGCCACATTACAACCCGAAAGTCCTCCAAAAGTGTATGTGTTTGTTGCATTGTGTTTGCTAACTAGAATTTTTTTCAAGCCTATGGTAGCGTGATGCATGTTCTAGGATTGGAGTGATAAATTCAAAACCCTTTCTAAACACTTGAGAGAAATTTTGGTGAGATTGTGTGAAGAGAGAGTTGAACTTGATGAATGAATGCTAAAGTGTACAAATTGTGTAGTTTTTTTTTGTGAGCAACCATGGAGCATGATGAATGTTTTGTAGTAGCTGGGATTTTGAGAATTGAGTTTGATTTGATTTGAGAAATTGAGTATAAGTTTGCTTTTAACTGTACCAAATCTGAAATTAATTGTTGCTTGGGGACAAGCAATACATTAAGTTTGGGGTTGTGATGACTCTTCATCATATGCATATTTTTCATTGTTTTTAGTCTTGTTTATCTTTTATTCATTAGTTAATTTAAGGAGTTATTTGATATATTTTGTTGATTTTAGTTCTTGGATTTAATGAAATGTTTATGTTCTTATTTCCTTGATTAAGTAGATATTTTTCTTAGTTTTGCGTTGTTACTTGGTTTTAGTGCAGTGCTGAATTTTGGTGAGAAATCAACATGACCTATGTGGGGTATCTCAGCCATATCTGGAGTTGTAGATGTCCAATTGGAGTCACACCAAGTGCAAATGAAAGCTAAGATCCATAGCTACAACTTTCATGAAGACACCCAAACCAAATTCGGACTTAAAAGAGGATAAAAATGCACTAAAGCTAGACAGAATATGTTGTGCGGTTGAAGCGCAAAAACCTGCGCCTGGGGCGCATTTCCGCACCACTGACTCTATCCAGGTGCGCATGGAGCGCAAGTTCCGCGCCTGGGGCACGTGGCACATGGCTGAATGTATAAAAACGCATTTTTTTCACATTCTAGGGATTTTTTTGGCTATAGGGAAGTTGGGAGACTTGTGCCCTAGCAGAGAAACTCAAAAACGGTCGTTTCTAACATCATTAGAGCAGTTTTATCAAGAATCATTCATGAATCATTCTTGTAACTCTTGTATTTATTCTTTAATCCCTATCTTCTTTAATCCCTATCTTTTGTATCTTCTTATATGAATTAGTTTATTGAATTATTTTTCTCATCTCTGTGCTTAATGTTCTACGTTTCGTATTTTGAAACGGAAGTGGACTTTACGAATGTTTGAGATGAGAAATTCATGAATTTGTAGTCTAGGGATAGATGCAGGTCATGAAGCCTATTAAATTAGTTGCAAAGGCAATAGTTTAACAAGAAAATTCATGTACGGTAAGGCTTAATTCTAATCTTAAATCCACTAAGGAATTAGGGGTTACTTTAGAATTAAAGGTTCTGTCACTAAGACATTAGGGCAAGAATGATAAAGTGAATTCGGTAATAATTCAATAAAGGAATTCAGTAATTAGGGTCAAATTAGACACCAAGGTTGGATTCGAAGTGAAACTCATCATTGACATCTTTCTCATTATAAAGGATCAATTTTATTACTGTTGTTAATTTTAAATATTATTTCAATCAATTCGGAAACTTTTTGTTCAATTTAGTAATCAAATATAATTCAATAGTAAACCTAATCCTTGAGTTCGACACTCGGTACTAACGTTTTATTATTACTTGCAACAATTCAGTACACTTGCTGAAACACTATCAAATCCCACAAAGTGTTTATCACATTTTGCAAACAAATAATGAATGCAAAGAGTCTTACGATTGTAAAAATTAGAAGTGATCATGGAGGAGAATTTGAAAGTTTTTTTGATTAGAATGGAATCTCTCACAACTTCTCCTCTCCTAGAACACCCCAACAAAATGGAGTTGTAGAAAGAAAGAATATATCACTCCAAGAAATGGCCAGAACCATGTTAAATTATATGAATGTTGCAAAACACTTTTGGGTTATAGCAATTAATACCACATGTTATATTCAAAATAGAGTCTTAATTAGATCTATATTGAATAAAACACCATATGAATTGTGGAAAGATAAAAAGCCTAAAATATCTTATTTTAAACAATTTGGTTGTACTTGTTTTATGTTGAACACTAAAGATAACCTTGGTAAATTTGATTCTAGATCTCAAAAGTATACCTTCATTGGATACTCTGAAAGATCTAAGGTTTATAGAGTGTTTAATAGGGAAACGCATATTGTGGAAGAATCCATACATGTTAAATTTGATGGCAAACAGCTTGACCTTGAAAAGTCAAAGCAAGATGATGATAGTGCAAGTTTATTAGAACCAAAGGAAACAGATGCAGACAAATCAAAAGAACTTGAAAAATAAGAGGATACAAGCAAATTAGAAGAATATGATAAATCTTCAAAGGATGAATTTGATCAAGTCAGAAACAGTCAAGATAAGTCAGAAGGAAGATCAGGATGGAAGTACAAGTCATCTTATCCTGAAAATCTAATCACTGGAAGTGCAAGTCATCCTTTGAGGACCAGATCATCACTAAAAGATTTCACTTTTTTTAGCTTACTCTCATCAATTAAGCCTACCTCTATTGATGAAGCATTGGCATATGATGGATGGATTCTTGGAATGCAAGAATAGTTAAATGAATTTAAGAGGAATGATGTTTGGGATCTAGTACCTAGACCAAAGAAGAAATTTTTTAGAACCAAGTGGGTTTTTAGAAACAAGCTAAATGAAAAAGGTGAAGTGGTCAGAAACAAGGAAATTCTTGTTGCATAAGGCTAGAGTCAACAAGAGGGCATTGATTACACTAAGACATTTGTATCCTACTTTATTTTGCTGCAAATGATAACATTACATTATTTCAAATGGATGTTAAATGTGCTTTTCAAAATGGTTATATAAGTGAAGAAGTCTATGTCAACCAACCCCCTGGTTTTGAAAGTTCTGAATTTCCATATCATGTTTTAAAACTTAGGAAATCTTTGTATGCTCTAAAACAAGCACCTAGGGCATGATATGATAGACTTAGTAACTTCTTGCTTAAAAATAACTTTGAAATAGGACAAGTACTTTTTAGAAAATCAATAGGAGATGACATTCTTATTATTCAAATTTATGTTGATGACATTATTTTTGGATCTACTAATGGCACTCTTTGCCCAAAATTTTCTAAATTGATGCAGCTTGAATTTCAAATGAGTATGATGGGAGAACTTAAGTTCTTCTTAGGGATACAAATTCAACAAAGTCAAAAAGGTATATACATTCATTCATCAAACTAAATATACAAAAGAGCTTCTTAGAAAGTTTAAGATGAGTGATTGCAAACCTATGGCTAAACCAATGCACCCTACTTGTTCACTTGAAAAAGATGATTCAGGCGAAAAAGTTGACCGAAAAACCTATAGTGGAATGATAGGATCCTTACTTTACCTTACCGCTTCCAGACTTGACATCATGTTTAGTATATGGGCAAGATTTCAAGCTGACCCTAGGGAATCACATTTAATTGCTGTTAAGAGAATCCTTAGATACCTAAAAGGCACTACCAACCTTACCTTGTTCTACAAGAAATCTCCTAAGTACAAACTGAGTAGATACTATGATTCTAATTATGCTGGAGATAAACTTGAGAGAAAGAGCACTAGTGGCAACTGCACGTTTTTAGGTGACAACTTAATATCTTGGTCAAGTAAGAGAAAAACACCATTGCAATGTCAACAACAAAGGCTTAGTACATTTCAGCAGCTGGCTGCAGCTCTCAACTAGTTTGGATGAAGCATTAACTTGAAGACTACAAAATCCAAGAATCCAATATTCCCATCTATTGTGATAACACTTCTATCATTTGTCTAACCAAAAACCTTATCTTACATTCTAGAGCTAAACACATAGAGATCAAACACCACTTCATTAGGGACTTTGTTCAAAAAGGGGTACTAAACATTCAGTTTGTAGACATTGAACACGAATGGGCCGACATATTCACCAAAGCACTACCTGAACATAGGTTTGACTTCATCAAGAAAAACCTAAATTTTACCTTCATACCTGACTGATGTTGTGATAACTTCAAAGTGGTTTAGTTTTACATTAGTTTTTATATTTTCTTGTAATATGTTATATTCAAAAAACGAGTCTCACTTTCAAGTCTTTTTGTATGATGACAAAAGGGGGAGAAAGATATTTGATAAAGTGGGGAGAAAATGATACTTAGACTTAGGGGGAGCCCTAAGTTAGGGGGAGGCAAAGAAATACAAAGGATAAAAAAAACTCTAAGTATAAAATGAACTTGGTTCCAACAATCTCCCCCTTTTTTATGATTGTTCTCATAAAATACTTTTATTATCATAAAAATTATAAGTATAAAACGAAGTTGGTTCCAACAGATTGCCCCGTTGAAGGTGTTGCGGTATTTAAGGCAGAAATAAAAAATTACTTTGAAAGCAAATTCAAAGAGCCTACAATCAAAAGACCACTTCTTGATAATGTGTTTTCTTAATATGCTCTTGGATCATGATAGGGGGTTATTAGAAGTTCCTTTTCTAGAAGAAGACATTAAAGAGGTAATCTAGAAACGGGTCTAATAGGCTAGGTCTCGATGGCTTTAATTTCAAATTTTTGAAAGAATGTTGTGATATCATCAAGAAACGATAACTATAGAGTTAAACCAAACATTTTACAATAAACTAACCAAAGTAAAAACCCATAAAATATGTCATAAACATAATTAATTATATATTTCCAATATATCAGGAATACATTCTTAACAAATATAGCAACAATAACTAATTAACATTCTAAAACCATCAATAACATAAAAGTATAAAGTAGTTTATACTAACATAAAAACTTAAACTAGTAGTCAAACATTCTAAAATCTTATACATAAACTAATGAAACATACAAAAGTTTTCGAGGACATCAAAATAGTCTAGAGCAACAGCAAAAAACAATCCACTGAACATCACATTCCTTCCATTTGCAGTCCAAATAACAACATATTTCTTCCATTTGCATGCAGACAACAAAAAACACAACCCTTCCATTTGTAGTCCAAAAATCAAGGTGAACTTTACTCGTTAATTACGAGAATTAGAACCTGCCAAGTCGAAGCATAATGTAAGCAAATGTTTACTAACTAACACTAATGAATGAGTATCATTTTAATAATATTAATCATTATGTAAAGAAATAGAACATGATATTTGCTAGTGACTTAAAGTATAGATCTAAGTGCAGAAACTCTTATTAACACCAATTTGTATATATTATAAGAAATTATGTTACTAAGGTGGAGGGACACCTTGGTTGAAAGTAGGTAACTCCAACAAATTTGCTTTTCATAAAATTAAGGAGAACTTTAAGTTGATTTTGTGTTTGTGAAAGTTGCTCCTTAGTCTCTTCATATCCATTTAGCTTTTCTTTCAAAGTGTGCACTTCCTTTTGTAACTCCTCAACATTTTTTTGGCTAGAGCTACCAACATTGCCAAATTGAGTGAAATATCTACACGTTTTGAAAACACACGTGGGGCAAACACCAACACCTAAACCACACACTCGACCTGAATGCTCAGCTCCGTACACTTTTCCAATAACATCATCTGGATAGGCATTAATATTTGATGGAACACCTTCAGTGGCAACACGTTCTTGATATTGAGATAAGTTCTTTGATATATTTTCCTAGAAAGTCGGATAAATTCTCTGAAAGTCGGATAAATTCCGCCATACTGGCAGGTAGCAAATGCTTTATAAACAATAACAATTTTATCTTTTTTACTTACTGCGATGGCTTTTCCTTCTTCATTCACATAGTTTCCATTCTTTTTAAGCAAAGTTGACAATATATCCTTAGCATGACATACAGGTCTATTCAATTGTAGCTCCTAAGATATTAATAAAATATAAATCAATATCTAACTTTCATATACAAATACTTTAATATATTACAAAAATAAAAGTTATGGATTTAACTTACCATATGACGACCCCTTCTTGCGTTGCTCGTACTACCCCCAACATGCAAGACTTTAAGCATCTTTCAATTTTTCATATTTTGCTCAATTAATTTCTACAATTTTCAAATGTTAGTCATTACATGCATTTAATATAAAACGTAAATGTACTTTGTTCACTATGTAAACATAATGCAACAAATATTTATACCTTCATTTGTGGTTTTTTATAGTAATTAACAAAAGCAGTCCAATCATTTTCAGGCACAGGAGGATCAATAGTAAGTAGGTCTTCCTTACTTTTGTTAGGGTAAAAGTATTTACATCGTAACTTATATTTATAGCCCTTCCATCTTTCTCCTAGGATTGCCCATGTCTATTTGATACCATCAGCATAATTATACACAAAATGATCCTTGCAAGATTATATAAACATATCAATCTTCAATGATAAGAAATACAATAAAAGAAACGTTCTACGAAGTATAGATAATAATTTGGCTTGCCTGATATAGGAAATAAATTCGACAAAATAGTGGATTCACTGCTAGCACTAACCCCATTGTCATCATCATTGTGTCTTGGTCTATTGAACCTTGTTTCAACATTACCATCCTCAAAATATGTTGAACAAAATGTAAGGCATTCTTCCACAATGTATCCTTCAGTTATACAACTTTCTGGTGCAGCCTTGTTATGAACATATGATTTTAAATGGCCAAGGGTTCTAAAAATGAAAGGATGTAAGTCTAATAATATAAAACAATTGCAATTTATAATTAACTTAATACAAAATACAATATACCTTTCAACAGGATACATCCGTCTATAATGCACAAAACCGGCAATCATTGCTTCTTCTCCAAGATGAATGACCAAATGAACCATAACAGTGAAAAAAAGATGGAGGAAATATCATTTCCATATGGCAAAGGGTCAAAGAAATTCGTTGTTGGAGTTTCTGCATATGCTTCACATCTAAAACTCTACTTGATATTTCTCTAAAGTAGTTACATAGTTCAATCAACACAAAACTAACTTCTTTATGAAGAGTTTTTCTAAAAGCAATTGGAAAAAGATGTTCCATTAGAATATGCGAATCATGAATTTTAAGACCCGAGACCTTACGCTTCTTAACATCAACACATCTAGAAATGTTTGATGCGTAACTATCTGGAAAAACCACATTTTTTAGAATCTGTCGGAAGATATCTTTCTCTGAATTTTTTATTTTAAAGCATGATTGAGGAAGCTTTTCCCTAATTCCCATTGCCTGCAACTCTTTACGAGCTAGAAGATTGTCTTTTGTTCGATTTTTCTCATCAAGTACCGTGAACAATACATTGTCATAAACATTCTTCTCTATGTGCATTGGATCAAGGCAATGACAAATAAGATTATGCTCCCAATAAGGTAGATCGCAAAAGATACTATTTTTCTTCGATTGTAGTGGGCCTTCCTCACTCGTACCCTCATCACATAACCTTTTGCGACTATATTCCTCAATTTGTCCAAGCACCTCTGAACGTGACATTGGAACAGGGACAAATCTAAACTCCAAAGATCCATCAAATGAATTTTTGTTGTACCTATACATGTGATCAAGTGGTAAATATCAACGATGCCCCATGAAACCATTTTTTCTACCAAATTTCAACCTTTTAGATTATGTATCAAATCTACATGATGGGCAAGCAAACAATGTGTGTGTATTCCACCCAGATAAGTTATCAAGACCAAGAAAATCACTAATAGTACAAAACAAGCTAGCACACATATGAAATATTTTATTCGTAGAGGAATCATAAGCTTCCACACCATTCCTAATATTTTAAATTTGCAACTAAAGGTTGTAGGTAAAGATCAAATACTATTACCAGGCATCTTAGGGCCAGGAATTATCATTGACATGATAAGAGAAGTTTGCTTCATACAATACCATGGAGGGTAGTTATAAAGGTTCAACATCACAGGGCAAACACTATAAGTAGAACTTAAAGTTCCAAACGGATTGAAACCATCTGTAGCCAATCCAAGTCTTACATTACGAGGATCTGAAGCAAAGTTTGGATAAAATGAATCAAAGTCCTTCCATGTTTTTCTATCAAGGTTTGCCACTGTAGCATGCCATTTTAATAGCTTTGATGTTTTAGGAGACATGTATAACCTTTTCAACCTAGGTATAAGTGGACAATATCGAAGTACTTCAGCGGGTTTTGGCTTCTTTTTCTTTTGGAAATCTGTTACATCATTTTCACCACCATCATTTTCATTTGATTTCCATCTAGACGTATTACACTTCTTACATTTATCTCTCTTCTCATCCCCAATACAACATGCGATTATTTGGACATGCATGAATTTTCTCATAGCTTAGACTTAACATCTTAATCAATTTTTTTGCTGCGTAGAAAGATCTCGGTAGTTTAGCATGGGGAAAAGCATCATTTAGAAGCTCAATGATCATTGGAAATGTCTTATCAGTAGCTGATATAGACGAACAACGAATGACAATTTGCTATATTTTGTGCAACCATTATAAAGTTCTTGATTCCCATCTTCCATCAACTCTCTAGCTTTTTTAAAATCCTCATAACTTGCATCCTTTGCACCCATAGGGTGGTTACTATTAGGAATATTTGATCGCACACATTTTTCCCCATGCATGTACCAAAATGTGTACTTGGTTGGAAAACCCATTTGTAAGAGATGACTAGACACCTCAACTCTATCACCCTTATGACTAAATTTGCATGCAATACAATGACACCAAAATTTCCCATTCATTGCAGAATTTGAAAACGCAAAATCCAAAAATTGTTTTACCCTATTTAAGAACTCTTTTGATCTCAATGGTTTGTCAGTCGAACTCTTATCAATCATAGTTGGATGAATCTGTTCTCATATTTGAATAAAATTATTAAGGCATTTAAGGTATCAAATAATAATATAAGAAATTAAGTTTTACTAATATACAATCATAAACTATTCACACAAGCAATCTAACAAATTGTATTGCACATAGATCAAAACTTATATTCTAGAAAATTAGAAAGATAGATAAAAACTTAAGTTTCAAAACAAATAAAAACTTAACTTTATGAACAAAACTTAATCATATTTGATCAAACCTATGAAAGAAAAAAAAAAAAAAAAAAACCAACCAAACAAAATAGGATTATGCAAATAAGCAATGCAAACTCATTCGATTGTAAAAATTAAAAATAAACTAAATGAGCTTCTATCCTTTGAAATGGCAAAAGTAATTTGAAAATATCTTTTAGTTAAATTGTAGTTAATTATGATGGTAGATGCATAATCATGTGCCAGTTATAGGACCAACAACAATATTGTGGTATTGAATGTTTAGTGAAGTACTGACAATAGGAAAAACAGGTTTGGTAGAAAGTAGAATGCTAAAATGTTATGTATGTTTACATTATATTGGTTTTTAAATTAAATTATTTTGTTTTTTCAGTTCAATTAGGTTTCCTTAAAAATATTCTCTTATGAAATACATTTCAAGTTTAGATGAAGTACAATTTTGATCCATGTAAAGTATAAGAAACATCATGTCATTAATCACAGTGTCGGATTATATATTTTTTCTATAATAATAATTACCTCCACAACAATGTCCTAATAAAGCTCAAAATAAAACTAAAAATATCAAGTATTTATGCAGTTTATCTAGGGATGTGCAAAAAATCTGGTTATGTGACCAAAATCTATAATCGGATCCAAATCTATTTTAAATAACTGGTTAAAATAATATGGTTATAATTCAATTCATTTACCATTCGGTTGGATATCCACTCATGTTTTATTTTCGGATTTGGATTTAATCCGGTTATTATCAACTCATATTTTATTTTTGGATTTGAACCTTAAATCCTTTCTTGAAATCCTAATTTCTTTCTCTAAATTCTAACTTACATACAATTTAAATTGAATTAGCAAGATGGTCTATTTCTCTCATTAACACAATAAAAAATTTGCTACTTCTTCTCCAATTTCTACGGGTATTAAGTTTTGTATTATTCTTCCCGTAGCACTGATTTTTAGTAGAAATTTCACCATTTTCATGACCTTAATAAACTCTTATCTTTTCACAACAAAAAATCTATTTTCTAAAAACATATTTGCCTTTTTTTATAAACTAAAGTTCATACCTTCAATTTTAAAATAATGCATAAAAACATGACTCATTTTTAATTACTTCATTTTGTACAAATTAGTCTTTTTGTTCATCTTAGGCTTTTCTTTTCTGTTTTACTTTTGGCATCTTACATAAGTTTAACCATTTTTTTTCTTTCATATTTATATAAATGTTATATATTATATATTATTTTTTCAATATTTCATCATGTTGTAAAACATTTATTGATTTCTCGTCTTTCATTTTATCTGAGGATGAATGTCAAATTTGGAAAGTGCTGCTGATTGTGGTATAATACGTTGTATAAATTGTAATTTACATACACTCATTATTGATTGGATTATATAGTGAGGATTTGTTTAAGGTAATGAAGAAAAAAATATGTTCAAGCTTGCTCGTAGTTTGGTCATCATAGTTTCATAATGCATTAGAAATTAACAAGTTATATCAAGTTTTCTGTATATAATGTCAAATTTTCAAATTTAATTAAAAGTACACAAATCAATTAAAATTAACCAGATTTTAACTGATTTTAAAAAAAAAAATCAGTTTTAAAATTGAATTTGTCGAAACCGGTTGCATAATTAAAAACCGGTTATTTAACCATAACCAATTTTACAACCAATTTTAAACTGAAAAATAGATTTAGTTATAAATCTTAATCCATATAATAGTTTTAAAATGAATATGGGTTGGAAAAAAACCAGAGCTCTAAGTTTATCCTTTTCCACATGATATATATCAAGTATTTAATGTCATATATAAACCAAAAATGTGAAAGTCTACCTTGATTTGATTTTATCTAAATTATAATTTTTTTAACTCAAAATGTAATAATTAAGTTTAGAGGGCATATAATGCAAATTTTATAACCTACTACAGACCCAAAGCCACATAAAGTGATCGGTTAAATTAAAAGAAAACCATTCATAGAATATGTAAAAGAAGGAATTACAAATTACACATGCCTTTATCCTCCATATGTAATAGAAACATGAAAGAAGATAGAAACCATTGAAAATGATACAATTTCAATTAACAATATCACTCAATTGAAAATTATCAATATCCAAAATTCACAAACATTAGCATATGATGATAGCACTGTTAAATTTTCATTGTCACAACCATAGTCAAAATGATTGATACAACGTTTTAAAAGAGGAAACAAAATGGATTTTCTCAATCACAATTACACAATTACAAAGATAATTAACAACAACAACATCAACAAAAAAATCATCCTTTTTCCAATGAACATGCTGTAATTTTTGCTGAAACTCGCAAATTTTCCAAAAAAATATCTATGAAAGATCATCTACAAACTCAACAATCTCTAACTCTAAAAACAAAACACAAAATTATCCAACTACCACAATAAAGAGACACAACCTAAAGAACATAATCAACAAACAAGTTTGTAAAAATTAGAACATGAAGACTAGCGGATCTTGAATTATAATATATATTAGGATGGTCAAATATTGAAAACTTGAATGGATAAATAAAAGTATAATATTGTATTGTATATAACAATTTTAAATTGTAAATTTACAAAAATATATTGGAGAGAGAGGTAGGAAATCAAATTTTAGTTAATATTTTTAATAATTAAAAATTAGTTGATATTTAAGTTGGAAAATTTATTTTATTTTATAATTATAGTAGTTATTTTTGTAATTTTTTTATAAATTATTCCATCCGATTTTTTTTTATAATACACATCTAAATTATAATTTAGTCTACACAAAAAATTGGGCCTTATTCTAATCTTAAAAATTGAGCCTAATAAAAAAAAAGTACAATTTTAATAATTAAAAAATTAGTAAAATAAATTTTAATCCATATACACATATCAATCCAATGAGGATCAACACATACCAATCTCCATGTCATTTGGTTAGATTAATTCATGTAACAAGAAAGAATATATAGTATGTTATCTTGACAACATAACTATTTTCAAAAAATAATTCATGTAACAAGAAAGAAACATAAATCTCGACAACATAACTCAACAACCGCAATTCAACTCAAAAAATAAATCGATTATAGAACCCAAAATTAAAACAACATACACCACAATATGTCAATATCTATATTAATGAATATATCTATTAACATATGTCATATCTAATCGTATATACTTATATAATTTATTTTCCACATGTTTGACATAGTTAATAGTTATTCCTTTTTCAAATTTTTGTAGATATTATTTTCTTATAAATTTTAAATACTTTTATATATTCAATCAAATTCACTCTATCAAATGCTTGATTTAATTTATATTAATTTTTATTTAACAAATTATAATATTATAAATAAAATAAAAATAAAAATAAAAAAAAAAGAACTTTTTTTAAGAAGATGAGTGAAAATTTTGATATGGCCGTATCTCCTAATTAAGAAGAACGAGTCTCGTGTGTTGATATCATCTGGAAAAGTTAAAACTTAAACTGAATAAAAAACAACGAGAAGATAGAAAAACAAGTGATGAAGTATTCACCGGAACAGCAAAAATATTCATCGGAACTGAAGACTAATTTATATTTGTTTTTTTTATAGAAAAAAAGAATACGATCAAAAATGTTTTTAAATTTTAATTTAATATTATTTTGTTTTATGTTTCCTTATATCATACTCTTTTTCAGAATAGCAAGTTCGGACATTATGGGTGCGTTTATTTCAGATTAAATAAAAATGATTTTTAGTTTAAAAAATTTAGAGATTATTTTGTAGAGATTTGTCTAAAAATGATTTTTTTATTTCCATTTGTTTACTATCATAAAAATGATTTTTTTTTTAAAAATGATTTTTAATCTGTTTGTATACAATTTTATAAAAGTGATTTTTTAAACTAAAAAATTACCATAAAGGACATGACTTTTATAATACTCTACAAAATTTATAAGTTTAATCCATTTCTAATGATGTAAAAATAAAATGATTCAAATAAAAGGCGTAGAAACAATAAAAAAAAACTACGTGGAAAAATTGAAAAGGAGAAGAAATTTTACTTCATAAAAAACCTATATGAGAGTCTCATGGAAGGAGAAAAACTGTCACAAGTGCGTGAAACTGATGCACTATAGAGAAAACCCAGGAAAAATTGATGGAGGGTAATTTTGGATTTTTCAAAAAGGGTAAGGGTCATTTTCTCTTATCACTAGGTTAAGTTAGGTGTTTTTAAAATTTTTGACATCTTTCTCTCTCATCTATGCCAGTAGCGAATTTGACAAGCTACTATTTTTACCTTTTCATTTTTAGCCAAAAAATGATTTTTAAAAAATCTGAAACAAACACCCTTCAAACTCTACAAAATGATTTTTAGTTTAAAAAAATAGATTTTTTTCATGAAAAAATCTGAAACAAACTCACCTTATATTTGACAATAACTATAATATTATTATATTTTACTTGATTGAAATTAATAATAAAATAGGTTTAATCTTCTTTCGAGAAAGAATAACAGTTTTGAAGTTTACTGAAAAATAAAAAAGAAACGGTTGCAAACTCCTGAATCGGCGGCTCAACCGGCAGTTTGGGTGGATTTATCCAATTTTTAAATTTAATTTATAATTCAACCAGTTGAAATAAACCAGTTTGATTACTATGGATACAGTAACTACTTGTCCAAAATAACTGTATAAATTAATGTTTCTAAAAAAATCAACTAAACAAAAAACATACAAGAATCATAAATAAAAACTTACTCTAAATGAAAACCAGACTAGTTAATTTATGTATATTTAGTGGATATCAATATAAATACTTTTAACACAATATATAGTAATCAATCATAACTATTTATCGAAACATTAAAATATTTAACTTCAATTCTAATAAGTCATATATATATATATATATATATATATATATATATATATATATATATATATAAAATGGCTAAATGCATTTGTGTTTTAACCGTTTTATCAGTTTTCTATTTGTGTCTGATAGTGCTCTTCAAGAGAAAATGAGATTTTGGTTCACAAACAACTTTTTTTCTCTAGTTTGTTTTGAATTTTTTTGGTATATATATCAAACTGAGAAAAAGAAATTAAAATTGAAATTGAAATTGAAATTGAAATTTCATTCAAAAATTTATCACAAATCTAGAAATTGAAAATATATGTCATAAATGCCATGATCTTCATCATTTGTTTTTAAAGTATATTTTTGTTTGCACTAATTTAAATTAAATAAAAAAATAGAAATGGATTTTTGAATTTAATTTTTAAGTATGAAGCACATATCTAAGAACTTAAAAAGAACGAGAGAAATATGTCATTTTTTAATTCGGATTTGAGTTTCATATCTCCTTATTCATCTAGATTGTCAAAAACATGTTTTCTTTTGACAAATTTGTAAGTTTGAAATCTAAAAATTCATGACTATTAATAAGTTTGAAGAAAAATGATAAATATAAGGGTGTACATGGATACGGGTCGATCCGTCAACCAGATCACCCAATCCAACTCAACTTGATTTTTACTCGTACCTCGTCACTTTCGAGTTCGACCCGACTCTATCCGTTGAAACCCGTTTATATTCGGTTCGGGTAATTGGTTCAACAATTTGAACCCGTCGACCCGACCGATGACTCGTTATGTTTTTTTTTTTTAAATTCGTTTGGCAGTCCAATAGTCCAGCGGCCCAATGTTTTTAAAAAACTATCAAGTATATTGATTTTTATGATTAATTGAATTTAATGTAATAAAATGTTGGGTAAATTAAAATACGGTTGTGAAGAAACTATAAAAAAAAATTGTCGCGAAAAAAATTTCTTTTGAGTTAAATACTATTTATTTAAATGTTATATTTTGTTATAGTCTTTTTTTTATTTAGATAAAATGATAAATAAATTTACGGCGTATTCGAATATGAAACATAATATTCAGCTTAATCAATAATTGTTATAGATTTTACAAACATTTCATCATAGTATTTAATATAACTCAATTAATATTTATAAAAAATTAATATTAAATATGATGAATCTAGTTTAAATTTGTTTACATTTAAATCTATTAAACAATTCTTTTAGTATTTTATTTGAAAATAGTAAGTACTCTAAAAATAAACAAATGAAACACTACTATTAAAAAATTGTGGTAGGTTCGTAAACTAAAATGTGGTGAATGATGTGATTAAAATTTTATGCTTTTTGAAACGTTCAAGTATTAAATATATTTTCATTCAATTAAATTGTTATTGTTGTTACTTATATGTTCCTCCCGTAAAATAAAAAAAATAAGTTACTATTTATGTATAACCCGCCAACTCAACCCAACCCGTTCTTGATCGGATCGGTTCAGGTTAAATGAAAAAAATGCAGATTTAAAACTCAACTCAACCTAAAGATAATTGATCAGTTCGAGTTTTGTCAAAACCGACTCAACGCAACCTGTGTACACCCTCAAATAAATAGATGAAAAAATGGTAAAAAGAAAATTTGATAAAACAAAAAAATTGATAAAAATGATAATGCAAATGTGTTATTAAATAACTTACAAAACTCAAGATACATTTCCAAAAATAAAATTATGAGGAATGTACCAGGCACCCCCCCTCCTGTACCTCCCACCCCCCATTTGATAGGAAAAGACTAAATTGCCCCTTGAGAAAACAATAAAAACTCAGCAAAAAATTACTGCCACTTTTTTCACCGTTGCATTCGAATCTTTCATTTCTCCGGCCTCTTAATTTTCAATACTTCGAAAGTTTCACAAGAATTTCAAACCTCCGAAATAGAAAAGTAAGGCTTCAAACCTAAACCTTCGAAACTTTCCAGAAAAACTAAACTTTCGAAGCATACTTTTCGAAGGTTTCCAGAAACACAAAAGTTTCGAAATGCTTTATTCGAAACTTTCATTCAATTTGAAAGTTTCGAAACAGGAACATTCTGAAAATTCTAAAAATCCATTTCGAAAGTTTCAGGTTGATAGAAACTTTTGAAGCATACTTTTCGAAGGTTTCCAGAAACACAAAAGTTTCGAAATGCTTTATTCGAAACTTTCATTCAATTTGAAAGTTTCGAAATAGGAACAATCTGAAAATTCTAAAAATCCATTTCGAAAGTTTCAGGTTGATAGAAACTTTCGAAAAGTTTGCTTCGAAAGTTTGGTATACAGTGAAAGTTTCGAAATGCTTCGAAACTTTTGGTGTTTCTTGAAAGTTTCGAAATGATTATTTAATTTTGGTGTTTTTTTCCATTTTTTTTTTTGAATATTGATATATTGATATATTGCAGTGCCTAGGATGAGGGGTGCATTTGGGCAGATCATCCGCAACATTGCCCGAAGCGTGGGAGGTGATAGTGGTGATATGCCAGACAGAATTCCACCAACAGCTTCAAACAGACGACGGAATGAAGCAAACCGTCCAATTAGCCAGCGTCGTCGACGACAGGATGATGTCACTGAAGCTGTTGAGCCTACGGATATGGATGAGGATGTACCTGAGCCTGCATAGATGGAGCAGATTGAGGATCAGTTTACTGAGCATGCACGTGATGTTGATGATGCTATTGATGCTGATGATGCTGAGCCTGAGCAGGATCAGCAGCTCGGAGGGAATGATGCTATTGATGCTGAGTCTGAGCAGGTCGGATTCCCTGGAGGACCGATGGTGACATCTGTGTTGACACAGTATGAACACCACGTGGCTCGGAAGATATGGGAAGGAGAGGTATTTATTTAATTAATTATAATCATTATATTTAAGTAATATATATATTACGAACAAATATTTATTGTTATGTTCTTTAATTACTCGCAGGATCGTGGGTCGTTGAAGGTTATTACACATGGGTTGAAGCTGAAGAAGTTTTCTGAAGTTCTTATGCCAGATCCTGTATTGCATTGGGTTCGGGAATCTGGACTGCTACCCCTCTCTTCAGCTTATCTCACTATGGCTGATGCTGGTCTCATATCTGCCTTTGTTGAAAGGTGGCATAGAGAAACTAGCTCATTTCACATGCCATTTGGAGAGATGACAATCACATTGGACGATGTGGCTACTCTTCTTCATATCCCACCTCGCGGTAAATTTTTTGATGCACCTATTAATATGAATACTAATAATGCTGCCAGAGCTGCCCATGAGTATTTAAGTGCATCATGGGATGAAGCATTAGCAGAAATTAATTATAATAAATGTGCCCAGTATAGATTGCAATGGTTGCGTGATTTATACATTCGTCTCATTCAGACTAACGAGTTTGAGTGTGCTGCTAGAACATACCTATTGCATTTAGTTGGCTGCACTATTTTCGCTGATAAAACACATACACATGTGGAGGCGAAATATGTTAGTTTATTTATTAATTTAGATAGTTGTCGAGACTATTCGTGGGCTAGTGCTGCATTGGTTTTCCTGTATGACAATCTCGGAGATGGAGCTGTCCACGACACTCGACAGTTGGGTGGTTACGTGACCTTACTACAGGTATATATATTTATTTCTTTAATTATTTATTTATTTATTTATTTATTGTGCAGTGCTGGATTTACGAGCATTTCCCTAGCATCTGTAAGCGGGACGATAGAGGGAAGGTTCCTGCACATCTTCCTCGAGCATGTAGGTGGACTGCCAAACATGCTGTTGAAGGCGGAGAGTATACATATCGTCGGAGACTCGATGCTTTGACACTCGATGATGTATTGTTTACACCATATGATGATGATCGAGTTAATCATCCGTTTGTGAAGCTTTCGATGTTCTCTAGATACCTTCGATGTGGTGGAGTCTCAGAGTCTCAGTCCCGTATCTGCCAGAGCGATGTCTTCGACAATTTGGTCGTATTCAGTGCATACCGCGTGACGTTCCTCGAGTGCCGGAGAGTATAGATTGGGAGTGGCAGACTACTATGAGATCATCTGTATTTGCCTTTCAGCGACTATATCCTCTTGCGAATTTTCCTGGAGAGGTCACTGCAGACTACTATGCATGGTACACATCTGTATCACATCCTCTGATCCTCCTTCCACCTACAGCTGCACCTTCGAGTCCACCTACTGTTGCTGCACATGCTGGTCCCTCATCAGCTGCTGCACATGCTGGTCCATCATCTTTTGTAGATGGTGGTAGAGACCGTAGACATCGTAGAACACTTGAGATTGCACGTAGGGGCTTAGATTTGGTTGAGCCATTTAGTGAGGTTCACGAACTATTTACTGAATTATACCGCTTGTACGACGATTAGTTATTGTGTTATTGTTTTATGTAAGATTGTGTTATTGTTTTATGTAAGATTGGCGTGTCACTGTTATTTATGAATTTTTATTTTGAGTTAAAACGTAAATGATAAAACGTTAAATGATGGACAAAAAAAAATGAATAAAACGTAAATGGACAATTAAACATAATTTCTAATCTTCAGTTAATGAAATACAAGATGATTTGGCAAAAGATGGATCAATGTGTTCCCAATGTTTCATACGTCCTGCGTACGCTATTTCCCATGTCTTTGCACACTCACTACAAAAGTCTCTCCATTTTTGTGAGGTAGGTGGTAAAGGACAATCAGACTTCAATTTGATCTGGACAATAAAATATTAAACATTAATTTATTTGAAGAACAAAATATTAAACATTAAATTATTAAACAATACTACAAATCATAAATTTTACCTGTACCCAATGATTTTCATTTACGAATCCAATTGCTATTAATTTGATAAGCTTTGACTCTTTGGATGGTGATTTGTTTAGCGGAAAGAATGTCATATTCAGATTACGAGACAACGAAACCAATATGACATTATATAGTGTTGCTATCACGTAACCCAAGTCTGGTATAGTCATCCACTTATCTTTTCCTTGAGCACCCAATCTTGAAATTTTCAATGAGTTCCGCACTGATTCAATACTGTCATCGAACACATTGGCATAAAGGTCTTGATGTAGATTGATCTCTTTATCCAATTGTGTTCGAATTAAAGGCCAAGATTCTTCAGTATGACCTAACAATGCCGCAATTGCGCGAAACCCAGAATTTCCATCAGGCACAACATCTATTATCTCCTCAATATACTGATGTATAAAACTATGAAAATGTATGATATGAGATGTTTGCCTAGCAGAACACTGTGCTGATTGATTTGCAGAACGTTGAGATGGTTGACTAGCAGAACACTGTGCTGATTGATTTGCAGAACGTTGAGATGCATCAACATACTCCCAATATGAAGGATCACGAGGAGTATCAAAATCTTTTTTTCTTTTACTAGCTCCCTTGGTTCTCACCTTCTCAGGTGGTACAAGTATTGATGTTGTATGTGGAAATACAACTTCACGCACCTTTTCCCTGAATATCCTTTGACCAACAATATCTTGTTTCTTCATATACGCTTTCATTGCTTCCAACTCTTCTGAAAAGTCATAATCTGATAAAGATTCTTCAGCCTTCAATTCATGCTCAATGCTTAAACTTCTCCAAAATACATGAATGCTATTTATCGGGATAACATTACCAGATATCTGCAACTTTGCCAACTCACAAGCACATGGTAATCCATGAGTTGTTCTGATTGAGCAACCACACTTTGTTTTGTAAGTACCTACAATCTTCACTCTCTGTAACTGTTTGTCAATTTCTTTCATGACTTTCCTTGATACACAGTGATGTAGACTTTGAAAAAATGGTGAATTATACCCGTGCTCAACATCTGCGATGGTTTTGTGAAATGACGATTTAATGATACATATTTGGTTCTTCAACATCATATTCACAGCCTCCCAACTTTTACACAAATCACCAAAACTAGTTTGCAACATGTTTTTCAATCTCCAATGAGCAGACTCAACTCTACAAAAAAATTAAATAACACAAATTAAAACAAATCACATAAATTAGTAAATCATATTTTCTAAAACAATACAAATCATAGTTTAAAAATACCTGTTAGATGTTGTGTTCCCCAGATGCATCACTCTATTAGTCCAAGCCGTGACAAATCTTTCTTTGTAAGGTGTCAACCAAGACTCTTTCACATAATCAACAAAAAGGATAATGTCGGCACACACTAGCTCAAAGTGTTGCAAGTGATGATCATACTCCTCAACACTAGTCGAATATACAATTTTGTTCCACAAATCCATTACTTCGTCTTGTCTATCTTTTTTCACATATTGTTTGCATCTTGCCCCAACATTTTTATCAATATGAAAACGACATAGCAAATGAATTGAAGTAGGAAACACAACTCTAATAGCATTCATCATGGCAAGATCTCTATCAGTCACAATAACTTTAGAAATTAAATTCTCAGATACGAACAACTGTCTTACCTTTTCAAATGTCCAGATAAAGTTATCTTGTCGCTCTTGTTCCAAGTATGCAAACCCAACAGAAAATGACAAACTAGTAGATGTGATACCGACAATTTCAAGTAGCGGTAACTGATATCTATTTGTTTTGTATGTGCTATCACATATCAAAACAAAATGAAACGTGTTTAACATCTTTATGCAGTCAGGATGCGCCCAAAATATATCTCTCAAAACATCTGAATTCTCCCGTCTTCTTGTCCAATGCACATAATTTTCTTGTTCTATTAACTTCAACAGATGCTGCATTTCTGTGTACGAGCCTCTCAACGAAGCTCGATAACTACTCCTTGCTTTGTATATTTGACTGGGAATTGAGAGATTAGCTTTATTTCTCTCTTTCAAAGCATTCAAAATGAATCTTGGTGCAAGCTTATACTTTGTCATGTCATTGACAAATTTTCTCTCTTCTTCATTTAAACGCCCCAAATATGAATGACCGGTTAAAGCATCCGCTAAATCATGATTATGCGTTCCACAACGAACACTAATTTTCCATCCTTCACCGATACTCAACGGTATACATCTGAGCTTAAACGGACAGTTTTCCTTGTGAGAACAAGTTGTTGTTGTTTTTGATTTAGATTTATATCTTCCGCCTCTTTCGCATCCCAAAATTAATTTGTCTTTTCTTCCCCTCTTTCCAGTTGCTTTGTCTGATCGAATGATAACAATTAAGATTCCATTTTGCCTTCCAACGTTTTTTGCCCATTCAAATATATATGTTTTAAATATAACAATACCTACAACATATGTTTTAAATATAACATCAAATATATATCTATAATCAAAATTTGATCGATGGTGGATTATTAATAATAATACCTGATCAGTGGTGAATTTTGCTGTAGAATCGACAACTATTGTTGAAGCTGGAACCTCAACTCTACTCATACCTAATTTCAAAAAGATTAAAAATTTAATTAATAATAATATTAATAATGTTAAAAAAAAATTAAACCCTAAAAAGAAAATAATATTAAAAAAAACAAAATACATTTCGGAACTTTCCCTGGAAATGAAAGTTTCGAAACATGCAACTTCGAACATTTATGAAACTTTCGAAAATTACATTTCGAACATTTGAAACTTTCGAAAACATGCATTTCGAAACTTTCAAGTTCAACCAAAGTTTCGAAGCTCTTCAAAATTCTGGGTTTATACATTTCGAACATTTGAAAGTTTCGAATAAATGCATTTCGAAACTTTCAAGTTCAACCAAACTTTCGAGAATCTTGAAAAAATATGGATATATACATTTCGAAGGTTTAGTGTTTAACCAAAGTTTCGAATCTTTTCAAGTTCAAAGAATGTTTCATTTCGAAAGTTTCATGTTTAACCAAAGTTCCGAAAATAACTGGAAAATATTATTTCGAAACTTTTATTTTAACCAAAGTTTCGAACTATTCAATAAATCTTACTTTTTTTATTTCGAAACTATCAAATATTCGAAAATTTTGGAATTTTTTGTAACTTTCGATTGGGGGGTGTGGAATGGTAAATTTTTTTGTTATTTTATAGTTAGTAAAAAGGGCAATTTAGTATTTTCCTATCAAATGGGGGGGTGGGAGGTACAGGTGAGGGGGTGCCTGGTACATTCCTCTAAAATTATATACCTAGTGCAAAGAAATTAAAGTCAATAATAAGATAATTTCTATGGTAGATTAAAAAAGAGAGTGTATCAATATTCTTAATTTTCTAATTAATAAATGTATTACTTTTTTCCGACATCAACATCCATATATTATATATTAAGTTGATCAAATTATTTGTATCGGTATATTTATCTTTTCAATTTAATCCCCTTAAATTTAATAAATTATTTTCCTAAACTTTTTTTATTTTAATTAAAATTAAAATCATTATCAACTCTCCATCACCAAAGAAAATCGCTCTCCGCAGTCTTTCTATCTTTGTGAAAAGAACTTTCCATCGTTCTTTCACCACCGCAAAAAGAGCCCTCCTCTAATTTGTTGGTGTTTGCGTCGATGTCGTGTTGGTGCCGTCAATTACGCACCGTCATTGTTACACCGTCGTCTTCAGATTCGTCTCTGATTCTTAATAAACTAACAACGGAGATAAATGATGCAAAACGGAGGAGAGAGACAGTGAAAAAATAACTAGAGAATAAAGGTTGTTATTTTTTGTATATAGTCTAATAAATAAATATTAATTAATTTTAAAATAGAATAAAAATATAAAACTTCAAAATATAGTCAAACTATTTATAGATGACATGTAAATAAACTATTGATGATTTAATCTGATGATTTAATTTGATAGTACGAAAATATATCAATTTTGAGTTGTAATGTAAAAGTCTCCAAAAATAATTTATTATATAAAAGAAAATAAACCTAATATCTGCGAAAAAGATGTAGTAAAAATTACGATTAGTTGATCCTATTTCTAAATCCAAACAATGATTTTCACCACCAAGAATCCAATCCATAACTACAATACTTCTTAACGATCTTCGCCTTCGCCGTTAACCGATCCACCGTCACATCACACTCCACCTTAACTCTGATCTTCCACGTCTTAACTGATCCTATTTTGAATTTCACAGGTAAATTCATCTTCAACGTTAACGGCACGCTACGTTTCTTAATAGCATTAACCATCTTCCTCCTATCTGAACCCGAAAGTGCGACGCCGTTACCTTTCAACACCGTCTTAAACACCGTCACTTTATTTGACGGCTGATAAAACGCCGGTAAAGCTCCGTTACAGAGCCTGACATCTCTGTAAAACATTTCAACTGTACTACCATTCTCGTAGTAGATTCCAATTTTTTCGTTACCGTTATCGGTTCTAGCGGATACGTCAAACTCCGGCGAAATAGCAGACAACGACGATGTGAGGTTCATTCCCTTGACGGAGACGAGTTCGATGGAATAGTTAGGTTTTTCCAGTCGGAGAATTAAGTAAAATACACAAGCAGTGATGGCACTGAGCACGGCCAGACAGAATAAAGCAAAGATGAACCAACAGAATAAACGCCGGCATCGGCGCCGGCGATTTTCCCGTCGAGTGTAGTTGGCGAAAAGACGGACATTATAACTTTCCGACAGGTGAACAGGTCTTGGCGGCGGCCGTGGGGTGGCAATTTCATCAGACGACGTCGTGTGCTCGTCGTCGTCTGAAAATGCATAGATGTAATTGTGATGAACTCGTTCAATCATTGGGTGAGTGAGTGAAATTGTGAGTGT
Source organism: Cicer yamashitae (assembly GCA_037974755.1). Lineage (NCBI taxonomy): Eukaryota > Viridiplantae > Streptophyta > Magnoliopsida > Fabales > Fabaceae > Cicer > Cicer yamashitae. Next base: position 33,279,904 of record JBBPBQ010000001.1, on the reverse strand, counting down.
TTTGCACAGTTTGCAGGTTGTTAAGTAGGGAATGGAAAACAACCGTGTCCGCAAATACAGATATATATATGGAATTTTTATATATATTTTTTTTTTATTGAAAGGTTGTTTACAAAAGGTAAACAAAAGAATGGTTTTAGGAAGGATGTCAAATTGATAAGTTTTTATTTATTTTTTTAAAATATTTTAGAAATGTAGGGAAATTAATTTTAATTTGTTCTTTGTAACGATAGTGAGCTGTGACTGGATTCTTTAAAAATAAAAAGAAATACAAAGCATGTTTATTTTTTATAAAAAAAATAAAGAAAAGGATGTATTTTTATTTTTGTTTTTTGATGAGATACCGGATGTATATTCATCAAGAAAAAAAAAAGGATGTATTTTTCAAGAAAATGTTCCAAAAAATAAGTTTCATATATATCTTTATGAAGATATTTTTTTTTGAAAACTATCTATATGAAGATCGATTCATAATTTATAGTGTTTTTAATATGGATCAAAAAATTAATTATTGAAGAAAATAAATAATAAATATCGAAGATATTCAGCAAAAACAAATATCGAAGATATTGTATCAAAAAATTATTGAAGAAAATATAATTCTCTTTTAGAAATCTATCATTAATGCCAAATTGAATGGATCTTTTTTGGTAATTGAATAGAGAGTAAGCGACAACTACTACTAAAATATAATTTTGTTGCTATATAGTTAAATGTAGTAATTATTAGAGAATATTCGAGGATTGACTAATTAACAGTTTTTTTTTTAACAACCAATGTTTGTTACGTTAATATATAACTAGAATATGACCCGCGCAAAGGTGGTATATATATATAATATATTAATCTTGTAAATTTTTATAGTTATAAAAAAATGTGATAAAAGATATTGTATAGTGTGTAATTAAATGAGTATTTTTACGCTTAAAAAAATATTAAAAAAAACAATGTCTTATAAAAGTTTAATCATAAAAAAATTAACAATTTTATAACCGTTTTAAGTTAGATTTGAGTTATGTTTACAATATCAAATTTGTACTATTTGGCTGACATTTGATGGTCTATAGACATAAAATATTAACCATGATTTAAAAGATAAATTATATAATTGATAATCGTAAATTCTATTTTTATTAAAGTATATAAGTTATGTAGTAATTTTTAAAATTTTAACATTTTTTTCTACACATATTA
>JBBPBQ010000001.1:33238492-33278397 GCA_037974755.1 Cicer yamashitae | reverse complement strand
TGCTCTCGGTAATATATGCATTGATAACTAATAAGAGAAACAAAACACAAATTTTTTTATTAGATTGACTAATTGTTATTTGTTATGGTAAATATATGTGACGACACAATAAAAAAAAAAATACAAAAGTTGTATATTGACTATTTTTAATGTCTAAATAAATATTTAAAAGTATTTGCACATTTTATCAACTATATTGCTAACATTTATTAAAATATTGTGTATCAATATTTACTTATTTAATTTAGTTTACACCAGATTTCACGATTTCTAATTTTTATACACTCCAACGTATTATTTTATCAAAATACAAAGATTTTACGATTTTGTCCTTAGAAAAAATGTATTGGGTTGAAGCGTGCATATATTGTTGATAAATTACAATTTTTGGCATATAGGTTTCATATAATGCAAACAATGCTTAAAAAGTATTTGTTTGAGATGATTTTTTTCTAGTAATGAAATAATTTACTATTTTGTAAAAAAAAAAACAATTTACCACTTGAAAAAAGTTAAAAATAGTATATAACCATACATAACAATATCAATATTTCAGAAAATATAAAAAAATTTCTCTAAGTCCATATCAGTAATGGTATAATAAGAAAAAATAGAAGAAAAAAAATGTTGGCCTAATTCTAAATTATATCTCTCTATTTGATTTAAATATTAATTTTAGTTATCTAATAAGTGACATGTGATAGATTTCGTAGATATTATAGATTTCATTAAAAGATATTTTTTTTTTCCAATACTGATACTATGTAATATTCAATTTGAAGATATTTATGGAGGAAAAACCGTTATCAATAATAATAAAATACGAAAAAAATGTAATAAAATTTGTGCTAAAAACAAATTGCAATAAGAAAGAGGAAGAAGGCTTGTTAGATGGCACAATATTTTGGATTATAGGAGTCTATTTTAATATATATATAAAAAATAATTTATTTGTTTGAAATAACTTTTTTCTAGTAATGAAACAATTTACTATTTTGTACAAAAAAAATTTTATTACTTGAAAAAAGTTAAAAAATATATTTTAGTATATAACCATAAATAACAATATCAATATTTCAGAAAATATATAAATTTTTCTCTAAGTCTATATCAGTAATGGTATAATAAGAAAAAATAGAAAAACAAATTGTTGACCTAATTCTAAATTATATCTCTCTATTTGATTTAAATATTAATTTTAGTTATCTCATAAGTAACATGTGATAGACTTTGTAGATATTATAGATTTCATTAAAAGATATTTTTTTTTATCAATAATAATGGAAGAGCAATGAGTGTCGAATAATTGATATTTATTGTATTGTAATTTGTAACTTATGACACATAAATAGTTCCACAAAATATTATATGAAAAAAATATAATAGAATTTGTGCTAAAAATAAATTGCAATAAGAAAGAAGGAGAGTCTTTGTTAGATCTACCACGTCACATTTTTTTTATGTGACAATATTTCAATGAGGTGGCACAGTATTTTGGATTGTAGAAGTCTATTATAATATATATATATATATATATATATATAATAGATAGATAAGTAGTATACTGTAGTAATATTAATAACATATTAATTGATATTAGAATTGAATGTTACATGTAATTATTTTGGTGGGCTAGGTTATATATTTTTAAAGTGCTTGATAAATGGGTTGTACTACTACTACTATCAAGTTTGTTATAATTTTGTTTTGATAGTTAGCTTCATCAACCTTGTATATAAGCTCGTGATCAATAATGAATGACATATGAATTGATATCGATTCATTCTAGTTCCAACAAGTGGAACCAGAGCTCCGATTAGGGGTCTGATATTGATCAACAAATTTCACTATGAGAGTTGTTACAAGAAGAGCAAATTTGTCAGTGTAAACACGAGTGTGAGTAAGAGCAAGTTTGTGAGTGTAAACACGAGTGTGAGAGTAATCAATGGCATAGGACAAAACATTTGTTCATCCTGCATTTCCAAAATTTGATGGACATTATGACCATTAGTCCATGCTGATGGAAAATTTGCTTTGCTGAAAGGATTATTGGAGCATTATTGAAGACGGACTTCTAGTGATTTCAGAAGCAACGACACCAGCACATATCAAGAATGTAGAGGAAGCAAGATTAAAAGATTTGAAGGCAAAAAACTATATTTTACAGGTGATTGATAGAGGCATTATTGAAACCATTCTTAACAAAGATAGAACGAAAGGGATGTGGGATTCAATGAAACAAAAATACAAAGCATCAAAAAAAGTAAAGAGAGTGCAATTGCAGACCCTGAGGAGGGAATTCGAGCTTCTTAGCATGAAAGAAGGGGAAATAGTTAGTGAATACTTTATTGATTCAGGATGTGTGGTGACAAAAGCTAGTTTTTGATTTAAACGAAGAATTTAGAATTTATGTTAAATTGGGAGACAATTCTAAAATGCTTGTAAAAGGGAAACGAAGTATTAAGCTCAAAATTGATGATGTAGTTCAAATTATTTGTGGAGTGTACTATATCCCATATTTGAAGAACAATTTGTTAAGCATAGGCCAATTACAAGAAAAATATCTAACAATTGTTTTCAAGAAAAATAGATGCAAAATTTATCATCCAGAAAGAGGATTGATCATTTAGTTCAATATGTCGTCAAATTGAATGTTCATGGTTATGACTAAAATGATTCTTCCTACATGCTTCAAGGTCTCTACTACTAAAGATGTGAGTATGTTGTGGCATAACAGGCATGGACATTTAAGCTTCAAAGAGTTGAAACTGTTGAATCAAAAGGGAATGGTGAATGAGTTGCCTAAGGTGGAAGAAACTTCAAAGGCATGTGGTGACTATATGGTTGGCAAGCACCATAAAGACTCTTTTCCAAAAATAAGCTCTTTGAGGACTGCTCATGAGCTTCAATTGATCCATGTTGACATTTGTGGACCAATTAAACCTGAATCAAACAGTCATAGATAGTATTTAAGCACTTTCATTGATGACTACAACAGGAAAAATTGGGCCTATTTCCTAACTGAAAAAGCCTCAGCTTTAGAATTCTTTAAACAATTCAAAGCCAATGTTGAGAAAGAAAGTGGTGATTCTGTTTTAGAAATATGATTACGTTTTAGGAATATGTCATTAAACACAAAGTTTAAAACAAATTGAATCGACCATTTTTTGTAGTAAATAAGAAGATAAACAACTACCAATGAAATGTAATTTGTGACTGTATGGTTAAATAGTAATTGTAAGAGAATATTCAAGGCTTGACTAATTAATGAAACTTTTTGTATATATGATGATTATTATGTGATTTTTTTGAACAATTAATGTCAATAATAATAGTTTGTAATATGAAGAGGGTGAAGATCGAACCTTTGACTTCTCTTATCACTTCACTCTTTAATTATCTTATTTTAACCACCAAACCAACCTTATAATATTTTGTATGTTGTTGATAATTATGATAATGTTATTGTTAATTAAGTTAGGTTTGTATCAAAAGTATCTTAAGTCTCATATATGGGCTATGTATTTGAATATGACCCAAGTGCATGCGTTCTTGCAATTCACAATTGATGAAATATAGCAAAATTGGTTAATAAATAGCTGTTCTAGATCACTAATTTTATTTTATATTTTAAAATGTTGTTGATAGCTAGTTGGTTTATGGTTTATTGGGTTTTGTATCTATTACTAACTTTTTATCTTTGACTACAATATATACAGGTCATTTTTTTTAAAGATAGTTTTTTTTTCACCCTTTATATTTTAAAAGTTTTTAATTAAGATGTTCCGATTGACTAATAAAAAATATATTTAACAAATAAAAATACATTCAAATTAATCAACTCAGAAAGTATTAAAAAGAAGCTACCTTTCCTAAATAAAAACATTTGGTTATTATGAATGTTCAATCAAATATAGAAATTCTTTAACCATTGAACAATGGCAAACCTACGAGAAGGTTGCCAAAAGAGTGTTAATGTGATAATGTCTTTGTTTGGTTTAAATGTTGCGACATTATACAGTATCCTAACCATTTTTACAATTTTTATAAGACTATTCAGTTCCTAACCAGTGTTTGCATTCTAATTCTAGCTTAAAAAAAAATAAGAACATCAAATAAACTATTAGAATTTTACATCAAATAAACTAATAGAATTTTGTCAAAGTAATGAGTACACCACAATCCCATGAAAAATCAACATTCTAATTCTAACATTGTAGGATTTTTTTTTCGATGTTATCGAACACATTTATAATCCATCATTAACCTGCAATAAATATCATAAATAAATTACCATATATAGAAGTTCAACTAAAACATTGCTTTGGAAACAAACTATATTTGGCTGGCATATTTTAGTTCAAACCTTTATAAGGTTAATCGAACTAATAAACCAAGTTAAGCCGAAAGGATCTTTAATTTTATGAAGTTAATCCAAATGCAAGTTGATACCACTGAGTAGCCTCTTGACAATATTTATAGCGAAATAAAATTAGATCTATTTTATGTCTAAATTATATTTTATAAAATATTATTGTAAAATTGTATCTGACTATCAACTCTTTAATCATAAAAATTTCTTTAATTATATGAAAACTCTAAGTGTATTTACATCGTGATTAATTTTTAGCGTCAACGTTTAAATAGTAGAACAAGAAAATGGAGCAATATGTATATTGTGCAAGGATAGAAACTTAAGAAGAGATTATTTTGTGTCTAATTATAAGTGCACATACATACTCCTATCAAATAGAAGTAATTAATTAACATATCTTAATTATTGAATTTCTTTTTCCTTTTATATTCCACCATTCATGAAGAGTAATCAACATACTTAAAATATTCAATATCTATTATATATATATATTTAAAACAGACTCTTCACTCTCTTGCTGCCACCTCATACTAATTCTTCTACATGTGCAAACATTTTCCACCTCAGCAAAAAAGCTGGTGTGTACACCTTTGTTAGAGAGTTCTCTTGTGTTTTAATGTTTCACCTCATTTTCCTATACTTAGTTTCTAAATAATTTTTCCTTCTTTTAATCCCTCTAATCCCTAATTTTTTTAATGGCTTCCTCCAGCAATTTCTTCTTCCCTCTTGTGTACGCCTCAATCAATGTCCGCTTCTGCTTTGTCATCCTCGCAAAATCATCTTCTTCGACGTCCCTCCGCGGTAACTCTTCGAAATTGCCGATTCTACTCCAAAAATACCCTGACCGACTCTGCTCCAAAGATACCCCGAAAGAGGTATAGGTTTGATCGTTGCAACAAAAAATTTCCTTCTCTTTGTCCATTTCAAATTTTGTTGCTTCTCATATTTTGTCCGCCATAATTCAATTATGTTCTATGCAATCTTTGAAATCAATTTGGCTCATAGTGACTTAATGCTATGACAAGGTATATTTATACATCAATATTTTTTTCCCTCACCCTTCTGAACTCTTTTCCTTCTTTAGTTGTTTTAAAGTGTAAGTCGAAGCTATGACAAGGTATATTTAAACATCAATGTAGTATATGTTGAGTAGCTTACAAGTTGCAGTCGAAGCTGCGAATAAGTCCAATTGGGGAAGCACAAGCCCTACTGATGCAGGCCACTACAACAATTGGCCACAAGACACTAATTTTTGTCGCAAATCCTTTCACTGGGGTGGAGGAGGGAGATGCATCACTCTACTCATCAGCTTTGATTGGAGGTGTTCTTTCTTTTTCAACATTCATTTCACTTCTTCTTATCAGATAGATGATCACTTGTCAGGTAAGAAAAAGTTTGACTCAAGTAAATTCTAATCATATTTAAAAGATATGTGTCATTAATTGGGAAATAATTAAAATATGAACAAAAAAGACATATTGGATCATTTTAAATTTCACGAAGACAAATCTGCAGGTATCGTGGAAAATTTTCAAATTTTAATTAACGATATTTGTGGGGATTGTGAAATTTTTTATTTTAAATTGGATATATTAGAATTTAAATTTACAAACATTCAAACTTTTTTAATATTAATAGAGTAATCAAAATCATTAACATTTTGGTTTCAAAACCGAAAATCCAAAATTTATAACAATTCGGTTACAAAATATTAATTATCAAACAATTATAAGTATACATCAAATACAAATAATTGCAAATGAATTACTTTAATTTCATGTCAATTAACACTATAAAACAACAAATTAAATTTAATTAATTTCAGTAAAATAAAACTTACCAAAATTCAAAGAGACACGACTTTGTCCACCATTTCTAAATATTTATATACTATATATATATATATATACACACCAATATTCAAAGTATAAAATCAAATACAAATATTTTTTGTTCTCTCACTCGATCATTTTAATCATCGATCTTTGTGGTAATTGTGAAATTTTTTATTTTAAATCGGATATATTAGAATTTTAATTTACAAACATTCAAATTATTATTATTATTATTAATAGAGTAATCATAATCATTAACATTTTGGTTTCAAAATCAAAATCCAAAATTTATAACAATTCGGTTACAAAATATTAATTGTCAAACAATTATAAGTATACATCAAATACAAATAATTGCAAATGCATTACTTTAATTTCATGTCAATTAACACTATAAAACAACAAATTTACTTTAATTAATTTCAGTAAAATAAAACCGACTAAAATTCAAAGAGACGTGACTTTGTCCTCATTTCTAAATATTAATATACTATATATATTTACCAATATTCAAAGTAGAAAATCAAATACAAATATTTTTTGTTCTCTCACTATGCAGAAAATCACTCGCTTTACAGAACAAAAAACTCCACATCTCTGAAATTCAAATTTTGCAAAACAAATTCAAATGGACTATACTTTTCTTGATCATGTTAATGATCAACGCGATAATTGGAGTATCAAAGTTTGAGTTGTTCGCATGTGTATTGTCTACACCATACAAAGTGAGGATGAACCAATCTCTTTAGACATGATTTTGTTGGATGAAAAAGTATACAATCACAATGATTGAAGTTTGTTATTTGCATTAAATTCTGTGTGTGTGTGTATATATATATATATATATCAACTTTGTTTTCATATTTTATTTTATTGAAAATAAAATATATTTAAATCTTTTTGAATGATCAACTCTAAAATTATTTGATCACCGACAAATGATTCTTACAGACCTATCGTAGGAACAAAGAAGGCATTGTTTTTTACAACAACTATTGTAACCAAAATCCAAGACCCAAAAATTATCATTCAAAATCATTACTTTGAGTTTACTTCCTTCAAATCACTAGCACAAAGATTGGGAGATAAAGTAAATCTAACGGGTAATAATTCTTTCAATACAAAATTCAACTTCTAAACTATCAAAGAAACATCATTTGGTACTAACTATTTTTTGGATTGCAGACATCATTGGAACACTGCATGTTGTTGGACATGAAGAGCAAGTTTATGTTGTTGACAAGCCTACAAAAATACTCAGACTAAAATCATTGGAGATGAGGATAACTAGGAACCCAAGTCACTGCAACCGACAAAGTCCAACTCAAATGACGAAGGGGATATAAAATAAAAATGTAAAATACATGAAGAAGTGAAGTATGGAGATGAGGATAATGATAAGGAGAAAGATGACAACTCATTATCCAAATGAAAAATTAAGGTACAACAGAGCAATAAAAACATTCACATATCATCATCAGATGTAGAGATAATCAAGACAACAGTTACAAAAAAAAAAAGATTCTGGTCGAGCATATTACATCCTCTGACGAAGAGTCCGTCCTTCTACATACCTTAAGAGGAGAACAAAAATGAATAAACCAAAAGAAAAACAATTGGGGTGTAATGAAATTGATTAATTCAAAAAAATAAAAAAATAAAAAAACTTAAAATCGGAAATATAAGATGAATGTATTTTCAACTATTTCACTTTAATCATTTTTAGTTTCAGCAATAAAGTAATACATTTTATAACTCAATTGTATATCAATTGAGTCTATCTCTTAATTTCAATTATCAAATACATTACTTCAACATTTGGCATATCCATCTATCTCAATATTAATACGTTACTTTATTTATTCAAGTCATTCTTCTAACAACGATACTTCTCTTCTATAAATTACATTGGTACAATTGTATATATGTTATTGATATAACTACTAAATTGTGGATCATTGGACAATTAGAACATAAAACTTCATATTAATTTTTTTAAAATACACTTAAATTAAATAAATAAAAATATACCCGCGCAACGCGCGGGTTAGCATCTAGTTAATATTTAATTGAAAACATTTTTCTTTTCATTTCATGTGATCACCCTTCGTAAAAATAAATTAAACATGTTAATTATTAGAAAATGTTTTTCTTCCTCTTCCAAAATTGCAATTTGTTTCATATTCCATATAAATTTATTTTGAATACATACATTCATTCAAAAATATACTATGCTCAAAAATTTCTTTTGAAACAACCTTGTACAAGAATAAACAAATATTTGTTTAATTATTTGTAAGAATTTTGTTCAAAATTTAGTATGTTGTTTCTCTTATTGAGTGAGTTATTTTAACACTCTTTTCATATTTTTAGCCTTTTCAGTTTCTCTATAAAATGTCCAACTTATCCTTTTTTGAAACTCACTATTTTGAATCGTTCTATTTCACCGTAAGTCTGACTTAAGTGAAATTAATGCCAAAACGACAGTGTGAACAATGGTTAAATTATCCACCGATTAGTTCTATGACTTAGGGTAAATTTCTTTAGCCTAATTTCCAAATTTAAGTTTGTAGAGTATTTTCTCATATTTTATTTTCAACTTTTAATAATAAATCATTGAGTTTGACTGATCGGAGGACGGGGAGTCAAAGGAGTAAAGGCTTTTTGCTTGTGGACTCAGATTAGCCCGTGAAAGTATCAAAATAAGGTAAGGGGTGAGAAAAAGTTTGAATTCATGAGTATATAATAATGTGAGATGAACGTAAAAGCCGTAATTCCAAATGATTCATCTGAGACTCACTACGTGCGGCAGTATTCTTTTGAGAGATAAATTAATTAATATGAAAATATGGAAATTGTGAGATTAAAATGTGAAATAGAAATGTTTATAAGGCGTTGATTGATTTAATTTTCGATGATTGTGTGGTATTTGATATTACTTGGATATTGGAATGTGAATGAATTTTGTGCCTATGTTTGAGTTGATGAGATTTTGTGATGTGATGATAAACCTTGAATGTACCGTGTGACATAATAATATGTGATGATGATGCATGACTGACGATTGAGATGTTATCAAATTGTGATGAGTATATTGATGTCACCCCATACTTGATGAAATAGTGGATGTTCCAATATGTGCTAAAGATGATGCTCTTAATGGAGTAGTCTAGGCCAACGACGTGAGAAAATAAATGTTGGGAGTTTTTGACGTGAAGATTATATTTTCAACATACAAGTAGGGATTGACAAGTCAGTTGATGTTGGAGGAGTACAACTGAATTAGCATGATCATAAATGTTTGTTGCTGAGCCTTATGGCAAAACTGTTAGACCTTGGGGTATTCTGGAGGATAATTCTTAAGTGACTTCATCCAAATTTCTTGAGCTATCGTGCAACAAAAGTTTACCTCGACCGTCACGTATATGGCATAGTATCAAACATCCTAACCAAATACTTCAAATTAATCAATGCATTTGGGCACATCTTTACGACTTTGTACTTTGACATTTTGAAAGCTTTTTTCAACTAAAGATTAGTTTTTTAGGGTGTTTTTAAACTTTGAGTCATAGTTGAGTTTTAATATAATTCTTTGATTTATTCTCAGAATTACTTGTATATTGACCCTTCTTGCTTGCTCTGCAAGCCATAACTTGAGCTCCGAATATCGGATTGAAGCGTGTGAGTAAACGTTGGAAAATAAAGTGTCAGAGTTACAAATTTTATATTGACGCCAAAGCCCAATTCGGAGCTTTGTTTGGTAAAAAATGTTGATTATGTGACCAGAAGCCTTAATTAAATAATAATCAATATCGGACCACTTGTTAGTCAGCCTGGAGCTTTTAGAGTCCAAAACGAATAATTAGAGTAAGTCGGGTGTTTTTTTGGGAATATATACTCAAATACTTAGATACTAAGGGTGATTTTTGATAAATAGAACAATAATTAACCTTATTTTTCTGGATTTTTCATGGAAGGTTAAATTCTAGGTTTATTTTATAAATTTGATTTCACGTTGATGATTCTATTCCTTTTTTTTCGATTATATTGTTCTTTTGATTGCTTAAATCGAATCTCAATAGGGTTAATGAGTCTTGAAGTTCAAGTTTGGAAAAAGTCCCGCTCTGATATGTGATACCAGTAATGAGATTTATAAGTTGTATTTTAATTATTTAATAGAAACCACTTTTTGTAAGAAAACCTTGTGAGTACTAGTAAGTTGTTATGAAATTAAATTAAAAAATTATAATTAAATCAAGTTTATTGAGATTGCACTGTTTTATTTGAAGAATAATGTTTAAAGTGTTTCATGTGTACTTTGATAAATGTGATATCCTAAATCACTTGTAAAAGTTTTTTTTTCCTTTGAAAAAGTTTTCATATTTCTATTGCAATTTTTACAAAAATATAATATAACTTATTATATATTATTTGGGAGTTTAGGGTGTCACATCGTCCAAATATACTTCAAGTCTGTTTCTGATTTTATTTTCGAAGACCATGTTCATCATTCACTGATAAGATGTCTTCACATGTTTTAGACCGAAAGGCATTGTGTTGTAGCAATAGTTTTTCTATTCTATCACACAGGTGGCAAGTATACTGAATCGTTGCAACTAGTAATAAAATGGTAGTATCGCTTGTCAAACTCAAAGATTGCATTATACTATCGAACAACGTCTAATTACAAGGATTAATTCATTCAATATGATGGAAGATACAAATTATAAATTAAAGATGGAAATGTAATTAAACTAGTAATAGGTCAATCATAACCTAAGCTATCGATTTAGTTACACATGTTCATGAAAATAAGAAAATACATAATAAAATTCATGAATTAAAATTACAAGCATAATAAACCAGGAAGAGGAAGAAGTCTTGTGTACCTCCAAATCTCCTTCTCAAGTGTTGCTCCAGCCAAGAATCTTGCTCCACAAAATCAACATAGTTAGGTAACGCAGTGGATCAAAATTTGGACCGTTACATTATCTCCAAGTGTTTGGATGAACAAAAAGAGATTCAAAGGTGCCCAAATTCGCAGCAGTAGTCTAGGGATTGTTTTCCAAGATTTTTCCTTCCTTTTTATAGCGAAACCCTAAACAGGGTGCATTCCCACACTCCGGCAAGGCCCTACATACATGGCTTGCATGAACCTACATAATTTAAGCACGGTGAAGAGTCTCGCTTGCGTTTGAACAACCCTACATAATATCTTGCACGGTCGTGCAAACTTAAAGGGGTTTATTTCAAGTATGCTTGCAAGGCCTTAATTTTGCTCAATGTTGTAACTTCTTATGAGATTTTGTAAATTTGTGCAGAAAAATTGTAACTCCTTAATGAAAGTTTATAACTTCATTGGAAGCTTGTAGTTGTGAGGGGAATTTCCAAAATATATTTGGAATTCTCTAATAGTTATATTAATGTAGCAAAATTAAATAACTTAATGTATCATTTGGTCAAGTGGTTGCAATGCTTGGATTTAATTCAAACCAATGCATCTTTTAAGTTACCAAAGGTTACAATCTTTCTCAAAAGTTGTTTTCTTTCACCAATTGGTATGAGTTCAAGAGTTGTTTTCTTTCACTAATTAGTATGAGTTTCTCTATAAATAGAGATACTTTAGAAGCATAAAGGAGAACACAATTTTCATGTTACATGAACTAAATTTCTGTCAAAAATATTTCTGAGTCATTTCTTCTTTTCTCTAGTGCACGAGAGTAAATGAAGGAACTTTATTCTGTAAACTATCATTGATCAATAGGCTTGATTTGAATGTGCAATTCACTTCAAGGATTCCAAAGTATCCTGAAAGGGATTCGCTGGTTAACCCGTTTGCATCCAATATATATAGATTGGTGGGGGCGAATCGAACCTAAAGCTTAGTGTGATACACACGCTTTGGAATTTATTTGTGCAACCTTCATCATCATCAATTTCATCATCTTCTTGTTCAAGATTTGCAGCATACCCCCAACAAAAGATCTAACAGTAGCTTCATACAGAAAGTTTGTAACTTGTTGTTCAAAGCTTATAAATTCTTGCTGAAAGCTTGTAACATCATGCTTAAAGCGTATAACTCCTTATTGAGAGCTTATAAATCATTGAACTTCTTCTTCAAAATAAAATTCTACATAAAACAAACAAAATTGTGTGGGAAGAAGTCTAATAACTTGAATTAGGGGCTGATAGCATAAAAGTTAGACCTCTAAATCACATAGAAAATGGACTTAACAACTTCCATTTCAAAATACAAATTTTAAAACAGTTTAAAGATGACGAAGCAATAAAAAATATTAAACACATATATGAGAAAAATAATTTAATACTCTCATTCATATAACAAAATATAAAATCACACAAATAAGGTTTTCATCTTGTTCTACTCATCTATAACAATGGAGAGTTTTGTTACTCATGACAACGGAAAAATGATAGAAAATAAAGAAGGATTACAAGCACTATTCATGAATGATTCTTGAGAATACTCCTTCAATAGTATTAGAACTAGTCTCCTTTAGGTTATTGTTGTTAGGGCACAAGTCTCAAGTCTCCAAAACAGCCTAAAAAGTGACAAAATTGTAGAAATGCACGCGACAGGGGTGCCCTGCACTCCAGTGCACGACATGGGTGCTCCAACACTTAGGGACATAAATAGATTGTTTAAAAATGCAGAAATGCGTCCCATGCAGAGGCATTTACACTATAGCACACAACATTTGAGGTATGAAAACTATTGCATTTTTCACCTCTTTTTAATCTTAATTTTGTTTTGGTGTCTTCATAAATGTTGCAGCTAAGGAACTTTAATTTTATTTTCAACTAATTTGACTCCATTTAGACAACTATAACTCTAGATATGGTCAAAATATTCCACATACGTCATGTGAATTTCTCACCAAAATTCAACATTGTACTAAAACAATGAAACAAAGCAACACTACGAAAAATATCTATTTAGTCAAGGAAATAAGACCATAAACATGCTATTGAACTCAAGAAATAAAATCAACAAACTATATCAAATAACTTTTATAATTAACTAACGGCCAAAGATAAATAAGATAATTAAATATTAAAAACAATGAAAAACATGCATATAATAGAGAATTATCATCGGTTTTCTCATAGTGTTCAAGATGCATTGGAATTTGCGTGTATTTAGAATATGCATCCATAAAAGACAACAATTTAAATTCGGATGAGTTTTCGACCTGATTGTCAATATTAGGATGAGGAAATGCTTCTTTGGGACATGTTTTATTTAGATTGGTATAGTGTCTCAAAGCCAAATCGTGTACTTGGCTTTAGAAATGAAATTGGCACTAAGAAATCATTGACAACCTTCTTGGTGACTTTATCCTTCTCAGGAGATTGTTTTCTACTATTTGGACTCGAATGTTGCACTCTTCAATCAACCTCGGTTGGTTCTGCACCAAAGTGAGAAGGTCATTGAGATTGGCTCTGCCATTTTGAACAACAACAGCTGTAAGGGAGATGTCGTGGCCTTTCCCACTAGTTACAGTGTGGTGTTGTGGATAGTGTTGTCGACGTTCTTTTTTGCGTTGGTAAACTTGTTCTTGATCATCCCACTAAGAAGAAAAGGAAAAACAAATGATTTGAGAGAGGTTTTGGGAAAGGAAACCTAGTTCCCAAAGCGGCACCAATGATCTGAACTAAACCGAGGTGGATGGCCGAACTGGATTGGTGAGCAGTACTTCGCGATTCTAAGGTAGAGGTGGTACTTGAAAGCATTCTAATGCTCAAGTAAGTTGTTGTTTGAGGTGAGTGATAGGTATTGATATATAAAGTGTACATTTTAATGTGTTAGAATATTGTTAAATATATTATGAAGATTGATAATGTAGAAGAAGGAAGCACCCATGTTCGACGAATATTGCATCATGATCTTTGCCTTTGTCTTCTCCTAGTCGTTGGGATTAGGGCCAACAAGCATTTTAGAGAGGTGTTTGATTGAAGGCTAAGTCTATAGAAGTTGAATATATCTTTGTTATAAAGATGGATTAGACATTGGGCTAGTCGAAAACACAACTCTTTCTTTTCTAAAATTTTGTCTCTCTTTTAAATTCTTTTTCTTGATAATTAATTTTATTATATTATATTTATATTATTTTTTTAATGCATTACTACGATATTTTGTTGAATATACATACCTACTTCATGATCTCTAAATTCATATATCCTTTAGTATTACTTTCTCCTGTATGTAAGACCCCTTGATCAATGCACAAAAATTATAAGAACAAAAAGAAAATTTTATATTAAACTTATTAATAATGTACATTCTTCCAAAACTGTCCTTCAATTATTAAGAGAGATAAGTGATTGGTCTTTTTATTCTTTACATTTAATTAAGGGTATTTTTGTGAAAAACTAATTAATAGTACTTATAATTTGAAGAGAGTCTTATATAAAGGGACAAACTTTTTTTACAAGAGAGTCTTACATATAAAGGCGGAAGTAATATAGTTTATTCATTTTAAAAAATGAAATTTAAACGTTAGAAGGCAAAAATAGTATAAATAATTTGTGTAATTGTAAGGTGTCTCCTTAATTAGTTTTATTTTTTGACTTAGTGTTTTGAGTGATGTCAACTTACTTAGTTTAGATGGTCTTTGTGTGTACTTTGTTGATTCTCATACTCTAGCTCTTGCATAGAATATATGATCAAGAAAGAACTCATGAAAAATAAGTTCTTATCATGCGTAAGCTTAGTTACATGTTGATCTAGCAAGCATTAACTTTGAAACATGGTCATATAGCATAGGCATCTTTGAAACTCATTTAAAACCTTTTCTAAGTGTTTTTAAACTTTGTAAATCAACTTACCAACTTATGAATCTCTTATGTACTTCAAGAACTCATTTTTTGAAGTTCTATGGTTGTAAATTGACTCACCTGGTGTGCGAATCAACTTACCTTGTGTGAATCAATTTACAGAACTTCCAACTTCAAAAGTTGTTTCTTAAACACGTGTAAGTCGACTCACCCAAGGTGTGAATCAATTTACACAACTTGCATACTTAAAATTTGACAATTTTAAAGGTGTAATGGCAGTTACAAAGTGGTTATTTATCTTAGAATTCGTTTTTCATTGGACTAGCTTATTCATGCATCATATAAAAGGTTTTCCATTCATTTCTAAGTACAAGAATAATTCCACTAATTCTTCACACTTAACTATTCAAGATCATATCATATATTGAAAACTCTTTCTTGATCAACTCGGGTGTGAAATCGAGTTTTGAAGCGAGAAACAACAACTACGAGATATTGATTGATGAAGTGTTTCTTCTAGATACGAATCATTGAGGGGATATTGGTTGATTGCGTATTGAAAGGCTGGAGAAGGTGTTCTTCAGGAAATTCCTATATAGGTGTTTCTCTATTTTGCTAAGACTGAAGTGTGATCTTTATTTTGAAAATAGGTTTGTGTTTAAAATTTGGAGGGTATTTCAAGATTCTATTTAGAAGAGTGTTTAGGAAGAAGGGTTTGTGTGCAAAGTTTTGGAAGGGTTTTGTAAACACTCATAATCAATAATCAAAAGAGGAAAACTCTCATTCGATTGAATAAGGTCATGATATACTCTGCGAGTGAGGACGAAGTAAAAGAATTTGTATAAAGGGTTGCTTAAGTATCTCGTTCCTTAAGTCTTTAATTTATGTATTCTTACATTGATCTTTAAGGGTCCGGATATGATATAAAGCTCGATAAAAATATGATAGAATAGTAACATGATAAACATTATCATACCTAGTGTTTGATACACACCTGATAACCAATAGGATAACAACATTTTATTTTGTCATGTATGTGGTACACTTCTAATCAATATCATATATATTATATTTAAATAACAACATTACCATTGTGAATAATTACATATTATTTTTTATTTTAAAATTAACTTATTATATTTTAAATATTATAAATTAACAAAAAAATACTAAAAAATTAAATAAGAAATGAAATAATTATTATATTTAAAACTATTCATTGACACTACTAAATAAACAATTTAAATTTTTTTAAAAAATATTATGAGTAACTAAATAATTCTATTTTATTTGTTAGAATATAAATAAAGATATGATATATATTATATGTAAATGGTAGAAATACCCTTGTAAACAAATTATATTTATTTTAAAATTTTAATTAATTTTCATATTTTTATAATTTTGAATGCTAATTTATTAAATTATATAAAAAGATAAAACTATCCTTGTGATAAAATCATAAAAAAAATTTAAATTAATTATTAATATTTCATTTTTAAGTTTAATATCAAATTATATTAATTATTTTTATATTTATATTTTATTATATTTCAATTTTATATTTTAAATTATATTTTATAAGGGTATTTGAGTAAATTACTATTCTTATCCTATCCTGCTCAAACACATAATTCAGACAGAATATGATAACTTATTCTTATCCTACCTCTTATCATGTTCATTAAACGAGTCCTAATTTTCATTTTATTTGGAGTTTGTGACTTTTTTTTTTTCTTTCTGTTTAGGTGCAAATTTGATAGAAAGATTGTTATTGGAATTTTCTTATTTAGAATCTTGTCTTGATTTTGTATGTTGAGTAAAATTCTATTTTTATCATTGAATTCAACGTCTTAGACTTGATTCAAATTAAAGAATCTAATACATTAGTGTTTCTATTAATTGTGATTTATAGAGTCTTTGTTTATGATCTTTACAATTTGGTTGAAGAATCAAAATTGTTTTTCAAAACAACTTCAATCAAATTTTCTGTTTTCTTATATAAGTCTCTTTTGATTTGCATTGTTTATTTTAAATACCATCAACGAATCGATACAAATATTCAATACACTTAATACTCAATTCCATCACATTTAAAAGAAAAATGTTTGCCGTATCATACCCATGTCATATTTAAATATAGAATAAAAAGGGAACTATACCTTGTATATATTAAGCAACTAAAATAATATCAATTGCTTTCGATTTTCAATTTACTATATGAATGCAATTTGTTGTTCCCTTTTGATTGACTACATAACTTTACAAATGAAATAGAGGTGTATGCTGAAACTATTAAGTGCTTAACCATGTTTCAGAGTTTTTCAACAGGAAATCCAATAACAGGCTTAATTGTTGAAGCCAAACTTCTTAGCTCTGCTACCTCTTCATTAGTCAATCTCCACCCAAGTGCCCCTTTAAATTCTTCAGCTTGTTCTGGTGTCTTAGCACCAGGAATTGGTATAACATTGCCTTGAGCTACAAGCCAGTTCAGGGATACCTAACAAGAAAATAATCAATTGGTTTATAAGTGGCCTATGAAAACTGAGAAAAGGCATCGCTCAAAAGGGTTATTTGAAAACGAAACTTTTTATACTCAACATCCAGTGAAAGCTATTCTAATTAAAGACTTAATTACACTTTTAGTCTCTCTCTCAGCAGGTATTATGATTGTGTAATTTTGGTCCTCCATATTTCAGTTGTGCAAATTAAATCCTAAGTATTCATCTTGTAACAATCAAGTTCCTCTGTCATTGGGCGCACATGGGTCTTAGTTATCCCTAACACAAGTTAGGGTTGCCAATGGTTAACAAGAGTGTCTTCACGTGCAGCTTGTGCACTTTTAATAGCGGTCTCCTTTTTGGCCACGTCAGTATAACGTAAGTATTTATTTAGCGCGAACTTAGTCCCACATGGGCTATTAGCATTAAAAATTAGACTGCTAGTAACAAAAGGAATTTATTGAAACGAGGGGATACTTACTTGGGAGCCCAATTCGATCAATTAGAATGTGGGGATCACAATCGTGAGAGCAAAATTGCAGTTAAGCCAATGACCACATGGTGATATTAGACAATGCTTATGAGTTTATATTTAGTAATATTTTGGTGCAAAGCTGTGAATGTCATTGAACACATTCTATATTATACTACCTCTATTCTTAATTATAAGCCACCTTTAAAATATAATTTGTCCATAAATATAAGTCTCATTACAAATTACTAGATAAGCCACTTTTAAAAAGTAATTTGTCCATAAATATAAGTCTCATTTCAAATAACTAGATTCACTTATTATTATTATTATTATTATTATTATTATTATTATTATTATTATTATTATTATTATTATTATTTTCTACATATACCCGTTATTAATACTACAAATTTGTCTTGAAAAGTTGGACATATCTATACACAAAAGGATATTTTAGTAACAACCATATACAAAATGGACACATTACATAGACTATTAATTTTCTTACTCTTTTCTATTCTAAAGAGTTTAGCAGCGAAACGCACACTGATTAAATGTGGAAAAAAGGGAGTATCCTAAGTTCAAATCCACGCTCTAAGATATCAAATGTCCCTGCAACTATTATTTGAGTTGTACTTACTGGACGACTATTACTTTTCTTAATATGTATAAAAATGACAAAAGCAGCTTACAAAAAGGGAGGTACTATAAGGCTTCAGGCTAGTGTTGTTGACGCATGGACAAGGACACAACTCAGAAGGATCAACAGAAAAATTAAATTTGATCCCAGAAGTCTCTAATATTCAAGATGGTTGTAGCATATATATAAAGGATGTTCTTGGGTCTTAATTAACTATGTTGTTAAAATATGCTAACACAAACACTATACTAATATGTTAATCTTCAACTTATATCATGGAAATAAAAAAAAAACGTATGAACCTGTGTATTTGTTTTATTGTACTTCTCTCCTATTTCAGTGATCTTGTTCAGCAAAGGTTGGAGCTGCAAAATAAATAAACACTTGAGAAAGGAAGTAAAATCACTATAAATTATTATATCTCCAAATTTCAGAAAATATGTACCTTTGTAAGGAATTCTGGAGTATAAATTCTACCTCGAGGCCCACTAGGCGGCTTTTGAGGAGTATACTTTCCAGTAAGAACACCTGCTTAATATAAGGATGTTGCATAAATTTGTATGTCCATTAGGTATGAACAGATTCCATGAATGGAGTGGGAACATATTATGGACATGGAATTCGGAGAGCTTTGAAAATTTCCTCAAATTCTTTTTCTCTATTTATAATCCTCTCTCAGACAAGAAAAATGTTAGTCATAAGCCTTATCCTCCTCTCCCCCCTCCATAAACTCTCTCCCAAACAAACCGTTAAGAGTTTTGAAATCAAATTTGCATGGTAAATTTATGCCCCTTCCATGACTGTAATTGAACTCCCGATTCCTGAGTCTGGCAACCAACTAATTCCTAAAATTAAAAGATTTTGACTTATGCAAAATTTAGGCCAAAATAATACAAAAACCTAGAAGATGAGTGCTCCATCATTTTAACCATTAAATATCAAGTGTTTACGTTTCACGTAAGAGGTTTTGGCTCATTAATATCAACCAAGTGTTAGTTATATTTAAGTAACAAATTTCAGTGTAATGGATTACAACTATTATATAAAATTTAGAGATAATAAACATATTGAAAGACTGAAAAGGAGATCACCTTGAGCTATTGGTGAATATGCAATCAATGAAATCCCAAGTTCATCACAAGCAGCCTTCACACCATTTTCTTCAGGGGCTCTATAGATGAGGCTGTAGTTTACTTGGTTTGAAGCCAATGGAATACCTCTCTTCTTGAGCTTTTCATAAGCCTCGCGGAGTCGCTTTTCTAATTACATAAAATAATGAAGAGTTTAATGACCATACACTGTCAGTGTAAATCGTTTTACACCGACAACAAATCCAAACTATTGATTATATAGTTATTTTATGATGGCAGATATAATCGTGTGGTGGAATAACAAAATCAACGGTTCTTATTATTTGCCAGTGTAAAACTAGTTTACACTGACAGTGCACCTTCCTTTTTCTTAACAATGAATGTTAAATAATAGTGTCCATAGAACTGGACAAGAATATGCTCAATAACACAATATTATAGTGATATTCTGCTTCTGATAGTGTATACCAATAAATATAGCAAAACTCTTTCTCACTATCTACAGAACAGCAACTTATCTTTGGCTGTTTTGGCATTTTATTTTTGTTCCAAATCGATAGTTATTTTAGAAATTCAAGATATAATTAACCATTGTTTCTCAACTTTACTCTTAGATTATCTATAGTGGAGCCTTTATACTCTTTGCTTAAAAATAAGAAATTACAAAACAGTTAAAGATAAAAGTAATGGTATTTTGGTACAAATATATAGCAATTAAATAATTTCTTAATCTGCATACAAAAACCTTGAACCACCAAAGTTTTGGAATGGAGTAATAGAATATATCTGAGACAGTTTGAGAGGGGAGGATCTCTCCCTAAACCCTAAACCAGTCCAAATCTCCTCCTCTACCTCTTCTCCCTTGCCTCATTTTGTCTTTTACTTTTTTTTGGGTAAACCAAGGTATCCTCTACAAGCAACTGCGGAGACTAATCCTTCGAGATAACTATGATTCATTTAAGCAGTTGACCTCTCCCAACATAAGCTTTTTTCATATGCACCGGCCAAGGATCGAGCTCATTTTGTCTTTTACTAACCAAGGCCCTTGCTGCTTCCTACCTCTCACATTCTTGACCACATGAACAAGTTATTTTCCCTCACTAAGTCATTATGTCTTCAAGACACAAGTGGATCTGATTCTCTATGATCCTCCTTTGATACACCATAGTAATTACAGGCCTAGCTGTAAGCTTACTAACAAAATCTCAGACTTATTTATAAAAAAAAAAAATCCAAGTATATTAAGATGTTGTACAAGATGGAATAGGCATTTTTATGGTACAAGTTAATTAACTTTTTGCATAACAATGAAGTTTAGAAGACTTGAAGAAATATAATAATCATGGAGAGTTACCACTATAGTTTGAAACACCAACAGCTTTCACAAGTCCTTTTTCAACAGCATCCCCTAGACCGTCAATATACCCTGAAAAGTAATTCATTGGTGAACTAAACATTCTCTTAATCTAAATATGGAAAAATTTACAGACATTTGGTTACGCTAACCATATTAATTAAAGGGTTAAATGTGTTTTTAATCGCTATATTTATCTCGAATTTTGTTTTTAGTCTCTAACCACTTTTCAGTGCCTACAAATTACAAAATGGTATGATTTTGGTCTTTCTTAAGGAACTAAAAGCTTACAATTTAATAATTTGTAGGGACTAAAAGAGAGTACAAAGACTACAAACAAAAATGTAAATTTTGTAGATACTATAAACATATTTAACCCTTAAAAGAATAGTTCGATGAATTATATTGGTACACTTGACAACCTTCATTTCCCCATACTCCAGGCCTAAAAAAAAAACGAATTACTTCATCAAAAAATTATTCTTGAATAAAAACAATATCATTCAACAAACTCATAAAATACAGACCAATGAAGCTGATACAGATCAACTGAAGTCAATCCGAGTCGAAAAAGAGAATCTTTAAGCGCAGTGAGAACACTTTCACGGCCGAATCTCCATGGCAATGCAGCAAACTTGGTTGCAACGGCAACGTCAACATTAGGATTCTTTTCTTTTCTTTCTCTAATAAATCTTCAAATGAAAAAACAAATAGAAGCGTTAATGTGACCCCTTATTACAATCTGCATATGATAATTATACCAAAAATGCAAGTGTTACCTTCCAAGAAGAGTCTCTGAATTTATGGCTCCAAAAGAAAACTGAAAAGAGGACAAAGTCATAAGTTAATGAATTTACACTCTCATGTTAATGGATTTACACTTATCAATGAAACCTAGATAAGATATAAACTCACCCCAGAGCCATAAACTTCAGCAGTGTCAAAAAAGGTTAGACCTCCATCAATACTTGCATTGAAAGCATCTTTAGCAGCCTTCTCATTCCTGTCTAAAATTACCACAAAAGAAGATGGGTGGATTCATATTCTCAAACTGTATGGTGTCTCAAATATGTACCTTTTATAGATTATAACATCTAATGATCCTTGAGTAGAATGTAAAAAGACAATTTCAAAAACAAGAAACATATGAAATTCTAATAGAAACTCATAACTATTAGAAGCTTTGTAATAAACTTGGTTTCCATTATTATAGAATAGAATTTTAGTAGTTTACATATTAGTAAACTAAACAAGTAAGGATTCTCCCTATGTGTAATTTTCACATTAAAGGCCCCACCATTCAAAGCCCATCCACTCTTTCTCGTGCGTTTCTCTTTGTTTTTGGATGCTGGGAGATCTCACTTTACCATCTCATGCGAAAACTACACACCGGAGGATCCGTATCCAACTAAACATAAGTCTGCTAACAATACTACCAAGAATAAATATAGAGGATAAAAGGGAGTATCTAAATCTCCAGCAAGCAATCAGTACCAATGAGGACAGGAAATTGTAAGTGCATATCTAATTATAAAGGAAGTTCTTTTCAAGTGCCTTTAAATTTCTTTATACTTATTGTCTTCCATTTCAACTTATTGACATGTAACACTTCTACGCTAGATATAAGCTAGCTCCAATTAAAGTTACAGACACTATAAGGAAAGTCTCGATATAACCGTGTGACTAAAGGTCTTAGGTTTGGGTCACGGAATCAGCCTCTTGTAAATTAAAAGGTAAGGCTGTCTAACACGTATATGCAAGGTAAAAGCTCCAATTAAGGAAACAGAGACTAGAAGGAAAGTTTGGCATAACGTTTCGAGTCGCTTTAACGTGTGACTATAGGTCTTATGTTTAAGTCGTGGCTAATAATAGACCACCAAATTGTGTCCCAAAATATCAAAGATTAATTAATGGCAATTGATTTGGAATTATCAGTTCATTGATGATAATGAGACTGATAATTGGTGAGAAATAGCAATGTTGTTCTCTTAAAACCTACCTATAATTGGTATCAGAGAGCAAATAATGTGACACCTTCTTGTAACAATAAAGAAAGCAAAAATCCTAAAATTGCTGTCAACTTCCTTAACCCATCAAATGGTGGGAATTTTTGCATAGAGCATAGTCCAAAAACAATACAGTTCAGAAGTAACTTGTAAATTGGACCTTAGTAACTAAGCAAAGCTTTATATTCTATAACCCTAATTTCATTGCATAATAGAAAACCATAATAGCAACTCCACTATAAGATAGTTAAGCACAATTGATACGTGCAATGAAACTCAAAATGTCAATCTTGAATAAAAGGAGAGGGAATAGAAAAAAAAGAAAAGAAAAGTTACCATTCCACTGAAAATTGTTCCAGTAAGTAGTATCACCCCATGACCAAGCTCCAATTCCAATAGTTGTAACCTTCAAATCAGAACCACCCAATTTCAACTTGTCTTCAACTGTTTTATTAAGAGTAGAAGAACCTTCTGAAGCAACAGATTTTATTCTTTGAACTCTAGAGTGACCCATAACAGTAAAACAAGCATTGCTTATATGAAGAGCCATGCTGACAGAAAAAAGAGCTTAAATCAAATAGTAATAATAATAATAATAAAAAGTCCAAATTTGATTTTATTGAAGTGATATGAGATTTCGCGGAGCAAGGAAAAGAGAAAAATTGAAGGGTGTGGAGAAGTTGTAATTTTGGAGGTGGTGAAAGGGTACACGTCATATGCTTCAATCTTGTGAAACACGGCGAGAGAGTTGAAAGGTGACAATGTCACTCACACACGTGGACTTGCAACATTCATCACTCATTTCTTGTTTCTACTATTAGAGTAGAAGAGAAACCATCTTATATTAACATAGAAATTAAAAAGTTTAAATGCAGTGTTAGATTTTTTATTTCCAAAAACGGTGACATTTTATGTTTTGATTCTTGAATTTTATGCCATGACAATTCAAAAGGTTGACGTGACATCATGTCATATTTTTTATATGAAAATTTTTAGAGCAATGATATTTTGACATAATCTTAAACACAAATACAAACACAAATACATGTGGTCCTCATACAATCTCTCTCTTCATTTAGGTTTCCTCCTTTTTTTTTTTACTTTCCCCTTTTTCTATCTCTCTTTTTTGTTTTTTTTTTATCTTCATCTACAAAAATAAACCTCACACATTCATCTTCCCTTTCTTCTATAATTCCTCCTTCTTCCTTTTATTTACTGATTTTAATCAAAAAAATTATGAAGTAACTTGAGCAACATTATCTCCTCCCTTGCAAGGTAACTTCTCATTTTCTTGTTTCCCACAATGTTGAGTTTCAAATTTTGTCTTTCATTTATTAATGAGTTGTTTGCTTATCTTGTTTACTTTAAGAATGTGTAGTTTTTTTTAGACATTAGTATTGAGAAAAAATTTATGGGTTTTCAGGGTTCAAGTTTTTTTTTTTTTTATTCATACACGTTTTTCTGGGTTTGCTGGGTTGATACCTGGTTTTTCTGCTTCTGGTTAATAATATAAGCCTTATTGGTTAATGAAGTACAATAGGTGGTTAATGACTTATTTTTGTCTAAAAATTAGGGCTGTGAATTGTTAATCAATCATGTTAATTATTTTTTTCTAAATATTAAGTTTCATCACTGTTAATCAATGATGTTAATCAGATTTGAATTGTTAAGTTTCATCAATGTCTAAATTAGGGCTGTGAACCCTTTATGATTTTTTGTTTCAGATTAATAGTGTAAATATTATTGGTTAGTGAAATACAATAGGTGGTTAATGAATTATTTCTGTCTAAAAGTGCATACAGTGGTTAATGATCGGATTGAATTATTTTTTGTAGTTTTTGTGTGACATTTGCACTATCAATTGAAACTTCATGGATTGTGGTACTACTGAAGATGAAGGTATCAGAGTTGACAACCTTGATGATGATGACAACGCATGTTGTTGGGAGCTTGCAACAGGGATGTGTTTTTCTTGAATACTTTGGAGATGTTGTGACTTTTGACACAACATATTTGACTAATAAGTATGACATGCCTTTTGCTGTGTTTGTTGGTGTGAATCACCATGGTCAATCAACATTACTTGGATGTGGACTGTTGTCAGGTGAAGATACAGATTCATTTGTATGGCTTTTCAAATCATGGCTTCGTTGTATGCTAGGAAAGGTCCCTCTTGGTATTGTGACTGACCAATGCAAGGCTATGAAAAATGTCATTGAGTTAGTCTTTCCTACAACTCGTCATAGGTGGTGTTTATGGCATATTATGAAAAAAATTCCTGAAAAGCTCGGTCAATATAGTGAATATAAAAAGATTAAGTTTGCATTAAAAGAAGTGGTTTATGACACAGTCACAAAAGAGGAATTTGAACAGAAAGTTTGGTCATTCTTATCAGACAAAATATAATCTGGTTAATGGCTTTAAGAAACATGGTTAATGATGTGAACAACTTGGTTAACGGATTTGAACTGAAAACTTGGGCATTCTAATCAAACATGATATAAACCTAGTTAATGACTTAAAAAATTGCACAACTGTGTTAATGAATTTGGACAGAAAGTTTGGTCATTTTTATCAGACAAAATATAATTTGGTTAATGGCTTTAAGAAACATGGTTAATGATGTGATCAACTTGGTTAACGGTTTCGAACTGAAAACTTGGGCATTCTAAACAAAAACAAACATGATATAAACTTGGTTAATGATGCACACAAATATAAATCTGGTTCATAAAAATCAACAGCTAATATAGAAACTCCCACAAACTCAATTTTTAACCATACACTAATTTTTAACCATACATATTTGTTCATAAAAACATAAAGAAAAAAAAACAAGCAAAAAGTGTAGTCCAAACGCCACCAACTACATCGCTATATGGAAACTCCCACAAACTCAAAATATGCCAACAACACACTTATTTTTTCTTCTTCTTCTTCTTCTTCTCATCCAAATTCACAAACGAACTTTGATTCACTACACTTTTAACTCGCTTCCTTGGTTTATCTTTCATTCTCGTAATCATGTTTGACGTTGGTTTTGCTGAACTGTTCACGTTAGGCTCACTTGTTGACAAATGTATTAAAATTATATAATATCAAAACTACAACAATACCACAACATATACAATTTATTACTTACCAACAACATTTTCTGCGACTTCATCCCCAGCATTTATGATACAAAATTTGTCTAAATTTAAATAATAGACAAAAATATACTTGAATTTAAAGGCAATTATCAGGGCCACACAAAAGCCAGAAAAGTGAAAACAAAACAGCTGTTACAAGCACTGACTTTTGGCCAAAAAATATCAAAATGCATGTCACTTGCAAATTGCAGCCATATTACCACCTACTTGTTTAGTGCTTACCCTATCTCTATCAAATATTATACATTCATTCCACCACACAACATTTAGGCATATAAAGCAACAATGGAAAGAATATCAGTAACAACCAAAAATAGAGCAATAAAACAATGGAAAGAATATCAGTAACAACATTTAAGCATATAAAGCAAAATTATTCTGTCTAAAATATAAAGCAAAATCATTTTGTTTAAAATATAAAGCAAAATCATTCTGTCTAAAATATAAAGATGGTCTATATTCAAAAAAAACTATCATTAGAAAAATTTAAATTTGAAGCATCCAATCAAATATCCAACGGCCAGAGAAGTCCAGACTATTTTACTAGATACAGTTTTGCCAACATGCCATCCAACTATTATTTGTTTGAGCAATAAAACAATAAAGCAATAAAACAATCAATCTGGCCAAAAATAGAAACAAAGCTGCCAAAAATAGAAACAAAGAAGCCAAAAATAGAAACAAAGCAGCGAAAATAGAAACCCTAGAAACCCCAAAAATCCTAAACGAAAATAGAAACCCTAGAAACCTCAAAAATCCTAAATTGACATTGAACAACAACGGAACCATAAATCAATGATAGAGAGAAGTAAAGAAAATACCCAAACGCACAGAAACGAAGATGTCGAAACGAAGAAGTAGAGGCTCGCGGTCGTGAAGCGAAGAAGCGTAGGCTCACGGTCGAAGAAACGAAGAAAGGAGAAGGAGAGAGAAGGAGAGAGAAGAAGATGGAGATGGAGAAGAAAAGAGAAGGAGAGAGAAGGAGAGAAAGGGTTTTCTGATTCTGAGAGAAAGAGTTTTCAAAATGACTCATCAAAATGACTCATTTGTCCCTAGCAAAAATGACTAATTATGTATACGCCCTTAAGTATGTATACGTATACAGTACATGTGTTTGTATTTGTGTTTAGAAATGTGTTTAAATAACATTTCTCAAATTTTTATTTTATAGAGTATAAAACATACTCCAACCTTACGTCAAGTAATTAGGTAACGACCTAGCAACATAAAAAAAAAAATTATACTCACCTTTTATAGAGTTACAAATATCTCGTCAAATCATATTTAATTCTTATATTTAACTTGCAATTTTATTAATTAGTTATAGTTTTTAAAAATAAAACAAAAAACTATAAAATAAAAGAAATAAATAAAACATAAATATGATCTAACAAAAATTAAATTTGAGAACCCTAAAACTGAAATCAAAGTAGATAAAGATATCACAAAAACGAAGAACAACAACGATGGTGAACCATAGTTGTATATCCCATTAATATCATCTCTTTTTCATTATCATTGTCGTCTCATTCTCGTTCTGTTGTGTTCTTCGTAATGAATTCAAAGGAAAAGGAACTCGAAGAAATCCATATGATCCACTACTTTCTTCATAGACAAAAAAGGATGAAAAGTACATTTTCATGTGAATTATGTGGTTTGTCATGTGTGTTTGTTTTGGTTTCTATAAAATATTGTTTTGTTTTAAATGGGGTTTAGGGTTTTTGTGAATAGGGTTTTGGGAATGGATTAGTGTTTTACACGCCAACCATTTGTACTTCATATTCTAAAGTTTGTTTTGAATCAAGTTCTAATGTGTGTCTTTATTTTGTTTAGGGTTTATTTTTTATTTTATTGAATCAAGTTCTAATTTTTACAAGCCATCGACTGTTCAAAATGTTAGATTACAGATATACCATGGTGGCATATTTGTAAATAATCCTTGCGAATTGTATGTTGAAGGTCAAGTTGATGAAATAAATTGGAATTTGAATGTAGACCACATGTCGTATATGGATAAAGTGTTAAGGAGCAAATAGTTATTGATGTTAATGAATACAAGCTTGAGAGTGAGGGTGATGGTAATGGTGATAGTGAACTTGAAGTTCTAGTTAGAAAGTGAATATGAACCTGAAGTTGTAATTGAAGAAATCGAACTGAAGTTCAAGATGGAACTGTATTTGTAAATAAAATGGATAGTGAAGCTGATAAGAGTTTTGATGAAAGTGAAGATAATAACATTACAACATTTTATACTTTAAGTAACACTTGTTCTAGTAACGATTAATAATCGAACCTATAACATGAATTAAGCAACGATTCTATTACGTGGCCATTATAACTAGCAACAGTTGAGAAAGTGTTCCCAAAACATAGTATAAGCAACACTTTTTACCTTGTGCGTTGTTCCCTTCTCAACGGTTGAAAAATTGTTCCCAAAACCAAAAATAAGCAACAATTATAAATCAATAAAAGTTTATTCTTTTCTTAGCAACAACAGAATACAAATCCATAAAATAAAGAATAAGCAACACTTTATATACTTATAGAAATACTTTTATAATCGCTCTCATAACTATAAATAGACAATATTTTTAAAACTATTGCCAAAACATATATAGACAACATTCTAATAATTGTTCCCTAAAGTCACAATAAAAAACTATTGTCTACTGTCTTACAAACATTGTTGCCTCTTTTAACTAATAATCAACAGTTTATTATGACTATGGCCTAAAACCTAAAAATTGTTACTTATAGAAAAGGCCATACGAGTATATAAGACGCTTTCAAAACCGTTGTCTATAGAAACAACCACACGAATATATAAGACATTTTCAAAACTGTTGCCAATTGTTCTGACAACGGTTTTCTGCCTAACATCAATAATTTTCGACCAATGCCTAAAATCATAAATTTTGTAGTGGGATATGCATTAGACTATTGTACTTCCATCTCAACCCAATGTAGGAATGATGATTCTGGTCAATTAGAAACACTTTTAGGTATTGTTTGGAAGATGTGAAACTCAATGGAAAGAAAACTTAATTATGAGACGAACACACAATTTCCTAGAATATTTCCTCCGTTTGGAAAAATAGAAAGAGAGAAGGAATGAAAATAGTGGGATCCATTCTATATTTTTTCCTCCAAATTTTGACGGAAACCAAAAGTGTGATGCGATGAGTTTGTAAATTACAATTATGCCCTTTTTTATAATCTTCGCATACAATTAAATTAAATATTTATTTTATTTTTGACATTAATAAAGTGAATATTTTTTAAAATAAAATTTAAATATTTTAATTTATATTATTTTATGATTAAAAGATTATTTTTTAACATTAGTGAAAGCATATTTATATTTTAATTCTTTCCTTTTTATTAGTCGGTATTTTTTGTATTTTAGATGATACCACTTTATTTCCTCTTACTTTCCTTTCATTTTCTTCCATACCAAACAACTACCAAATCATCTCAGTTTCTATTACTTTCTTTTCTGTCACTTTCTTTTTACTTTC
The DNA here is from genome assembly GCA_037974755.1 of Cicer yamashitae. Lineage (NCBI taxonomy): Eukaryota > Viridiplantae > Streptophyta > Magnoliopsida > Fabales > Fabaceae > Cicer > Cicer yamashitae. The sequence continues at coordinate 33,248,651 of JBBPBQ010000001.1, read as the reverse complement.
TTTCCTATCACTTTCCTTTCTCCAAACAAACAAAGCATTAGGGAGTGATGAAGATGAGGACTCCAAGTCAAAGTTCCCAAACTTTAAGAGGCCTAAAGGTAATTATTGTGTCCGATTTGAATTGAGAATGAAGTTTTAACACAAAAAATAGTGTGAAAGAGGCTGTAAAACAATATGCTATGGAAACAAAAGAAAAACTTATACTTCACGAAAAATGATAAGAAGAAGATGGTTGTAAATTGCATAAGGGAGTGTCATTTTCATATGAGGTTTATTAAGAGGATTACAAGTCTATATTGGCAGGTTGTATTTTTAGTGATGAACACACATGTCATAGGACACTTAGAAATAAGCAAGTCAAAATTGAGTGGGTAACAAAGAAATTCATGTCCACACTTAGACATACACCTGACATTAAAAACCAAGAGTCTATTTGCTGAGGGGTTGAAAGATGAGGTGTTAAAGTGTCACATGATCAAGTATACAGGGCCAAAAGAAGATCCATTGAGATGATACAAGGGTTTGCTAGTGAACATTAATCACATTTGGAAAGCTATGTAGAGGTGCTACTAAAGTCAAATCCATATAGTACAATAATTATAAAATGTGGTACAAAAGATAATGGCCTTATATTTGAGAGAATTTATGTCTTCATTGAAGCTTGTAAAGCTGCATTTTCCTATACGTTTAGGCCTTTAATTGAATTAGATGCGTGTTTCTAGAAGGGTGAATATGATGGTTAATTGATGGCAGTAGTGGGTAAGGATGAGAATAATCAAATGATAATGGTGTCTTGATCTACTATTGGAAAAATTACATAACATACAACTGAAGCAATGGACATTAATCTCAAATCAACATAAAGTAACTTTATTGTTTTGTTTATGTGCTTTCATCACCATTTAGAAATTTATTGGTAATTATGGTCTTGTTTATTAGGGTTTACATTGCATGGATTGGCACCTAAAATTTAGAAAATTAAAACTGGTATTGAGCATAAGCTATGTGTAAACCATCTTTATAGAAATTGGAAGAAGAAATACCCTGGAGCAGGGATGAAAAAAGTATTATGGTTGGCAGCTATGATGAAAGACATGAATAAGGCTTCTTGGACAGATATGATGAAACTTATTCCTAGAACATGGATTATGTCTGCATTTATGACTAATACACAATGTGACCTACAAGTCAACAATATGTGTGGGACATTCAACATGGCAACATTAGAGCACAAAGACAAGCCAATAATAACATTGCTTTAGGGTTTAAAGCACTGTATTTCAAATAGGATTGTCACCCAATGGGAACATCTACCCAAATATATGGGCAACATATATTCTAAGATACAACAGTTTCAAGAAAAGGCAATGAGGGATGTTGAAGGCTGGAATCCACGTTGGATGGCTGATGATACTCAAGAAATGTTTGAAGTTTTTAACGAATGTGAGACATATGAGGTCAACTTAGGTGCTAAGACATGTGCTTGTAGAAAATGAGATTTGACATGTATTCCATGTTACTATAACATTACTTGCATGTGGCATAACCATGTTGCCCTTGAGGATTTTATTTCATCATATTACAGGTATATGATGGTTTTGTGGTATTGTTTTTATCGATTAAATATGATAAACCACAATTTGACTATGGTTTAAATATTTCAGGAAAACCACCTTTATGTCTATATACGATTACATAATGAAATCAACAAATGGTCCTAATATGTGGATTGTAACAGAGAGTTAGTCTATGAATTCCCCTGCTATTAGGAGATACCAAGAAATAGAAATAAGAGTAATGATGAACCAAAAATGCCAAACACACAACCAAGAACAACTACAATTGTGAACTGCAAAAACTGTGGCAAGTTTGGCCACAACAAAATGACATACAAAGGTAATTGATTGTGAAATCCCGAAAGTGAAAATAAGGTAAAACTGCTATTGCTCAATAATTGATGTTGTTTTGGTAAAATAATTTTTAATATACCATTAAGGTGTTACTGCTTAGTAATTGATGTTGTTGTTTTTTATGTTGAGGACAAAGAGGAAGAGGACAGAAGAAGGTTAAGGTGCACCAAAAAGCACTTCAAGGATCACAAGCACCAAGTCAAATTATTTAAGATCGAATGACATTTTGTATGGCTTTAATGATGTAATTTTTTGTTTATAAATAATATGTAATGTTCATTGGCACTGACTTCTAATGTGTAATTGCCATATTATTTTGTATGACTTAGATTGTATACATAACTAGTTTAATTATCAGTTTAATACGAAATTAGTTTAATTTGTGCTTATTGTGGTTTAATTCATTTATATTCTAATTTAATTAATGTTTTTCTAGTTTTATTGGACTGGTTTGTATTGAGACTGATATATATTGGGATTGGTTTTATGGGAAGGGTTTAGGATTGGTTTTATGAGACTTTTTTATGGTCCATGTGACTATTTTTCTCTTTGGTTTTGTAAGAAGCCTAATATGTTTTATGCACTATTTTTCTAGTTAGTTGGAACCGGAATACCAAACAATTAGAACATTTGAAATTGGTTTTATTATAGTTGTTAACACTGGTTTTATTAGCAATTTACACAATTACAACATTTGACACAATTATAATATTTCATTAAAGAAATAGTCATTTGATTACAACAACTCTTTAACCTAAAAGAGGTATTTGAAGAGGTCTAAAATACTTGTAATCTTCAACAATAGATTGCCACAAGGTTGGGGAGACTAGAAAAGTTTCTTGTGGTATAGTCTGGGGAAACAGTAGAAAAATACTCAAAGTGTGAAGAGATAGAGTAAATATTACTTGTTTGCTATTAGATTATAATAGATTAAGTCATCGACTCTACCGAAGAAAAATTTCTCTGTAAAGGAAGAACTAGATGTAACAACAGTTTGTTTTGAATTAGGATAAAAATATGTGTATTTTCTCTCTTCATTCATCTCTTTATTTTCATCAATTCTTTATTATTCAACTTCAACTAATATTTAAATTGCTTTGTAATCAAAGTTGATTTTTTTTTCGATAAATAACACATTTCATTTTATCCAATTAAATAATTTTAAAAAATTGTTAACACAATTCAAACTTCATTTCTTGTATATTCTAACACCTTCAGACATTTAGAGAGAGTTAAAAACCTCTGCTAAATAAATTTTGTATACAATGGAGGTGAAAAACCTTGGCGAAATAATCACCACAATATAATTAAGATATCAATGTTTTAAAAAAATCCTGCAAAAATATTGTGGCATACATAACTGCAGCTTTTTAAAAATGCCGCAAAAAAATTTGAGGTAAAAATACCTTGCAAAAAGCCTCAAACTTCTACATTTTTTTGTAGTGTTAGAAGTATGTAGATAAAGAAATAATTAATACAATTGAAAATTTAAAAATGTCTTATTTATAAAAAATATAAGGGAAAATCTATATAAAAAAAAATTATATTTTGGGACGAAAGTATTATTTGTTTATTTTTAAAAAGTTAAAATTCAATTAAAACTAGAAATGTTCACGAGTACGGGTAATCCTGCAAACTCGTTCATCCAAGTCAACCCAATCCGTATTTTGATCGAACCTATTTAAGTTTGGGTCTAACTCAAATCAACCTATTTAAACCCAATTGACATTTGGTACTAGTAACATTTTACGTTCTGCGAACCCAACACATTTACGTGACACAAATTTTATTTATTATTGTTTTTATTATTGATGTATAGTTATAATTTGGTTGTTGCATTTTATTTGAGCGTTTGTTGTTAATTTAATCGATTTACGTGTTTTGTTTGTGGATATATTTTAACTATTGAATGACATGATGTGATGGAATTTTATGATTTTTGATATGTACAAGTATTAAAATTTAATTATATTTTTTAGAATATAAAAATATTTTTTCTTTATGACCCGCGAACTCAATCCACTCATAATTAGGTTGATTTTTTGGTTCAGATTTGCAGTAAAAATAATGGGTTGAGAACTCAGCCAAATTCAAATGAAATTAATCGGTTTGAATGTCAGGTTTTATCAAAACTGACCTAACCCAATCTATGTACACCCCTAATTAAAATCACCTATTCAAGCATAAGACGTGTCAAAATAGCCAATATACAAACAACCAAATCAAACGAGAATGAAACAAGCGCCTATATATTAACATAAGGAGCCAAAGAAAGAGAAATCCCCCATCCTTTGATCCCACAAAAACATTGAAAGTTCAGAAGTTATTACAAATGCCAAGACACATAAGTGGATTTGTCCACTATTGAGTAATTTCATACATGAATCCTTTATTCTAGGATTTTAAACCACCACCAATATTGAATTTTGATTCGCTCAACAAAATACTTCAAAGAACTCATATTTTGGTTAAAGACCTAATTATTGTAATCTTTTGAAACCGTTCAAATGCAAACTAGCCAAATGATATGAAGTCTTCCTCGAGATATTTTGTTGAAAAAAATATAAACTAGGAAAATGTTGAGCGTGGCAAAGTGCATTTTGTTGGAGTGCATTCAACACACCCAACCACCTCAAAGTTGTGTTCTACACATTACCAAAAAACGAACAATTAAAGAATAGATCTTGCACGACCACATCACCACCACACCTTAAAACACACAAAGAATTAACTAAATTCACTACTACACGTTTATTCCAAGTTATCCTTCGTAAGAATTTGATTATTTAATAATTTCCAAGCAAAAAACTCAACTTTCAAAAGAACCGTCTGAAGGTGCGAACACGAGAAGGGGGGGTTGAATTGTGTTTGCACAAAGTTGATACCTTTATGATAATTTATAAATAATTAAAAAATTAGTTTGGTTTTGGTGACTTACTTAGAGTAGAAGCAATCGGATTTAGAGGCAGCAAGCAATGAAAGCATAAATAATTTGACGCGTAGAATTATCCTGGTTCACCACTAACTTGGCTACATCCAGTCCCCTCATTCAGAAGGCTTTAATCCACTAATTCAAAAACCTTGAATTGCACCTGACCCTCCAAGCCAGTCTTCCCAAACAGCCTGACAACCTCAGACTTTTGAGGAACTAACCACCTTGACCCTACAAGCCAAGTCTTCTCCTAACAACCTGACAACCTCAGATTGAAGAAGGAACTAAACCACTAACGGGTTGGATACAAGAGATTGAAACTTGAGTAGTTGCTTCTAACAAAGCTGATAATAATAATAACTCTCACACTTTAAGAAAAGAACACTCCGAAAATATTTCTCATTCGAACAAGTGTTTCTCTCTTTGAACTCTAAGATGATTTTGGAATTTTGAGCTTGAGTTCTTCTACTCTTTCCTGCTTTTTATGATTTTCTCCTTCAGCCTTGAGTGTCTATTTATAGTGAAAATTTGGGCTTCAATTTAGTCCTTATTTAATTCTGAATTGTATCTTGTTTAGATTGAGTTTGTAAATTCTTCAAATTGATTCTGTTCCTATTTTGTGTAGATTGACTTTGTAAATTCTTCAGAATGATTCTGTTCCAATTTTGTGTAGATTGACTTTGTAAATTCTTCATATCAAATATTCTTCAAATTTTCATTAAATGTTGATCAAATTTTCTTCAAATCTTCATTAAAATGTTGATCAAATATTCTTCAAACCATCTTCAAATCTTCATTAAATGTAGATCAAATATTCTTCAAATCTTGACCATATATTCTTTTCAACTTGGTCAAAGATTTTCTTCTTCAAATATAAATATGAATCAAATCTTATTTTAGATTTTCATCAATTATAAATTTGAATCAAATCTTATCTTAGATTTTCATCAATTATAAATTTGAATCAAATCTTATTTTAGATTTTCTTCAATTATAAATTTGAATCAAATCTTTATTTTAGATTTTCTTCAATTATAAATTGGAATCAAATCTTATTTTAGATTTTCTTCAAAAACATGAATCTTCTTTCATACTCTTTGAAGTCAAATATATTGTTCTCATAAAATACTTTTGTTAACATCAAAACTCTATATGTAAAACCAACTTGTTTCCAACACCGTCTTGTTCCAAACAAATTCGATCATGGGTGACTCTTCAACCTCTAATTCATTAGTCAATATTGAGAATATGTGCTTTTGACTAAATACACACTACTATTTTCTAGTCTCATAAACCACCTATCCAAAACACTTTCCTAAATAAAAATAATAGATAACAAAACACAACATTCATGCACCAAATCATTTTTCCCAACAAACAAATGTCTCATCTCTGACATTTCTCTCCACCGTCAACATCCCAATCGGATCTGATCATATATGCTATCGGCACATTTTTATAACTAACTATCCTCAACAACGTACTAGCTTTCTCCCAAAGCACACCACCCTCTAACCAAATATCACGCCAAAACGAAATATCGATCCCACAACCCACTTATCGAACCAGATTACCCAAACAAATCCACATTACCAAAACCCATACCTTCACCAATTAACTTAAGTTAAATTCTTGAGTGAACACTCACCTAAAAATTAAAGTTTAAGCATAACCAATTAAATAATTACAAGTAATAAAAATAACAAAATTTTAATTTGTAAAATAGGCAAAAGAGAAAGAAGAGCGTGAAGAGTCTCTAATGGCAACCATTCCAGGCGAAGAACCACCGACATGGGCGGATCTTCTCGGAAGCGAGCAGGGGCCACGGCATCCCCTGTATTTTTTTAAATTTTTTTTTATAAATATTAACGATAGATTATTAAAATAATAGTGATAAATTACTAAAATATCTTCAAACCTTTATGGTTTTGAGAAACTGACATCGACTGTCGCCTCTCCCCCTCTCCACCTATGTCCCTCTCTTCACTTGGACTTTCCCTCTTAGTCGCAGTGACAAGCGGCAAGCTTGGTCTTGATTATACTTTTCCAGATTTTTACTCTTTTTTCTTTTCTACTTAAATAATTTTTCTCTACAAATACAATAAAAAAAAATGTCAATGGTTCTTGTCAGCAATAATTTTCTTATCTTTACCTCAATCTAAAGAGATTATTCAAATATTCTTAAAAAACTACCTAATATCGAATGAAATACTAACTAATCTCGAATAGACAAACTCTAGCACCCTAGTTAGCAATTCAACTACTACCTATTAACAAACTTTTACATGTTAATCGTTGATATATGATATAATGTGATACTATTTATTAATTGTGAATTGTTTTACTTAATTTATGTATTTTTTTAAGAGTGACACGATGATTAAACATAAGAAAATTGATGCATTTTTCAAGAAGAAAGTTTTCGACAAAGATGAAAATCGTAAAGTGGATATATTTTATTTAATTAAATTGTGTGATGTTCTAAAAACTTGTGTGAATTGTGAAAATTGTAAAACTTGTGAGAATTGAAATTCTAACTTTTTCGACTTGTCGACTATGTATGAATTGTGTGAAACTCTAAAAAAAACTATATGACTTTTATGAATTTTAATTATAATATTTTAGTTAATATTTGTCGCTCTCCGACTCCCCTAATATTTTTTGCAAGATCCGCCACTGACCACCGACAACATCACGTAGTATCACTTTACGGATGGTGATATTGCATCTTCTCGGTCAGTGTTCAGATAAGCATGACCGTAAACTTTACTCCTTGTTACTAAGTCAACCACTAGGAATTGGGAAGCCAAATATATCAAATTAAATGAAGATGTAAGTTCACATAAACTTTGGACAGTTTTATCTTAGTCGATGACAATTTGGTTAATTAATTAGATGGTTTTACTTTTCATTGTATTTGTTTATGGTTGTTGTATCATTACATGATTAGATTATTATTATTAAGAAAAATTGCATTTACTTCTTCGAAATATCTTTAAATGACATTCAAATTCCTTTAGTTTTTAAAATGCACCTACTTCATTTTGTATTTACTACAAAATTTGCACATAATATATATTTTTTCACTTACATTTCTGTTAGTCATTTATCAAAAATACATTCGAATACACACTACGGTTGTGTCATTAAAAACATAATCATACATTTCAAATTGTAAATACTAGATGTATAGTCGTTGATCTACAAATTAAAGCAAAAACTTTAATCATGTCATATAATAAATGACAAAAATAAATATAAGTTTCAAAAAAAAATTAATGCATTTTCTCTTTTGCTTATTTTGCAAATTAAAATTTTATTATTTTTTTACTATAATTATTTAATTGATTCTACCTCACTCAAGAATTTGATTTAATATCCTTCTACTCAAGGAGTCCCAACTTCTTAAATGGATGTATTATTTGTTATCAACCAATGTACAATAATAATTCAGTTAATAACCGAAGTTACTTGATTAATTGTCAGTAATTGTCCTCCAATGTGTAGCATAATAGTACGAGTTGAGGCGTCGAAGGTGTTTTATAAAGCAACCTTGTTATTAATAAACTCTATCTCTCTAATTAATTACTAATCACTGATATTTGTTTATATAAAAAATTTAAGCTTATCTTTAGTTATACCATATCACTTAGTTAATTAATAGCACTTTTTTTCTCAACAATAGCTCTTTTTTGTAATTCATAGAAAGTAGCACTTGTATGGTATGTAATGGTGAATTGTACAATTATTCGGTATCCATCCAATGATAATTTCTTTCTTCTCGTATAATATTAGGGTTAGGGAAAGTTGAAAAAAGAACAAAAGATTAGAGACAACAATGAAAATAAAATTGATCCTTAATTAGTATGTAGTTTTTTTTGAAAGAAGACTTTAGTATGGATTTGTAACACTTAAAAAGGGATTCTAGATTTAGAAATAAATTTCATATTTTTTGCTCTAAATTTTTGTTGCTAATTCAACTTTTTATTATAATAGTGATTTCAATATATAGTTTTAATACCAAATATGATATTTAGGCAAGCTAACGCGTAAAATTTAAAATATACTTTAATATTTTATATTTTTCTCCCAACATATATTACACTCGACTTTAAGTCCCATTAATCTAGATTGGTTAAGAATGAAAGAAATAAATCATTCTTTTTATTATATATATATATATATATATATATATATATTGACTAAATTATTTAGTCAAAGAAAAGGTTGACAAACTAAATTAAGGAAAGAAAATCCTTATTATAACTATAAGAAAAATAAAATATAAAAACTTTCTTTCGAACCGCCAATATGTTATATATATTGATGGCATAAAGAGTGAAGGAGTGAAGGAGATCAGTACTAAAACTTCAAATGTTATCTATATGCTAATATAATAAATTTCAGTCACAGATATTAGTATGCAAAAGTGCAAAACCATATAAACAGTACACACACTATATTCTCTATCCATATAGTATATGGTAAGCAAGTCCATAGAAGCTTACAAAGATATAAATTACTTTACTATAGATAAATAGCTCATCTCATATATGCTTGCTTATATAATGAAGCATACATTCATCACACAACTTCAAGTGCTCCTCATTCTTTGCAACAAACATTGACAAATCTATTATGCAGCGGGAGCTAGATCGATACCACCATCGTCGTCGTCATCGTCGTCGTCGTCAGCTTCATTTTGGATGAGAAATCCAATTGCTACCCAGTCATTGCTCAAGAGAACCAAAGGCTTACCAGGTTCTATGCAAGTTATAACCACCATTGTAGTGTTTGGTTACACTTAGATTGTAACTATACTAGTATTACAAATTACACTAGTTGTGAATTGCTTTGGTTGACTGAGTCCCCCAACCTTCCTTATATATAGCCTTAAATTATTCTTTTCTTTTATGAGATATTTATATTATGTGAATTTATAGCTATTTTCTATATATAATTCATTAAAATATCTATTTTATTAATTTGTATGAGAAAAAACAAGAGTGAGAAAATGAGAAATTTTGTTTGTTTTATTTCTATTTTTCCTTTGGGTATATAAAAATGGTATAAATATTCTTTAAGTCTCTGTAAATATATCACTTTTTATTTTAATTTAAATATATATTATCTTGTTTTTACATTTAACCATTGATATTTTTCTTTTAGTCCCTGCAAAACTTATTCATATAGAAATTGGTCTCTCTAAATAACGATTGAAATTAATATTTATAAGAACCAAAAGCAAAATATTTTTATTTACAAAGACTAATTAAAAAAAAATACGTAAGATTAAAAGTAAAATGTGTATATTTAC
>JBBPBQ010000001.1:33162105-33238172 GCA_037974755.1 Cicer yamashitae | reverse complement strand
ATATATAAAATTGAAAAATGGAATAATTCAATTATATGAGTATAGTAATTAAAAATTAAATTAAGGTAATATTAAAATAATTTTAGCATCAATCATAGTATCTTTTAATTATTATTTTAGTGTATTTTCTAATAATACATTTATGATATGTACTCTATTTTCATTAAAATTGGGCAAATGAGAAATTATTATTTATTAAAGTGACACAATATAGTTTCATATATTAAGTTATACTACTGCCATTAATTCTTAAATTATAAGAAGTTCTTAATAAATTTTTTTATCCTTTTTATAAGATCATATTTGAATTCTCAACTGTATCAATTATTTCTTTACTGACATACTCCAAATTAATTTAAATCTTTTTTTCAACTAACAATGAGTACTATAATATTAACATTAACTAATTCTCTCGTCAACAGAAAACATATGAAAAAGACATTTTTTTCCCAAAAAAATTAAGGTTAAATAAATTTTAGTCGAACAAAATTATGATTTAAGATGTTTTAGTCCCTATTGAAACAAAACTTGTTTTATTATCGTTAAATTATTAAATTTTTGAATGGGTTATGCAACCATCTTTGGAATATTATAAAAGGTTCCTTCAAAAAAATTTAGAATTTTTTAACTTTTGATGAATTTAATATGAAACTTTTAAATGTCATTAACTCAAGATAAAATTAACGAAATTATCGATCTAAGAAACCATTCAATAGTATTTTAAACATGCTTGCCTAGTAAACGAAAGTAGTACATTTTTTTATTAGTTAATTAAGAACGAGTTATATATATTTTTTTGTACTCTCTTACCTTTTTTCCTTGCCTAGTAAATTAGCTGGCTAAATTGCAAATTCTTAGTTTGAGAGGTGCAAAGGGATCGTTGAATCTATAGTGATACTTTTGGACACAGTTTTGCTTTAAGATAAAATAATATATGCTTGCAAAAGAGGGACTTGGATGATCTGTTCAGTCTTCTATCCATACAATTTTACTTAGTGGAGTGTGAGATTCTAAGCTTGAGCATAGCTCATGGCTGCTTGTTGCATAGAGCATTCAATGTGTGGAATTAAGAGTTTTTACACACGCAAGACTGCAGTGAACGCATGCACAAATATGACTTGGATATACAATAAAGTTGAATGTAGAAGCCAAATTATAAGATAACAAGAGACATATGTTTTAGTCAATGTGGCCTTTGGGTAGACAGAAAGGATAAAGTGTGTACTTTGTTCATTTCTCTTACGACACTTCAAAGACATATGTGGCCCCAATTTCTAAAGTGAAACTTTGATGCATATATTCTCTTTGTGTAATATGTCAACTAATTAAATAAGTTATAGTAATACAATATTTTTGCCCTACTGCAGCGCATAAAAACCGTTGCTTAACATAAAAAAAATGTTGTCATAATCTATGAGAACGGTATTCAAAATTTTTATGCTTCATTGAGGCTTGTAGTGTGTTGATGTTGTCAATGAATTATGTTTGAATCTGTTTGTAGTGTGTTGAAACTGCTCTCATAAATTATGTTTGAATTCATAACTCACTCTGCCTCAATGAAGCATAAAAGTTTTGTCTAGTTTGTCATTAAAGAGTTTCAAGAACCACAACCAGAAAATATAATAAAAGTATGAGAATTTTTAGAATATATTTATGCAGATGTTTTGAGAATGAGACTTAGAGGGGAATTCAATCTACTATTAAAAACTAAATCACATGAAGAAGTATTTTCGAAGACAATTTTAATCTAAAATAATACCTCTCATATACATATGACTTTGAGATATTTTACTCTGTTTCGAAGGACACGGTAAAAATCCTTTTTCATTTCTATTCATCACTTTGAGCATTCATTTAACTCAGTACAGAGATTCTGTTTTACTACTTAAAATTTCATGGAAGAGTGACTACATAAGAACAACATTTAACACAAATAATGTTACTCTAAAAAAACCTTTTTCAAGAAAAGACATTGAAAAGGAGATGACATTGTCACTTGAGAAATGGAAGCTCTGCTAATGCGTTTTATCTATTTTTCATATAGCAATTATTGTCTTTAAGAAACAATTTTTGTCAACCCAGGTTTTAAAAGAAATTTTAAAAACGTACGTTTTAAGAACACGATGAGAAAAGGATTTCCAAAACCATACACTAATTCATACCATTTCACTAGTAGTACCACCAATAAAGAATCTTTACTCTTACACGATAAGGTGCTCAATCAAGAGACCGAACTCTGATACTAATTTAATGCGCTGGAAAAAACAAGGAATGGAGGGTTTGAATTGTGTTTAGTCGTTTTTGAAAAATACTTCAATTGTTTAACCAAAAGATTATGTTCTTTATCAAATCATTCAACTTTTGATTATAAAACAGGTTTAGTAAAATCAAGTTAAATCATAGAGAACTTAGATTAGAGTAACAATGAGAAAGAGAGAGAAGGGACACGAAGATTTTTATACTAGTTCACAATAGACTGTTGCTACTATTGGGGTAAAAACCTTTTTAAACCTTATGAATAAATGATTAAGTTTCATAAATGGTGATCTACTAATGATTGCACTTGAGTTTTATTTAAGGAATATGAATTTCATAAGTGGACAAGCAAGAAGCCATTCACATCATGAAAGTGCATAAGTATCTACTCAATAATGAAAGAATATCAAAAAGAATATATCATATATCAAATATCAATCATTCAAGAGAATGATTATAGCATCTTCAAGATAGCATTTTCATTAAGAAGGTGATCAAATACATTCATACAACAATCAACGATCTCAACATGATATAAATCAAAGAATATCATGTCTTAACTTAACTGGAAATTGATTACAAGATCATTCTGGGTAATAAAGATCATTTTGGTTTATCAAATGATCATTCTGGTTTATCAAAAGATCATTCTGATTTATTAAAAGATCATTTTGGTTTATCAACATCATTCTGGTTTATCAAAGGATCATTCTAGTTATTTCGTTTCAAGGACATAATTTGATATGATCCTATTTGTAATGAGTCACTTTAAGATCGTTCTAGGTTGGAAACTTACAGATTGAATCAGAAATCGCGTATTGCTGGATAACGCAATAAACGGAGCTGCGAAACTCAGAATCGGCCGATTCCAAAACGAGGTGAAAGATGACGTTCTGAAACGCAAGTTAGGATGTTGAATCGCCGAAAACAAGTGTGTAGAACTCAAGATATGGTAACAGGTTACTGAACACGAAAATTGGCACAATTTGTGTATTAGGGTTTGATGTAAAGGAAACTCAAACTTATTATTATTCAGTAAAAGAACCAAGAACAGAATGGCGCCACAATCTAGGGATTGATAAGCCAAAAAGAACGCCACAAGGATTAAGAACCTTGATAAGTTCAAATTGAATTCTTTCAAGAACTCTAGAGAGCAAAAAGCCTCACAAAAAAAAAAAAAATAATGTTTTAAAAATCCTCTAAAACAAGATAAGAGTTTGCCTTTTATAGTGACACCTCCTTACAAGTTATTTAAATTTGGCCCAACTGAAGTTTTTTCAATTAGACCCAAATTTCTTACTAATTCAGTCTACTACTTTAATTAAAACTAATATTAAAATTTGATAACACATAAAATCAGCCTTCATTCCTTAGCTTCTTCAATTTGGATTAAGCAATTGACTATCTTGGGCTTCAAGTCTTCATGAGTTGTACTTGTTTCAAATAAAGTGGTTATCAAGTTATTTAGAACCTCCTTTGTCTTCTTTGACCTTGCTCTTGTCATTGGAGTTCCAAGACCTTGAATATCTTCTATGCTTCCTTCCTTTGTTATGCATTCTAGTTCCTCATCATTCCCTCCTTCTTGAACTGAATTTGCCCTCAAATTGCAATCTTCTTCATCTGCATCATACGGAGACAAATCAGCCACATTAAAAGTAGGACTAACACCATACTCACCTGGAAGATCTATTTTGTAGGCATTATCATTAATTTTGGACAGCACTTGAAAAGGTCCATCGCCCCTTAGTTGAAGCTTAGATTTTCTTTGAGAAGGAAATCTTTCCTTCCTTAAATGAACCCAAACCCAGTCACCTGGCTCAAATACAACCTTTTTTCTTCCTTTATTAGCTTGTCGAGCATAGCTATCCACTTTCTTTTCGATTTGTGCCTTTACCTTCTCATGTAATTTTCGAACGTATTCGGCCTTAGCGTTCCCATCCTTATGAATTAGAATAGAACTACTTGGCAAAGACATTAAATCAAGAGGAGTGAGAGGGTTAAGACCATAAACAATTTCAAAGGGAGAATAACGAGTAGTGCTATGAACAACCCTATTATATGCAAACTCAACATGGGGTAAACATTCTTCCCAAGACTTAATATTCTTTTTTATTACAGCCCTTAGAAGAGAAGAAAGAGTTCGATTCACTACCTCAGTTTGGCCATCAGTTTGTGGGTGGCAAGTAGTGGAAAAGAGAAGTTTAGTTCCAAGCTTACCCCAAAGTGTCCTCCAAAAGTGACTAATGAATTTAGTGTCTCGATCACTCACAATGCTTCTAGGTACACCATGAAGTCTAACTACTTCTTTAAAGAACAAATCTGCCACGTGACAAGCATCATCCACTTTTCTGCAAGCTATGAAGTGAGCCATTTTGGAGAATCTGTCCACCACCACAAAAATTGAATCTTTTCCGCTTTTAGACCGAGGAAGACCTAAAACAAAATCCATAGAAATATCAATCCAAGGGGAGTTAGGTATTGGTAAAGGAGTATACAAACCATGAGGCATAACTTTGGACTTAGATTTCTTAAAAACAATGCATCTTTCACACAATTTGCGTACATCACGTTTCATGTGTGGCCAATAAAAATGTTCATGCAGCATGTCTAAAGTCTTTTGTACTCCAAAATGTCCCATTAATCCCCCCTCATGTGCTTCCTTCACAAGTAAATCCCTAATGGAACTTTTAGGCACACATAACCTCTTTTCTTTGAACAAATAGTCATGATGTTTAAAATACCCATTTTGGGCAGCATGCACACAAGATTTATATATTTGAGAAAATTCAGGGTCATGTTCATACAATTCCTTAATTACCTCAAAACCAATAAACTTAGTTTCAAGAGTAGAGAACAAAACATACCTTCTTGAAAGTGCATCAGCAACAACATTTGACTTACCTTTTTTATGCTTGATCACGTACTGAAATTGCTCAAGAAATTCAACCCACTTGGCATGTCTCTTGTTGAGCTTACCTTGGCTCTTTAAATACTTCAATGATTCGTGATCACTATGGATTACAAATTCCTTTGGTAAAAGGTAGTGCTGCCATGTTTGTAGTGCTCTCACTAATGCATACAACTCTTTATCATAGGTAGGATAATTAAGAACAGCACCATTAAGTTTCTCACTAAAATAAGCAATGGGATGCCCCTCTTGCATCAAAACAGCCCCTATCCCCACATTTGATGCATCACATTCAATTTCAAAAGATTTAGAGAAATTAGGCAATGAAAGAATAGGTGCATGAGTCAATTTTTCTTTAAGGGTAGAAAATGCTTGTTCTTGTTTTTCACCCCATTTAAATCCCACATTCTTTTTAATCACTTCATTTAAAGGTGCAGCTAATGTACTAAAATCTTTAACAAACCTCCGATAGAAACTAGCTAAGCCATGGAAGCTTCTTACCTCATTAACATTCTTAGGAGTTGGCCATTCTTGGATAGCTTTCACTTTCTCTTGATCAACCTGCACTCCCTGTGAGCTAATAACAAAACCAAGGAAAACTACATGATTTGTATATAAAACACATTTTTCCATGTTTGCATATAATTTCTCACGCCTAAGAGCTTCCAACACACTTCTCAAATGCAAAAGATGATCATCATAAGATTTGCTATAAATCAAAATGTCATCAAAGTAGACCACAACAAATTTCCCTAGAAACTCCCTTAACACATGGTTCATCAACCTCATGAAAGTGCTTGGTGCATTTGTTAATCCAAAGGGCATGACTAACCATTCATACAAGCCATATTTTGTTTTAAAGGCTGTTTTCCATTCATCTCCTTCTTTAATCCTAATTTGATGATATCCACTTTTAAGATCAATTTTTGAAAACACACAAGAACCATGCAATTCATCCAACAAATCATCTAATCTAGGAATGGGATGTCTATACTTTACCGTGATATTATTGATGGCACTACAATCAGTGCACATCCTCCAAGTCCCATCTTTCTTAGGCACAAGAATAACGGGGACTGCACATGGACTTAGGCTTTCTTGCACCCATCCCTTTTGCATCAACTCTTCAACTTGCCTTTGGATTTCTTTGGTCTCTTGGGGGTTAGCCCTATATGCCGGCCTGTTGAGCAATGAAGCACCTGGAATGAGATCAATTTGATGTTCTATACCTCTTATAGGTGGTAGGCCTTGAGGGACCTCTTTGGGAATTACATCTTCAAAATCCTGCAACAAAGAAACAACTTCACTAGGAAAAGAATTAGTAAAACCTGCAACCTTTAAGTCACTTTCCTTGCTCAAAAGCAATAGCATTGGCTTTTTTAATTGCATAGCCTTTTTCACCTCTTTTTCTTTTATGAACAAGTTTTGTGTTTTTCTCTCTTTCTTTTCACTCTCTTTTTCTTTTCCCTCTTTCTTTTGACTCTTTGTTTCTTTTCTCTCTTTTTTTTCACTTTCTTTTTCTTTTCTCTCTTTTTTTCTTTTCTCTCTCATTTTTGATTCATCCTCACCAACCTCTCTTGGAGACAAAGGAGCAAGAGTAATTTTACGTTCTTTATGTACAAAAGAGAACTTATTTGTAAAACCATCATGATTGCTTTTCTTATCATACTGCCATGGCCTTCCAAGAAGTAAATGACAAGCCTCCATTGGCACTACATCACATATAACTGTATCCTCATACTTCCCAATAGAAAAATTCACCTCCACTTGCTCACTCACAATCTGCTCGCCTTCCTCACTGAGCCATTGAAGTTTGTATGGTTCTGGGTGGGATTTAGTCACCAGGTTCATTTTTGACACCATTCTTGCACTTGCAACATTAGTGCAACTTCCTCCATCTATAATTAAAGAACATAACTTACCTTGGATGAGACATCGAGTATGAAAAATATTCTTCTTTTGTGTTTCATCCAAGTCTCTTGATTGGCTGCCCAACATTCTCCTAACCATGAACAAGTCTCCTCCCTCAGCAACTTCTTCCTCATTCTCTTCATCACTAGATGTAGCAGATTCAGAAGATGATCCACTAGTAATATCTCCATTCTCCTTAAGCAGCATGGTCTTCTTAGTTGGACATTCAGAAGCTATGTGACCTCTCCCCAAGCATCTGAAACATTTAATTTCACTACTTTTTGTTTTCTTATGAGCATCATTGGATTTATTTTGAATTCTCTGAGGTGCAACTGTGGATGTGTTTGATGAAGTACTTCCCTCCTTCTTATTTCTATCCTTCCAACTAGAGGAATTAAAGTTAGAAGAACTCTTTCTTACACCTTTTCTCTTCAGTTGTTGTTCTACCTTAGTAGCTTGATGCACTAAGTCCTCCAACTCCACATAATTTTGTAATTCCACAACATCACTTATATCACTATTCAGCCCTTGTAAGAAACGTGCCATAGTAGCTTCTCTATCTTCACTAATATTGGCTCTAATTAAGCACACCTCCATCTCCTTATAATAATCATCCACACTTTTGCTACCTTGTGTGAGCCTTTGAAGCTTATTGTGAAGGTCTCTATGATAGTAAGAAGGAACAAATCTCTTCCGCATTAACCTCTTCATCTCCACCCAACTATCCACCATTGGTTCTTCATGCCTCACTCTTTCTTTTTGTAATTGGTCCCACCAAATGAGTGCATAATCAGTAAATTCCATGGCTGCCACCTTTACCTTCTTCTTTTCCGTGTAATTATTGCATGAAAATAATTGTTCAATTTTCATCTCCCACTCAAGGTAAGCCTCCGGATCACTTTTTCCTTGAAACGATGGTATTTTAAGCTTCACTCCATCCATTCTATCTCTTCTACCACCATCTTCAGTTTCTCTTCTCCTTCTTCTACCTCCGTCATCACCATGATTTTCTTGATTTTCTAACTGTTCAATTCTAGCATGTAAATCTTCAGTATGTTCCCTCAACATTCTTTGCATTTGAGCAGTTATAGCCTCCACTAACAATCTGTTGTGTCCCCCTTGGGGAGGACTATCATCACCACCTATTCCTGCCATATTTTAAACAAAAAAAGAAAACAAACAAAAGTGAAAGAAAAGGACCTCACCACACAGCTCTCGTGTTTACACTCTTGAATTTGTCACTCGTGTTTCACTCAATTTAGGCTTTTTTTTTTTATAATGAATCCCTCTTGCCTTTTTCCACTCAATTGCTCTCTTCAAGTTCTTAATTGAATCAGCAAGAACCTCAATATTTTTTTTTTTTTTTTAGGTAGCAACAACACACAAATTAATGAAAAACAACAATTCAAACAAAAGCAACACAACTAGCAATTTCAATTCAAAAAAAAATGCATAAACAGAATTTTACTCAATTCCAAACCTAGGGACAAGCTCTGATACCAAATGATATGATCCTATTTGTAATGAGTCACTTTAAGATCGTTCTAGGTTGGAAACTTACAGATTGAATCAGAAATCGCGTATTGCTGGATAACGCAATAAACGGAGCTGCGAAACTCAGAATCGGCCGATTCCAAAACGAGGTGAAAGATGACGTTCTGAAACGCAAGTTAGGATGTTGAATCGCCGAAAACAAGTGTGTAGAACTCAAGATATGGTAACAGGTTACTGAACACGAAAATTGGCACAATTTGTGTATTAGGGTTTGATGTAAAGGAAACTCAAACTTATTATTATTCAGTAAAAGAACCAAGAACAGAATGGCGCCACAATCTAGGGATTGATAAGCCAAAAAGAACGCCACAAGGATTAAGAACCTTGATAAGTTCAAATTGAATTCTTTCAAGAACTCTAGAGAGCAAAAAGCCTCACAAAAAAAAAATAATGTTTTAAAAATCCCCTAAAACAAGATAAGAGTTTGCCTTTTATAGTGGCACCTCCTTACAAGTTATTTAAATTTGGCCCAACTGAAGTTTTTTCAATTAGACCCAAATTTCTTACTAATTCAGTCTACTACTTTAATTAAAACTAATATTAAAATTTGATAACACATAAAATCAGCCTTCATTCCTTAGCTTCTTCAATTTGGATTAAGCAATTGACTATCTTGGGCTTCAAGTCTTCATGAGTTGTACTTGTTTCAAATAAAGTGGTTATCAAGTTATTTAGAACCTCCTTTGTCTTCTTTGACCTTGCTCTTGTCATTGGAGTTCCAAGACCTTGAATATCTTCTATGCTTCCTTCCTTTGTTATGCATTCTAGTTCCTCATCACTTATTCTAATCCAATTAGGGTTTTTAACCAATCTTGTGCATCCAATATGTGATTTTGTATCATTGGTTGAACATTTCGGTCATTTTCGTCCTCCCTAGGCTTATTCTAATCCAATTAGGGTTTTTAACCAATCTTGTGCATCCAATATGTGATTTTGTGTCATTGGTTGAACATTTAGGTCATTTTCGTCCTCCCTAGGCTTATTCTAATCGAATTAGGGTTTTTAACCAATCTTGTGCATCC
The DNA here is from genome assembly GCA_037974755.1 of Cicer yamashitae. Classification (NCBI taxonomy): domain Eukaryota; kingdom Viridiplantae; phylum Streptophyta; class Magnoliopsida; order Fabales; family Fabaceae; genus Cicer; species Cicer yamashitae. The sequence goes on along the minus strand of JBBPBQ010000001.1, from coordinate 33,228,521 downwards.
AATATGTGATTTTGTGTCATTTTGTGTCATTGGTTGAACATTTAGGTCATTTTCGTCCTCCCGAGGCTTATTCTAAACCAATTAGGGTTTTTAACCAATCTTATGCATCCAATATGTGATTTTGTGTCATTTTGTGTAATTGGTAGAACATTTAGGTCATTTTCTTCCTCCCTAGGCTTATTCTAATCCAAATAGGGTTTTTAACCAATCTTGTGCATCCAATATGTGATTTTGTGTCATTGGTTGAACATTTAGGTCATTTTCGTCCTCCCTAGGCTTATTCTAATCCAATTAGGGTTTTTAACCAATCTTGTGCATCCAATATGTGATTTTGTGTCATTGGTTGAACATTTAGGTCATTTTCGTCCTCCCTATGCTTATTCTAAACCAACTAGAGTTTTTAACCAATCTTTTGCATCAAATATGTGATTTTGTGTCATTGGTTGAACATTTAGGTCATTTTCGTCCTCCCTAGGCTTATTCTAATCCAATTAGGGTTTTTAACCAATCTTGTGCATCCAATATGTGATTTTGTGTCATTGGTTGAACATTTAGGTCATTTTCGTCCTCCCTAGGCTTATTCTAACCCAATTAGGGTTTTTAACCAATCTTGTGCATCCAATTAGTGATTTTGTGTCATTGTGATGAGGAACTAGAATGCATAACAAAGGAAGGAAGCATAGAAGATATTCAAGGTCTTGGAACTCCAATGACAAGAGCAAGGTCAAAGAAGACAAAGGAGGTTCTAAATAACTTGATAACCACTTTATTTGAAACAAGTACAACTCATGAAGACTTGAAGCCCAAGATAGTCAATTGCTTAATCCAAATTGAAGAAGCTAAGGAATGAAGGCTGATTTTATGTGTTATCAAATTTTAATATTAGTTTTAATTAAAGTAGTAGACTGAATTAGTAAGAAATTTGGGCCTAATTGAAAAAACTTCAGTTGGGCCAAATTTAAATAACTTGTAAGGAGGTGCCACTATAAAAGGCAAACTCTTATCTTGTTTTAGGGAATTTTGAAAACATTATTTTTTTTTTTTTTCCAAGAACTCAAAGAGGAGACATAACTCACTCACAATTCTCATTAGAGAAATTTTAATTCATTCCAAAAAATTCCTTCAATGAGGTTACAAAATCATAGTTATAGTAAAATTATCTCTAAACCTAAATGGGTCATAAGTGACACCATTCTCTAGGCCCAAATTGAGCTTACATCATTTTTTTTATAAAAATAAACTAAATGTAAGGAAGCAAAGTATCTTCACTTACATATAACATCAACTAAGTCTATATTAAAACTATTAGAATTCCAAATTAAAGCAAACTAAGAATTATTACAAACCAAATGAAAATAAATAAAGTTCATCCTAATTTATTAAAAATATGGATCATCTTCATGCTCTTGAGATCCTTATCATTCTCTCATTCTTGAAGAAATTTGACCTCGAATTTAAGCTCCATTATACCGTACATGAAGAAATAATCCAATCAAACCACAAGCTCATCATATCCACCGGGGTCAAATGGAAATTTGGAAAAATCACCAAATGTGATAAGTCGGTGAATCACATTTTCATCTTGAACAATTAACATCTTAGTACATTTATGGTAAAGGTAAGAAATTCTAAAGATGGTAATAAAGTTATACCTTTTGAAGTTGCCATTCATAGCCAAATTTACCTTCTTTGGATTGAAATTTGTGGCAAACAATATGTTACTTCGTATTTGCAAAGGCTTCAAAGCAAGTTGAGTTTCTTGAACATTCTCTTCATCACAAAAAAATGGTGACTCAATAATTTCCTTGTAAGCATCCTTTTGAGGAACCTTTGAATAATCATCTTCAAACACTAACATTGTTTCATTCACCTCACTCTCTTGTTTAAAGAGACCTTCAATTTTACCATCATCTTTCTCTTCACTTTCAATTTCAATATATTGATGACATTCCTCATTTGGAGACACTTCTTCAAACACTTGCAATAGAGAATTATCAAAATTAGACAAATAGTTGGAGTCAATTTCTCGCCCTTTGTCTCTCAAATATTTCTCCTCTTCTTCTTTCTTTTCTTTGATTTTCTCTTTCTCTCTCAAGGCTAGCTTCTCTACTTTTCTTGCCTGTTTTGCATATCCATTTTCGTATAGATATTTCACATACTCCGGATCCAATACAAAGTCTCGAATATATTGAGGATATGACATACTTAGGAATTTTGTCAAACAGGTAGTATGCAATAATTTTAACAACACAATTTTTTTTTTTTTTAATTTGCAGCAACACAAAAATTAAGTAATGATAGCAATTCAAATAAAACCAACACAACTAGCAATTTATGTTTCACCAAAAAAATGCATAAACAAAATTTTACTCAATTCCAAACCTAGAGACAAGCTCTGATACCAAATGATATGATCCTATTTGTAATGAGTCACTTTAAGATCGTTCTAGGTTGGAAACTTACAGATTGAATCAGAAATCGCGTATTGCTGGATAACGCAATAAACGGAGCTGCGAAACTCAGAATCGGCCGATTCCAAAACGAGGTGAAAGATGACGTTCTGAAACGCAAGTTAGGATGTTGAATCGCCGAAAACAAGTGTGTAGAACTCAAGATATGGTAACAGGTTACTGAACACGAAAATTGGCACAATTTGTGTATTAGGGTTTGATGTAAAGGAAACTCAAACTTATTATTATTCAGTAAAAGAACCAAGAACAGAATGGCGCCACAATCTAGGGATTGATAAGCCAAAAAGAACGCCACAAGGATTAAGAACCTTGATAAGTTCAAATTGAATTCTTTCAAGAACTCTAGAGAGCAAAAAGCCTCACAAAAAAAAAATAATGTTTTAAAAATCCTCTAAAACAAGATAAGAGTTTGCCTTTTATAGTGGCACCTCCTTACAAGTTATTTAAATTTGGCCCAACTGAAGTTTTTTCAATTAGACCCAAATTTCTTACTAATTCAGTCTACTACTTTAATTAAAACTAATATTAAAATTTGATAACACATAAAATCAGCCTTCATTCCTTAGCTTCTTCAATTTGGATTAAGCAATTGACTATCTTGGGCTTCAAGTCTTCATGAGTTGTACTTGTTTCAAATAAAGTGGTTATCAAGTTATTTAGAACCTCCTTTGTCTTCTTTGACCTTGCTCTTGTCATTGGAGTTCCAAGACCTTGAATATCTTCTATGCTTCCTTCCTTTGTTATGCATTCTAGTTCCTCATCATAATTAAAACAAATCATTCTCCATAGTCCAAACCTCAAGATAAAAGAATATCAAAACTACTCTAAACTATAATCAACTCCATAATTCAAGTTGAAGGCCCAAAGAAGCAAAACAACCTCTTGATCAATCTCTAGATTGATGAGCTATGAACAAGTATAACTAGGACATCAAGGATGAAAGGATACTACTACTGCAGCTTTTCCAAAAAGCTTAGCATGCTTCTAAGACAAAGTCTAACACTAACCATCTACTCAATCACTCATCCATATTTTCAATATAACACAGAACGAAGAACGTCCTAGTTTTATAAAAAAACATTATGGTTATTCTCTTTTAAAGACACAATTAAAACAAATCATTTTCCACCGTCCAAACCACGAGTTAAAGAGTATCAAGATTGCTCAAATCAATGGTCATGCCCAAATATCAACTGAATGTCCAAAGGAGGAAAACAACCTCCATATTGATGACCAAATTGATCTCCAGATTGATGAGTTGTGAGCAAAGACACATGTACATTGTACTTACATTATTTTGTAGAAAGTTCTGCATAATTCTGATTTGGAACAGTTCCAACTGTCATATGGCATACCACTCAACATTATGTTTTTTTTTCTCCACTCTTCAACAAGGCAAGAACGTTTTGGAGATACCAAGAACGTTCTGGGTAGAATTACACTACACTTAAAGAGATTATTTCAAAAGATTGTTTGCATCATGTGTCCAACAACTATATTCAGTTTAAACTGGATATTCGAAGCCTCTTATCATCTATAAATTGAAGATCAATAGGAAGATTAAGGCAAAAGTTCAATTTGCAAATCTACCAACACTTGTTCAAGTAAGAACAAGTTAAAAACTCTTCAAGCAAACTCCAGCTCTCTTCACTATATTTGTGGATCATCATTTACCAAGTTTATCTTTATTTATCTCAAACAAGTTTTGAGAAGTTTCAAGATCCCGAACATTTTTATCATACACATCATTTGTAACTCAAGTCTATCTTTTATGTTAGATTGAGTGTGTTTGTAAAAATTCTTTCAAGGTTGCAAGGTGACTGTAAAAATCCTTTCTAGGTTGAAAGATGAAGACTGTAATTGATCAAGTGTGATCAAGAGAAAATGTGTGAAGGAGAACATTTTGGTTCTGAAACACATAGTGAAAATCTCATGGTTGTGAGGACTGGACTAGCCCGAGTTGGGTGAACCAGTATACTTTTTGTGTGTGATTTTTCTATCCCTTATCTTTAATTATTTTCACAAATAAATCACACTTCACTATAAATTAATCTGTTTTATTTACTTCTAATGAAACATCACGACCCTTACCGTTATCGGCGATGTTAATCACGATCTTCTCGCCCCTTTTCCCATCGTTGGAAATAGCGATTTTTGCCTCATGTGGGATTCGAACCCGGTACCTGGGGGATAAGTACCACCTCATCTCATTCCCACTACTTATCCCCCAGGTACCGTGCTCGAATCCCACGGGAGGGAAAAACTCGCTATTTCCAACAGTGGGAAAGGGGGGGGGAGAAGGTCGTGATTAACATCGCCGATAACGGTAAGGTGGGAATGAGATGAGGCAGTACTTATCTCCCAGGTACCGGGCTCGAATCCCACTGAAGGCAAAAACTCGCTATTTCCAACGGTGGGAAAGGGGGGGCGAGAAGGTCGTGATTAACATCACCGATAACAGTAAGTGTCGGGATGTTACAAAAGGAATGATGAAAACTGCGCGATAGAAGTGAGCAAAAGCATTATCTAGAATGTTGATACATGAACGTCTACCTATGAAATTGAGCTCTTCTTCTTGGCTACATGTCTTGTTATTTGAAGCTGCAAAGTTGGAACCGTGTATTAAATGTCTTTCATTTTATGAGATTTCAAATATATACTTGAACGAAGAATATAAGGAAATGAACGGTTATATAGATTAATTAAAACAAAATTGAAAATAAATAGGGGTGATTATAATGTGTGATGCTTGGACAACTGGAATAAATCAAATCTATATTATGAATTTTTTTGTATGTTATAGCCAAGAAACAATTTTCTTTAACTTCCTTGACAAAATAATAGAAAATATGGGGGAAGAGTATGTTGGATCTGTTGGCAATAATTGCTGCAAGACCTTAATAATGAATTTTTTAATGAAGATTATATGTTGTAAATTCCAAAGCGTGTAGTTACACTAGCTTTTAGGTTCGATTCGCCCCCACCAATCGGATGCAAATGGGATAAACAGCGAATCCCTTTCAGGGTACTTTGGAAAACCTTGATACGATTTACACTAACACACTAAGAGTATCTTTCAATATTAAGTTACAAAAGAATGTTTCCTATCCTTCACTCATGCATTAGAGAAGAATAGGATGACTTAGAATATAAAATGGATGAGACAAAGTGGATAGCAATAGCCAAAATTTTCGTGTATAATTTATTCAAAAAGAAATCACATGCTGGAATTGAACCCAGGACCTTACATTTACACATAAAGAACACAACCACTAAGCTAACAACTACATGTCATTTAGAACCAATTATACATACATATATTCTCCAATATTTTGGAAATATCATGGTTTCAGATAATGGTATTTTACGATTTGAACCACTACTTATTAAGCTATGGGTTTCACTTATCCCGAATAGATTGGTAAACAAGTTTTGAACCAGTTATTCATTAGAACAAGTGTGCACAACTTACACATGAAATCTCGGTACTATCGAAAGAATTATAAAGACGACACATTTGATAAGAACTTGTGTCATGTACCCTTTTGATGAGAATTTAAGAGTCAAGCCCTTTAACTCTTTGAAGTGGCCTCACTTCATCCTCACATAGGTAGACTATATCATAAATACACCCATAATATATATTTCAGCAAATTCATGCTATATGTCTATTAAGAGTAAAACTCAACCTTCCAACTTTATACTTATGGTCCAAGTACTTTCAACCTTTGAGATGTATCTATATTCAAGTACTTGCAATCACTCTAATAGTGTACTTTTATCATTGAACTCAAAACTTGATGTTACTTAAGTGTGAGTTGTTTTTCCACCATTGATGATTAACTAGATATGGGCTTGAGTCCCATCCCCAATGATGTCTTCAACACCATGTCCTTTGTCAGACCTTTCGTCAAAGAATCTGCATGATTCTTTTCAGTTTTTACAAACACTCTGGATATTACTCCATTTAAAATTAAATCATTTACATAGCTATGTTTTAAACCAATATGTCTAGATTTTCAATTATATACTTGGCTATATACTTTGGATAGTGTTGGTTGACTATCACAATGTATGGATACCGGTGCCATTGGCTTTGGCCAAATTGGTATCTCATACAACAAATTTCTTAGCCATTCAGCCTCTTTACTACCTACAGCTAGGGTAATGAACTCTGCAGCCATGGTGGAGTCGGCAATGCAAGTTTGTTTCTTTGATCCCCAAGAAACTACACCTCCACCAAGGTTGAAGATCCATCCACTTGTGGAAGCATGATCCTCAATATAAGTTACCCAACTAGCATCTGTATATCCTTCCAAAACTAAAAGATATCCACTATAGACTAAACTATAGTTAATTGTTCCTTTCAAATATTTTAATACTCTACTAACAACATGCTAATGTTCTTTACTTGGATTGCTTGTATACCAACTTAATCTACCTATAGCATATGCTATATCCGGTCTGGTACAGGTCATGGCATACATTAAGCATCCGATTACCTTAATAAACTAGTTGTGCCATAGGACATCATTTATGTGGTTGTAAACTAACATTTTGATCATAAGAGGTAGAAACAGGTTTGCAATTAAATTGATCAAATTTCTTTAGCACTTTCTCAATATAGTGAGATTGGGATAAACCAATATTTACATCGTCTCGTATGATTTTAATTCCTAAAATCACACCTGCTTCACTTAAATCTTTCATATCAAAATTTTTTGATAAGAAAGTTTTAGTTTTTTCTACCTCATCGAAATTGGTGCCAAAGATTAGCATATCATCCACATATAAACAAATCATAACACCATTTCCATTGTGAAATTTACTATAAATACATTTGTCAGATTCATTTATTTTGTATCCATTAGAAAGCAAAACTTTATCAAATTTTTGGTGCCATTATTTGGGTGCTTGTTATAACCCGCATAAAGATTTAGTTAATTTACACACTTTATGTTCTTTCCCTTTGAGGACAAATCATTCAGGTTGTTTCATGTACACCTCTTCATCTAACTCTCTGTTTAAGAAAGAAATTTTAACATCCATTTGATGGATTACAAACTTATAGATAGAAGCTAGTGCCAAAAGCACTGTTTTGGGTGCAATTATTGCAACAGGTGCTTAAGTGTCAAAGTATTCAATACCTTTTTTGGTGTAAACCCCTGTGCAACAAGCCTAGCTTTGAATTTATCAATGGTACCATAATTGATCAATGGTACCATTTTCTTCTTAAAGATCCATTTACAGCCTATTGGTTTGGATCTAGGTGGGAGGTCTACTAATTTCCAAGTTTTATTCCCCATAATTGATTTCATTTCCTCTTGGATGGCTTATTTCCAAAAGGCAGAGTCTCTAGACTTTATTGCCTCTTCATATGTGTCTGGGTCACTCTCTAAATTATAGCAAATTGGTCCATAACTATTAATGGAATCATTTGTACTTTCTACAAAGAACTTCAAGAAGTCTAGTCCATAACTTTTCTGTTTTCTAGCTCTTTTACTTCTTCTAGGTTCTAGACATGTCAAAGTATCATTATTAGATACATTATTTTCTAGACTTTGTACACTAGAAAGGACAATTTCCTTGGGATGTGGAACTGAGTTAAATCTATGTTCTTGAAAAATTGCATCTCTTGACTCAATCACTGTGTTAATAGGATATGAGTCATTAGATTCAATAACCATGAATCTATAGCCCATTAATACATATTCAATTCCTCTATCTCCCAATTTCTTTCTTTTTGGTTCAAGAACCTTAACAATTGCTCTACAGCCCTAAACGTTTATATAGTTAAGGTTGGGTTTTCTTTTCTTCCAGAGTTCATATGGGGTTATCTTGTTCCTTTTATTAGGAACTCTGTTTAGCAAATAACATGCAGTTAGCATGGCTTCACCCCAATAATCTTTAGATAAACCAGAATAGGATAACATGGCATTCGCCATTTCTTCTAATACCCTATTAAGGAAAAGTTTTGTTACCATACATATTATAATGCAATCATGGACAATAGATGGATTTTCATGCATTCTGATTTGCATTAAGTTGGTTTGCATCTACATATTTAAGTTTTTTTGCGTACTTGTAGTTGATTTTGAAGTAGAATTACTAATTATCCATTTACTCTTAAGGTTATTTTCTCAATCCACAATTTCAAATTGTCTTAGGTCCATGGAAGTCACATAGTTAACGAAACTTGGAACGGAACCAGAGAAGTAATAACTAAATTAAAACGAAACATTGATATCGCGATAAAAGCTATCAATTAGGTGAGACACTTGTCAATGTTATATACGTATATGGTATATAATATTCATTTAAAGACTTATATGGTATATTAGTGCTTGTAGTTGTTACTTTTTTGGGATAAACAAGGGATTTTTGGAACTCTACAAGCTCAAAGAGTTTGGTCTCAAATAAAACCTGGTATGATTTATAATTAGTTGTTGTTCATATGCAAGTATGAAAAGTTGCTAATTTTTACCAACATTTTTATTTTATTTTAGTTGTTGTTCATATGCAAGTATGGATTTTGTGCTCTTGAGCTTCAAAGTATAGCACTAAAAGTTCTTAGCCAAACAACTTCAGCTTCAAATTGTGAGAGAAAGAAACTTCAATCCTATCAACCTTGATCATATATTTCAAGAATATTATTTATCTCAATAGATTGAGGAACGAGGGATCCCGTTGTTGGATAGAACCCAAAAATGTACAATGGCTCCCTATTGATTTTGATGCTAAGATTGAAGAAATATCTGGGGGAATGTCTTAAATTCAAGTCAACTACCTAGTCAAAATGGTAATGGTGGTTTAAGTCCACCAAATGAGGGAAATAGTGATGGTAGTGGCAGTAACAATGGTGATGCTAATCCAAAACAAACTCAAGGAATAAGTGAAGGGTCATTCCATTCTTTGCAAGAAGAAACATTTATTACACGTGTTAAAAATCTATTGCCTCGTAGAATGAAAGAAAATTTATGTGATGATATGACTGGTGGTTTTAATATTAGTAGTAGTTGTTGAGTTAGATGTGATAAAACTAGAAGGCATGAAGCAATTCCATTGGGTGATTATTCCCCATCTAGTGTATTACAATCATTTGGTGATTTTGGTCATGTTGAACCATTTGAAGGTAGCCAAGGTAATTATCCATCATAGTACCATCATCCTTCTTATATGTCACGTGAGTATCATCCATATATGCCAAGTTCAAATCCACCATTTTATAACCAATCTCATACGATTAATAACCATGGATCATCAACAAATTCTCCATATGACCATCAACAAATAGAACTATCAAGAAACTCTGGATTGTTTGATTATGTCCTGGAGAAGGTGGAAAAATAACAACATTGAAGGTGTCTGTGGAAGTTATGATCTTGCACGTCATTCCGGTGACTAATGATGTACTTTATAATCTTAAATAGCCACATTTACATGTTTAAAGATGATCCGTCTATGAGATTTTGGGTGCCTTGTGCAAATTATGAATTTGGTCTTCCTTTTTTTTTTATAAATCATCAAATACATGCAACCGTCAACATAAAATATTAATAAAAAAACTAGTTATTAATTGTTTTAATGCACCCTTAAGTGAATAAAATATTGTTGAAGAAAAGTTAAAGATCACATAAACATTGCAAATTTCAACCAATATAAAACCACAATATCCACACACAAAACTTCAAAACCACAATAGACTTCTGGAAAAATTAGTGGTTGTTTACTTTGTAAAACCATTTCGTGTTTTCTTTTTCTAAAATATGTGTTTATTTAACTTTGATGAAATACTTTTTGAAGTAAACTATTGTTATAAAGATAAGATGAAATACTAGTTAAGGAATTTGCATTTCTAAAAATAATGAATTTTTTTTGACATTTTCATCAATTATTTCTTAAACTGTAGACAATTGTTCACTTCAACCGTCTCTTACCTTCTTTTTAACGAGTAAAAGTAACACAAATTTTAGGGAATAAAAATAGAAAAGGTTTTCACAAAGTAAACAACCTCTAAGTTATAGATGTATCTATCAACTCGAACATGTAGTAGTAACATATAATATTAGCAAAAATATAAATCCACCAATTAATCTTAAAAATGAGTCTGTTAAGTCTATAATTTTCGGGACAAGATGTCCAACCTAGCAATATCTGTATTTGTCAGTTGAGTTAGGACTTAAGGACTATAATTTCTTATTTTAATATATATATATATATATAGACTTCAGGAGTAACTCATTATAATTCAATATAAACATTAATTTCACTAATCCAACTGTTGATTATTGACAAAATATATTAATGATTAGACACATAAAATTTTATATTAATCCAAAATTCGTATGTATGTAATCTAGTCAGTGATATTTACTTATATTATTTTAAAGGCTTATTATACGTTTATTTGAAATTATTAAATGAAGTATCAAATAGGTTTAACATTTTATAAAAATCCATAGAGTTGATCTACTCAATAAGAAATTTTGATTTGACGATCAGATTAGTGAAATTTATCGTTTATATTTAGTTATTAAGTGAGAGTTATTTGTGGAGTCTACGGATCTCCATCCATATCTATTATAATATATTAAAATAGACTCCCACATTTTATAGCATTTTACAGCGCTTTTTCAAGCATTTTACAGCGCTTTTTCAAAAAACGAAGCGTTGTTTTTATCTAGCGCTGTAAAAAGATACAACAGCGCTCTTTAAAATAAAAAAGCGCTGTAAAATAGGTGGATATATTGCGTGCTTGTTATACTCATTTTACAGCGAGTTTTTGAAAAGCGCTGTAAATCTCTTCTACAAACACACTGCTTGTTATACTCGTTTTACAGCGCTTTTATAAAAAGCGCTATAAATCCCTTCTAAAAACACGCTGCTTGTTTTATTAGTTTTACAACGCTTTTGTGAAAAAGCGCTGTAATAGGTGCATTCTTATGCACATTTTACAGCGCTTTTTCAAAAAAAGCGATGTAATAGATGCATTATTATGCACATTTTACAGCGCTTTTTTAAAAAAGCGCTGTAATAGGTGCATTCTTATGCACATTTTACAGCGCTTTTTTATTCTATTTTTATTAAAAAAACGTTGTTAATGGAATTTTTAAAATAACGCTTGTTTGAGGTTTTTTATGGCATTTTTTTAATCTTTTTCCAAAATCATTTTAAACCAGAATCAGTTCACAATCACAGTTCACAATTATTTACATATTGACACAATCAATTTACAACAACATAATTATATAACTTGCAGAATTTACAATCAGTTCACAATCACAGAATTATATAACGTGCAAAATTTGCAGAATTTACAATCAGAATTCACATTTACATTTACATATTTATATAACTTGCAGAATTTACAACAATCAGCACAAAATCAACAATCAGTTCACAACAACATAATTTCCATTTACATATTTACATATTCACAACCTTGCAGCATGCCATTTCCCAGCAAATCAAATAATCTTCATTTCGATCACATACTGACACCAGTCTTCCTTTATTTCAGTTAGATCTCTTTCAGAGTATGTTGGACTGGAATTGTCAAAGTACTATGTGATATAAAATTTCAACATAAATAAGTTAGAATCAAATATATACATAGTTTATATATGAAAATCAAAATATAATGAAAATACCGTACCGTTTCTGTGATTATAGTTTGATTCATATCAACAATCTCCATCATGAATCGCAATATATAGTACCCACAGTCTATGTTGTTAGTTTGACGAAGGCACTATAAAATAAAACATATAAGTCAATAAAAATTTGTACATTGATTGTAAATGAAATTTTAAAGGCATATATTTCAAACCTTTATTGGAATCCTTGTGATGTTATTTGACTTTTGCTTCGACACTATAGCACCCCTTTGAGCTCGAAAAACTTGTAAAGCATTATCGAATAAATAAATGTGATTATTATAGCATTAACAAACACATTATTTATATATATATATGTAAGAAATAAATGAATATTACTTACGTGTCGAAGATAGTCTTTATATCCAAGTGATTGTTGTAATGGTCGTGCAAGGATCTAAATAGTATATAACTTCAGAGGTCGCATTGATTGCAAATAGCACCCAATGTGCCCTACAACAACAAAAATTTGGTTGGCAATTTTGTTTTTGCAAAACTAATAAATTAAGATCTCATAAATTAAAAAAGATGTAAATAAAGAATATATAATTACCTTGAATTATATGGCGCAAGGAACAGCTTATCCTTCTCTTTATTTCCTAATAGGATATCTACAACATATTTCTTTACATTAACTGGATCGAGTTTGAACATTGAAAGCTTATGCAGAGACAAGAATGAAAATCTATTTGACAATTTGCGCGTGCACACCAACTTCTCATACAAAAACCTTCAATGAAAATTTCAAATTAGATTAATTACCAATAAATTAAATTAATTACCAATAAATGCAATTAAAAGTAATTTTTACCTAATGTATAAGCTGATGACAGTAGCACTCAGCTCCTTATGGTTGAGAAGTTCGTATATGTGCTCTTTTTCAAGTAGTTCTTCATACTCATCTCCGAAAATAACTTTATCGATGCTTATGATGCGTGAATCGTTGCTGTCCATATTCGTTTTTGCTTGTATGTCAAGACTCAACCCATATCGAGCAAGGTGTGGATGACTTATTTTAGGAGCAACAACTGATTTTCCCCGATCCAGTTTTTGAACTTTGGCAGCTTTATTACCCTCCAGCTTTTGAAGTTTGCCAGCTTTATTACCCTCCAATTTTTGAAGTTTTCCAGCTTTATTTTTAACACAAACATCCAGCTGTGGTGCGGCAGCTGGTTTATTCTGGTAGCTGGTTTGCTGTGCGGGTGGTTTATTGGATTGAATCTGAAAAAATGAGGTTAATCAGTTTGTTAGTTAATTGAATATGAAAAAATGACAAACCTGTCAGAATAAATGTGACAAACCTTTTCCGGTGATGTCACTGACTCGTTGCTGGGAATCTTCTTGTCATTCCCTTTAGACTTTGTCTTAATCTAAATAAATGTGAAATTAAAGTTAACAGCAGAAAAAATCAGCAATTAAATATAATCAATCATAATCATATATCGTGCAATTAAATATACATATCAATTAAACATACATTTCAATTAATTAAACATACCTTATCAAGGACAACAAGACGTTTGGGCCATGCCACGTAACTACCTATTGCTTTGCCTAAATACTTTATATCTGCATCGTTGTCCGGTATAGGCAACGGTGCATTTGGTTCCAAAGCAATCACAGGTGATACTTTGACATGGCCGGCAGGGACCGGTGTGTTGTGCAATACTTCTCCCAAAGTATTGTACAATGTTCCTTTTCCGATCTTGCGATGAGTAGGGGTGGATAAATATAGCACGCAAGGAGAGACACCCTAAATCAATGGTTAATACATAAGTATGTGAAACAATTAGGTTGAATGAATTTCTTATTTTATTAAGTAATTAATTACCTCGGGAAGACTTTTGAGACCAATGTTGCAACTCGCGTTTTCACTCTCCATTTGTATTTCACGTTCGAGCTGATCCGGAAGTTGCTTGTCTTTATTCGTCTTCACCAAGAGTGCCACTTGCTCTGTTAGGACTTTGAGCTTCTCTAATACTTCCTCATTAGATGGATTTTGGCGCTTCTCTTGTGAAAAATAGCTTTTAGGAGTTACGCCAAATGCTTTCCCCCTCACGCGGCCGGAATATTCAGGAACATTAAACACTTTACCGAGTATGTCCCTGCAACTAGCTTTGTTGTCCTCTTGATTTTTCGAACTTTGTTCGAGATTCTCCTAAAATATCATTTTTAAAAAGGTAAGTTCAATATCATTTTTAAAATACAATATTAATATACGTAGGATTAAAAAGATAAGTTCAATATCATTTTTAAAATACAATATTAAAAAATATTAAAGTGATAATATACTTACACAAAGTTCTATCACTTTTTGAACATTTTCATTATCAACAACTCCATCTTTATTTACACGAGCCTCCTTCCACAAAATATGATGACCCAATGGTTGATCAAATTGGGTATCTTGTAGCTATTCGTTAAGATCATAAACAAAATATTAGTTAGAAACTATAGTTTATAATGTACCACATTATATAAAAGTGATGTTTAATTACTTACAAGTTTTTGCTCTAGACGTGCATATCCCATACGAGATTTTTTGTATGGATGCGTCGGATTTTTTGCCCTCTCGCGATTTGCCGTACTTATACTCTATATAAAAAAAAAATAACAATCGTGTAAAAATTTAAAATACGCTATGAATATGAATAATAAAACACAAATGCTAATAAATTAATCACTTACCACAAACGCAGGTTCTGAACGTTTTGCTACAAATGCGCTCCATTCGTCATTTGATATATAGTGTTTATTTATTTTTGGAGCTTCAACATTCATATTTCCATCACGATCTCTTAGATAGCAGTTTGAGAGATGAGATCTAAAACCCCGGTGTACTTTTCCGGCAACTCTAAGCACGTAAGTCTTTCTCACCTCGTCAACATCAAAAGCAGTCTGCAAACCAAATAAAGATATAGTTTGAGTAAAGCATTTCAATGGAAAAAATTATAAGTAACAAAAAAGTGGAGTAAAAAAGTTACTTGTATATCAGTCCACAGTATATCTTTTGCATCCTTCAACGCCTTATCTCTCCAATCGTCAATTGTAATAGGGATATTTTGACGAACAACAGCACCAATATAACTTACAAACATGGAACTGTTGGGGTCAATTGGCTGACCACTTTCATTCCATCCCACCTAATAAACTCATATAGTAAGTACATGCTTTCAAAAAAGATAAAAAATAAACAGCAAACAAAGTATAGTATACCTTAAATTTTATGCCATTACTTCTGGCTTTTATGACATTTTGCATGATGATTGCACCACCTTTAACTTCATTTTCATAAGTCTTGGTGTTGACAACTTCTTCATTTTGACAATCTAATTCCTTGTTGGAATCCATTTATCTACAACAAGTTCAACATGCAGTTCAGTATAACTTCAACAAGTTCAACATGCAGTAGTCTAACTACGTAATAGTATAAGTTCAACCTGCATTTTAGTGAAACAAAAAATTAATAAATACAATACCTCAAAAGTGCGAAGAAATACGTAGGGTTCGTAGGGTTAGTAACAAAGAAGAACAGCGCAGAAATATGAACGGTCGTAGGAGAGTAGGGTTCGCAGAAATACGTTATGAGGGTTAGTAACAGAGATGGTTCGCAATGAGAAGGAGAATGAAGAGGAGGAGGAGGAAACAAGAGTATGAAGTTTACGTAATGAGGGTTAGTAACAAAGATGGTTGGCAATATGGTTCGTAGGGTTCGCAATGAGAAGGAGAATGAAGAGGAAGAGCAAACAAGCTTATGAAGTTTACGTAATGAAGAGGAAACTGAAGCGGTTACACTGTTATATATAAAATCCTATTACATCGCTTTTTTTGAAAAAGCACTGTAAAATGCCTCCTTATTTTATTTTTTAAAAGCATATTACAGCTCTTTTTTAGAAACCTTTTAAAGCGCTTGTGCAAAAGCGCTGTAAAAGACCTCCTTATTTTATTTTTTAAAAAGCCTTTTACAGCGCTTTTCCACAAAGCGCTTTAAAAGGCTTCTTTGTTTTATTACGTGCAAGCGCTACGTGACCCTTTTACAGCGCTTTTCCACAAAGCACTTTAAAAGACTTCTTTGTTTTATGCGCTATGTGACCCTTTTAGAGCGTTTTTCCACAAAGCGCTTTAAAAGGCTTCTTTGTTTTATTATGTGCAAGCGCTATGTGACCCTTTTACAGCGCTTATGCAACAAGCGCTTTAAAAGACCTCCTTATTTTATTTTATTAAAAGCCTTTTACAACGGTTTTCCAAAAAGCGCTTTAAAAGATCATGTATAGCTTTGATCAATTCCATACCATACTAAATGTCCTTCCAATTCATCTGCTCTAACGCGTTTTCCAAAACAACATTTTAAACAAGGACAAACGACTTTATTTGGATCTTTTGCATTCTTCACTGCAAACTCAACAAACTCCTTCACTCCATTTTCATACTCTTTTGACAATCGATTGACAGACATCCATTTCCGGTCCATTTTATATGACCTATATAAATGCAGTTACACAAATAATAAGCTACTGATAAAATTATACCAATCTATAGTACACATATCTAATATTGGAAAATGGAAACCAAGGTCCAAGTCTGATTTCAAAATAGAACAGATCTGCAAATTTCAAAAAAGAATAGATTTTATATGATTTAGTATGTAACAATTTATCAGTTTTAGTGACAACTAAAAATTAATAAATACAGTACTTGAGACAACAGAGGAAAGGATGGTTCGAAGAGTAGAGGAGATGATGGTTCGTAGGGTTAGGACAACGTATTAAATTTGTTTAAAATTTGTTTTTATTTATTTAAAGTGAATGATTTTACAGCGCTTGTATAAAAAGCGCTCTAATAGATCATTTAATTATGTGAAAGCGCAAGCCTTTTACAGCGCTTTAAAAGCTATGTAACATAAGGTGGGAGCGCTACATTTTACAGCGCTTGTGTTTAAAGCGTTGTAAGAGCTATGTGAGAACGCTTCAATTTACAGTGCTTTTTTAAAAAGCGCTGTAAAAGAGTTGTAAACATTATGTGCAAGCGCTATGTGACCCTAAATGACCCTACAGCAGCGCTTTTTCCACAACGCTTGTCAAAAAAGCATTGCTATATCCTCCGTTATTTTTAAAATATTATACAACAGCGCTTGTATTTAATAAGCGCGGTAAAATACGCGCTATAAAATGTCATTTTTGGCGTAGTGGTAACACAAATTTTAGAGAATAAAAATAGAAAAGGTTTTCACAAAGTAAACATCCTATAAGTTATAGATGTATCTATCAACTCGATTATGTAGTAGTAACATATAATATTAGCAAAAATATAAATCCACCAATTAATCTTAAAAATGAGTCTGTTAAGTCTATTATTTTCGGGACAAGATGTCCAACCTAGCAATATCAACATTTGTCAGTTGAGTTATGACTTAAGGACTATAATTTTATATATATATATATATATAGTGAAGATCCATTGACTTCAGGAGTAACTCATTATAATTCAATATAAACATTAATTTCACTAATCCAATTGTTGATTATTAACAAAATATATTAATGATTAGACACATAAAATTTTATATTAATCCGAAATTCGTATGTATGTAATCTAGTCAATGATATTTACTAATATTTTTTTAAAGGCTTATTATAGGTTTATTTGAAATTATTAAATGAAATATCAAATAGGCTTAACATTTTATAAAAATCCATAGAGTTGATCTACTCAATAAGAAATTTTGATTTGACGATCAGATTAGTGAAATTTATCGTTTATATTTAGTTATTAAGTGAAATAACTCATCAAAGAGTTATTTGTGGAGTCTACGAATCTCCATCCATATCTATGATAATATATTAAAATAGACTCTCACATACTATTGTGATACATCATCCAATATTGTGTCATTTCATTCAAATATTGCCACCTCAAAAAAAACTTCATGTGGCATATCTAAAAGGTATTCTTTCATCCTCCATCTTCCATCCTCTTTATTATTCCACTTTCAATTTGCTTTAACATACATTTTTTATTTATTATTATTACTATTTAGCATCTAATATTCTCTATAACTATTCATGTGTCATGAGTTACAAATTAAAGTATAATCAATATTAGTTAATCAACACCCATTGCTCCTACATCATTATTGGTAACAATTTTTCTATGGTTTTAACTCCAATTAATATATTGAGCCTTTTAAACGTTTCCCAAGAAATATATAAATGACAAACATTTGTGAAAATTATTTTGTATCATATATAGTTTATGTTTATTTATAAATTGGAAGACAATGACACATACACTTTGGTCTTTATGCAACTTTTCTATAATAATTTGTGTTAGATTGATTGTCGACAATTTTGTAATTGATTGATCTAATTTGTGGTTCTTTGTATGTTCATTTTACGTGCTTTTAGATAAGCAAAACATGTGAAAATTTCACATTTTACATATTTGAGTTTTAATTCTATTTATAATTATAATATATATTGACATGTTTATGATCAACTGTTGTGTGTATAGACATTTGTGTAAAACATCAATGTTATTTACCAAAGCGTGCTTATATTTCATTACAGAGTATGTTATGTGTCAACCAATATATTTTTCAGATATACGCCGAAATAGATTTTTAACGTCAATACACATCTTAAATTTCAGTGATATAATGGAAAAGTTATGGAATATTATATGATGACAACTATACTATTTGTCTCACCTCATCTTTAGACACATAGAGTCAAATAATGTAGCACATACCTCTCTAAGTGTAGCACATAACTCACTATATATATATATATATATATATATCTTACATTTTTTGTTTCTATAATTCTTTAATTTCCTCCAATTGAATATTGCATAGTATTTTTAATTGAAAAATTACTCATTTTTAATGAGATCTATAAAATATTTTATAGTTATCTTTTAAAGTATTTATACTCCATTTTTAATATACAATTTTATTAAAATAGTCCCACAAACTAGGATGCTGCCATCTCACTCTTAATTTTGCTATATAATTAGTGTCTTATTAAAAATAAAATTGAAACTCTAATATTTACTTTGTCATTATATTTTGCTTAATAACTTTTATTATTGCATTGCACTATTGTACCTCCTCCAATTCAAAATTTGTAACTGTTTAAGTTGTCAATAATTTTTTCTTCTTATAACCATTTTCACACACCTTACACAATTAACTTTCGGATCGCACGTCCGCCACTCCCATGAGAAAACCTTCCAGATACGTATGAGTTTTCACAATCCCACTTTATTAACTCAAAAGGAAACCTCTTTGCAACTCAATTATTTTCAAAGAAGTAGATAGAGTTGGAGCATTCATTTTTGCACAAATAGTTTTTGAGTAAGTAGTATTTTGTAACATATTATACCTATTTGCTCATTTTTCTTAAAACTTTGATTGTTGTTAGTTAGAGTATTGTTTTTGCATGCATATTTGATCTCATCTACGACAAGAAAGTATAGTGACTCCCCAAAAGACAAAGAAGATTGTCCATATTCAGCTTCATAGTAATGTTATTATTATGTCTTTAGAAGATTTAGAACTATGTGTCGTTTATAGATAAAAGAATAATGTTTAATATTGAGATTTAGAAATTATTTGTTGTTTTTTTTACATAGATGTTTTATGTTGTCAAATTTTTTAAAAATACTACCTACTTGAAGTTTCTACATCTGTCTTACTTCTACTCAACCGTACATACACGAGTTGTTTGTGAAAATTCTCAAAGCAGATTGTATAGAAGTCTCATATTCAAGACATTGGAATTTAGATTTGTCATTTCTTTGACCGGATGAAATGAATACCAAATGACAAAATCATATATATATATATTTCTAATAATATTTTTCTAACAATATTTTGATAATAAATTTAGATATGTTATTCCACTTTTTCTAATAATGTTTTTATAATAAGAGAGCAACTAGAGTTAAATTAAAATGTTAGTTACAACCATTTTTACTTTGATTAAAATAACACTCATTTTATCTTGTCATTTTTAATTCTACTTTTTACTTTGTTCTCCATTTTGTGTCCTCATGAATGTGCCAGCTTAGGTCAATTTCATGCTCAATCATTTTAAAATTATAATTACATGACAACGAGTAAAAAAAGAGCATGACTAATCTGATTTTACGATAGATAATTACATATATTAATATTTATTAAAATATTTTTAATACTAAATATAGTTTATGGGTTTTTTTTGTAAGATGGTCTTCACTATGAGTTTATTTGAAAAAATTATTATTTTTGATTTTATGAATCCTAACCTGCACATTTGAGAGAGTGATTTATTTCTTAGTTGAATATTCGAGAGTGTGATAAATGTTTAGCAATTATTATTTCTTTAAAATAATGTAATAATTAGAAAGATGTAAATTTTAACAGATTATTGATTAACATATTAATTTTAATAGATTATTTGGTCTATCATATAGACTATAAATGATTAATGGTTAATAACCTATTGACTTTATACTTATTACTACATTTTAATGCAAATATATTTTTTACATAATACTCTTTTTGTTCTATTTTCTCATAATCTTTAATGAATAAAATGTGATATAAGACATTAAATTATAAATCAGTTGATCAAACATTTAAATAATTTTTTATCAGTTTTAAATCTTATTTATTCATTAAAATATAACTAAAATTTTAACATAATAGTTCAATGGATAAAAATTAATATATGAGTTAGTTGCAATTACGTTCTCTAAAACATTCTACATATTCTCAAATGTGTGTTTAAAAACTCATATATAATAATTACTCAAATAAATTCACTTGAAAAAAATACTCTACAAATATAATTAATAAATTATATTATTTTTAAAAATTTAAAATCTTATTTACAATAATACTAATATATTCTATCTTGCTAAACGCACGGTCATATTATAGTGTGTGTATATATATTAAAGGGCCATATTCTAGTATATATATATATATATTAGAGGCTATACGCAGTCCCATCAACACCCTCATTGTGTTTCAATATGTTGGTTGTTTGTTTATGAAAGAAATTAATTCAGAGACATGAATCTATTCTAGTGAAGAGACAGGAGACATAAAATATAAGTCTGAAGATTTTAATTAACATTTTGTATCATTGAGCAAAATAATGGTTCTAGAAAGAAAAAAAACCTTGCTTATTTAAGAAAAATAAAAATGATTAGCTTATCATGTTACTTTCTCAGATCTACAAAACAGTGAATAATAATGTTATACCTGATGGGACATACATAGGAGCTGAGAACAAAAGTGGCCCATAATGAAAGACTTGTCCACTACAATTTCTCAATATTACACACAAATTGTGAATTAGATAAAAATTGCATGGCCACCAAACTATAAAAATTTTGTGGCATATATCTAGACACTTTCTCTAGCAAGGATTGATTCCACCACCAAATCCCTTCAATTAAGGATTTTTAATTTTCATATAGTTTTACTATTTAGTTTTTTTTTTCAAATATCATTATTAGTAATTAATATTATTAAAATTGATAGAATTATACTAAGATTGATACCACAATTTTCTTATCACTCGACTTTTTAACGTCTCTATCTAAATTATCATGTCAACATTATATCTTCATGTTGCTGTTTAGTTAAACGTTGAAGAATCTGAAAAGAAAAAAAAAAGAATGAACAAGGAACAAAACACATTGGAGGGTATTATAGTGCAAATGGAATCATCAAGTATATGGAACGCTTATAAAAAAAATAAAGTTTATGTAACAAAACTATGGCCAATAGTTTTAAAGTGTAAGTTGTTTATGTATCGATTTTTCATTGGTTAAATATTCTAAGGGGACCACAATTAAAGCAATAAGTCCTGGATTGAGCTAGTGTCTATTTTTGAGGTCCCATATGACAAGATAGCAACTTTGTTTTTTGACAAAACTTTGTAAAAATACATGGTATCCAAATTTAAGAAATTGGTTGATTGTCTTTAATTTTGATGTAGGGACCACTCCTATTAGCATTTATTTTCAGCTTGACTACAGATAAGGTATCACACAAAAAGTGGAGGGTACATATTAAATTTTTCATGCCATTTATAGGAGTGAAAAAATTTAAAGTGATGAGTATTCACCTGGTAATAATTACAATCAGACGACAAAAGAAAAATGATGAGGAAGTCATTTATAGTTGAGAGGAAAAAAATTGGTGAAATTAATCATGAATCACCTAACATTTTCAAACTTATGCATGCTCACCGCACATATTGATTTTGGTAAAATTTGGATGATAGTGACCGAGTTTGACCAAAATTTTCGTGTCAGAATTTTAAACTTTTAATAAATTAAATATCATATTTTTAATGTATATGAAATTTACCTCTTTAGAAATTATACACAATTATATAAAAATTACAATGAAATTTTTACAATTTTAAAAGTAATAGAGTTATAGATGTAGTATACCGGTTTGATTTGTTTGAACCAAAAAGATAACCAGTTTGATTGAAATTTAAAAAAAAATTCACAAAATTGAACTAAATTGGTAAAAAAAAAGTGTTAATTTTGTTCAGTTTAATTGAATTGACATTTTAAAAATACTAAATTATTTTAAACTATTAAAACATAACCTTTTAATGACATGGGTACATAAACTACAGAAAAAACATAAAATATAAGTAATTAAAAAATATTTAAATACAATATATTTATAAGATAATAGTAAATAAAGTATAATAGTTTTATTTTAATATTAATTTTAAATTAAATAAAATCATACTCATGATTAAGTTTTTTTGAATTTAGTTTGGTTAGGATGCTATAACATAGGGATGCACATTAATTTTAGTCATTTCATGTTGACTAAATAGGCTAAATAGCACCCGTGGTTCCTTAACTTAATTTAAATCGTTTATTTTTTTTTTTTTTCTGGTTTGGTCCTTTATATTAATTTTAAGTGACAATTTGGTCTTTTATATTTTAAAATGTCAACAATGTTATCCTTTTTTTTTGCAAAAATTCAAAAAAGTCATCAAAAATTTCAAACAAAACTCATATAATTAATTATCATCCTCAATATAATGCAAATTTCATCAAATTCATAACTTAAATCTTTAAATAAACTCATATTTTCATCTCTAACAACATCAAATAAAGAATGAAAATATGAGTTTATTTGACGATTTGAGTTACGAATTTGATGAAATTTGTATTATATTGAAGAATATAATTAATTTTATGGGTTTTGTTTGAAAATTTTGATATATTTTTTGAATTTTTGTAAAAAAAAGGATAATATTGTTGACATTTTAAAACATAAAAGATCAAATTATCACTTAAAATTAAAATAAAGGATTAAATCGAAAAAAAAAAAAGATAAAGATTTAAAACGTTAACTGAAATTAAGTTAAGAGACTACGAGTGTTATTTAGTTAACTAAATATTACATCTTCAACAATGAACGACTCACATACCTTAATTTATGGCCCTGCTTTTGTTGTACTTATACAATATTAAGCTCCACTTTTTTTATGATATATTATGTTCCATTTAGCATCTAAGAAGGTGGACCTTTCATGTATAAGTGTCTAATTATTTAATTTAGTAAGATTTCGTGGCATGAAGATACCAACTATATTACTTTAGGCAAGTCTTCAAGGAAAAAATGGTCAAATTATATTTTCTTAATCATTTTGAAAATTTTACCAAAACCAATTTCTGCGATGTTTAAATTTCAAGGAAGGTAATGATTCTTCTTGAGGTATTCACCTCTAGATATATCATAATTCTTTACTTTTACTTTTATTTTGTCGAAAGTCTCGCATTGTATAAAATATGATATAATAATATATTTATAAATAGGAGACATTAATCATTTTAATGATTAATTTTATAAGATTGAGTTAGATTCATTTCAAATTTTAAAATAGTATTAGAGTTTATCTAAAATCTGATGGACTATCCGACATCAAATCATGCTCTGATGTCTAGTTGTGGACGTAAGGGGGTATTTTAAGAGTCTAATATTAAACAAGATATAATTTAAAAATGTATTTATAAATATGAGACATTTCCCAAATTTTAATAATTTCGATTTTAGAACAATTTTGTTGTTGCTTCTGTTTTGGTTTGGACAAAATTTACATCCACTTATTGATCCAAAAAAATAAGTCACTTGTATATGAATCAAGTGGACTATATATACATACTATGAAATCAAATTATAGGGCTTATTTCCATCTTGCAATTTTGTTGTTAGTTACACCATAGGTTTCTGGTGGCAAGCTTCTAAACTAATTAACCTGTAAACAATGACATGTAAAGATGTCATTAAGTCTTAGTATGAATGAATAATAAATAAAATATCAAAATGAAAATATCCATGAAACTTTTGATGATGTTTCTACACCCCACATATAACATGGACATGATAAAAAAATTTACATTGTCAACAATTCATAACAAGAAGATTATTAAGAACGTTTGACTTTAATTATAACTAGTTCTAAAATCACACATAGGATTAGTTGTAATTTATTGATTGTGTAAAACTTTTTACACTGATAGTGTATAAAAATGAATAAATACCCAAGTTAGTCCTTAAAATTGTAAGGTTGTAACAACTTAGTCTTTCACATTTTCAATATTCCAAATAAATCCCAGAAATTACAAATTGTTAATCAAGTTTGTCACTTTATCTCGACCTATTATCAAATGGATTCCTAACATTATCTACTTAATTTCAAATTCTTCTCTTATATTAAGAATTTAATATCATTATAGTCTTTACAAAACTAATAAAGACACGAATTTAATTAAAATTTTGTGATTTTCGAATATCATTTTAAAATATTAATAATACAAAGAACTATATTGAGGATCAATTTAGATATTTACTAGCATAATAATTAAACTCATGAATATACAAGCACAAGGCAACTTATGTTTGAGACTATGTTAGTGGCCTACCCATTTTACCACTTACAGAATCATCAATGTTTACTACTCCACTCATAGGTCCACTGCTATTGCTTGGTGGAATCATTGCTTCAGTTTGTTGAACTCCTTGGGGACCATATTTGCACATATTCATTGGCTACAAAATAGTACCAACATACAAAGGTAAAATTAATTTCCATATGTAAAAAATGACAAAATCATTAAGAATTCATAACACAAAAGTGTTTTATGGATATCCACTTTTTCGTATAACTGCAACACCTGGTTAATCGTGCGAAAAAATATGGTTAATTCAGTTGAGTAAATGATTAATTTAGATCATGTTGAAAATTGTAGTTAATCATGTAGTTGAATTAACCAAATTTTTAGTCGTGATTTAAATTAACCATTTACTCAGCTGAATTAACCCAGTGTCGCCTGGGTGTACAAAAAGTGAATGTTCACGTATCATCACTTATCATAATAAGGAATTTTAAGGAGGAACAACTTAAATTATGTACTTTTTGAAAGAAGCTGATTAATTATTTACCTGAGAAGCATTTTGCATAAGATGATAGCCCATGTAACGTGCATATTGATCCGAAAGAGCTGGATTTTGCATCTGATTTTGGTAATTAAAGGCACCTAAAATAGGATTTTGGCACATTAATGTCTGGTTCGGCGTTCGTACGGATTGATCGAGAGGTATTCTCGGTAATTGCATCGGATTTTGAAGCGGAGGAAATGAAGGTGCTGTCATTCCCATTCCCATTTGTGACATATAGTGTTGAAATCCAGGAAGCATCATTGGTGTCATGCCAGATCCCATCCACATTACCTTTATGCAGAATCAAAATTTGTTCATTTATGTTATTAATCAGCAATGTGAGACAATTTTCATATGCAATATTTTATTATATGGTACAATATGTACCTGAAGTTGTAACTGAAGAGATTTCAAGTATTCAATTGCCTCTTCTAACATTGATGCTTTGTCTGTCTGCATATAAATTCCTTACTCAGTTTTCAAACCATAGTGATTATATCATATAAAATGAAAAATTGAAAACTGTTTTCATCTAATGTTTATTTTATCAGTTAAAAATTGATAACAAACCTTACTACTATGAGGTATGAGTTGTTGCAAGGCTTTCATCTTCTCATTAATCCTATCTCTTCGTCTCTGCATCGATAAAACGATAACGCTTCGTTAAGTGTAAGATCTTAGAATAATTCAGTCTACTAAAGAGGTGTGAAATCCTCACCCTTTCTGAGAGATTATGCACTTCAGCAGCCCGGTTCCTTCGGGCCGACCCTGATCGCTGAGACGCCTTGTTCCTGACAGCTGATTTAAGTTCTGTATCCTATTAATTAACACAAACATAAAATTCATAAAATCATTACTCAATGTATCAGAGAATGAAAAAAATGAATCATAAAGATAAAAACGGGAAAAAGAGGCTTCACCTCACTTTGTTCAACCGAGTCTTCGACATCGATAATTTTCCTCTTTTGTCCATGGCTTCTTGTAGATAAGGAACAAGTTTTTCCAAGACTACTTCCTGATCCACCAGAAGATGAAGTAACAGTTGGTTCGAATATCTCTGATTTCCCTTTGTCATGCCGAGGAATTATTCTGTGAACATCCTCTTTGACTGGTTCGGGCTCGGCTGATAAAGTAGTAGTCCAAACACCATTGCTTGATACTCTGCTTACATCTTGATCTTGAGGGATGTGGTTACTTCCACAATAACTCGAACCAACTGTCATCGCGGAACACTCTCTAATATCGCCTTGTGACAAATTGCCAGAAGTAACTTTGTCTCTAAAATGTGCATCGCCTTTATCAGTCGCAGAAGAAACATTAGGTGGTCTTGAAAAGTGAGAAAAGTTTAGAACCTTGTGCGATGAATCGGGAGCATGATGAAACCTTTGATTCGGCTTAGGAATTCCTGAGAATTCCTGAACAAATGAAGGTTTCAAATTACTCGGTTGCGAATTTATATTCGCATGAGGATCAGTAGAAGCATCCAATTTGGAAAACTTTCCCTCTTCAAAATTCCTAATTTGTTTGTAAGACTCAACAACATCATCACAAGGTGAAAGTTCAGATAAAAGGTTTGAACATAATTCTTGTTCTAATGGATCCTCAAGAGGGTAATGAATCCATGAAACTGTCTCATCATCTTGAATCAAATTGCTTGAACTTCCAAATGTTTCATTAGTCCTTAATGTTGTTGATTGAAGATTCTTTTGAACTTGTCTTGAAGTGATCGGTTTCTTATTTGTTTGACTATGCAAGACTACTTGACCATTCTGCCACAGAAGCTCCACAAGTTCATGATCAAGCCTATAGTATTAACACTATATGGTTAATTAATCATAATTTAAGAAAAATATTTAATTTTGACAGTGAAATATTGCATAAACACACCCTATAGGCTTCTTCTGATTGGTGACATAGGTATCACTTCCAAAATTCCAATCAGAAACACTGTCGTTCATTGCGTAACCGAACCGAACCGAACCAAACCAGATACCTGTCTATACCAAAAGGAAACAAGATTAGATTTTTAATAGAAAAATAATGACCCTTTTGAGTAGACTTTGACTTAATGAAGCTGAATATAATAATCTAAAAAGACAAGCTAATTGAATAATCAAATAAGGATTATGAAACTGATTTTTATAATGATAAAAAAGGAATTAAAAAATTAAAGGGGTTGGAAGTCTAGATCATGTGTGAAACTTTAGTAGCATAAGAGAGCAAACCAATGTAATGGAATTAAAGTATTTTTTGCCATTATGAACCAAGAATTCCAATCTCATGAGTCCCAAATTTGGAAAACTCAAAACACAATTACTATTGAAAAGTACATGTACATTCACAAGCCCAGAAGAGAAAAACAATAAAATAAAATTTATAAACTAAACATTAAAAACAACAAATTAGGCAAAAAATTGAGACAGCCAGATTGCATAAAGATTTTATCAACAATTGAAGAGTCATAAATAATCATACACAGGAGAAAAATAATTTCCTAAAAAAGAAGTTGATAAGAAAGCAAATAAAAAAATGATTCACAAATCACTTAAGACTTTATTTAATTTAATAATTGAAAAACATGAAAGAAAAAAAAAAGTATGAAAATTATTTTCAGGTAAGAGATGAGAACCACATAATTTAATTTTTATCATCAATTTTGATAATAATTACATTTAGATAAGAAGAATATCTAAAAGAAGAACCTCACCTGAGCTAAGAGAAAGAGAGTTTTTTCTTTTTTTCTTTCTTAATTTATGTGACTTGTTGAAGTAGAAAGTAGCTAGAAGCTTGACATAGAAGTTGGTTGTTTTGTTTGTTCCTTCTTTTTCTCCTGTCTGTCTTTAGTTCTCTCTGAGTGTGTCCTTATGCTTAGGGAAGTGTGAGAACAATGAATGAACAAGAGTTTTTAACAACAAGAAAGACAGTGACATCACCACAATTAGATGGGTAAAATCCTATGGTTAAATGATTTTATGGGAATATATGATCATACCATGACTCAAATAATCTTTTGTCAAATTTAATTCATCTTATGGCTAAACTCCAAATTAGTTTTCTCTAGAAATTAAAAGGATTAAAATTAAAAAAATGGTAAATAATTATATATCAAAATATATGTATATATTAACCACGTAATTGTGTGCACATGTATAATATTAGTCTTGTATTGGATAAAAAAATAGTTGTTGAAAAATATATAAGTAAAATAATTTATATATCCAATTAAAAAAAAATAAATAAGATGACTCGCATAATTAATGTTTTTAAGTTTTTGGTAAAAATTCAACTTGTGTGATTTTTTTTAGCTTAATATGATGATTCTTCAATTCATTTATGACCCAACAATGTAGAATCAGAGTCACCTTTCATTAAAAAGTAAACAATTCTTTGTATTACAAGTATTTTCTACAATGAACAAGTATGTCTGAATCATTAAATAAATTATCAAAATCTTTTTCAATTTGTTCACATAAGGGACAAGGTTCAGAATCTATTACCTCCATATCTTCAGAGTTTGCCATCAAACATAAGTTGGCTTCTTCAGGTTCCTCTGTTTCTGATTCAACAGAATCATCGCAGGTCACCATCATTGATTTCTTTTTGAAAGGAAATTTATTTGGTGCTCTTTTGTTCAAGGGACATTCAATTCTATAATGTCGTTGTTTGTTGCATCCAAAACAAGTGATTTTACTCTTGTCTACTTCAGTTTTAAAGTTTTCCTTTTTATTTGAAGATCTCTTTTTGATCTAATCTCTTCTCCTCATCATTCTGTGTATCTTTCTTGTGAAGAGAACAATCTCTTCATCAACATCTTCTTGGCTATCTTCTGAATCACTTTTCTCATTTGATTCTAGTGTGCTTTATGAATTCTGAGATGCCTTTAAAGCTATTATTTTGCTTTTCTTTACAGGTTTATCCTCCTGTAACAGTACTTCATGTGCCCTTAAAGTTCTGATAAGTTCCTCCAAACCTAGTACCTCAAGATTCTTAGCTTGGCTTATAGCTGTCACCATTGGTCTCCACAGGATTGGAAGACATCTCATGATCTATCTTACCCTATCTTATACAGAATAAGCTTTGCCAAAAGAACAGATTTTGTTCACTATGGTTGTGAATCTTGAGTACATTTCATCGATTGTCTCTCTTTCATTCATTTCAAATAATTCGAACTTCCGTATGCCAATGTCTATTCTTGTCGCCTTAACATGGCTTGTTCCTTCATGGTGAGTTTGCAATGCATCCCATACTTCATTTTCCGTATCACATTCATCTACTCTTTCACTTTCCTCCGTGCTTAAAGCACATGATAAAAATAATTGAGCTTTTGAGTTTAGAAGTACCTTAGATTTTTCTTCTGTTGTCCAATCTGCTTCTTTCTTTTCAGCAGATGTTGAATCGGTTTGATCAACTCTTGGTATGAAATCTCCATCTATACCTATGTCTTGTGACTTTAGAAACAACTGCATTTTTCTTTTCCAAAAATAGTAATCTGAGCCATCAAATTTGATGACCCTCCTCACCAATGTATTTGGCTTTTGACATTTTCTTCCTGAATCTTTTGCTCTAACACTTTTTAGGTGTTAATCCTTATAGATTGGCTCTGATACCAATTGAAGTAACAATGTCAATTATAAGGAAGGGGGTTTGAATTATAATTGCCCTTTTTTAAAATTTCTGTTAAAAAACTAAAATGGTTAACTCAAGATTGATCTTGGTCACAAACAAAGAACGTTCTTGGTTAGTGAAAAACAGCAATATTAACTTCTCTATATAAAAACTGATTAGAAGATAAAAAGTAAATAGAGATAAGGGAAGAGATATCACACAGAGATATATCCTGGTTCACCCAACACGGGTTACGTCCATTCCTCACAATTGTGAGATTTTCCACTAAGTGCTCAAAGAAAGATTGTTCTTAGTTTTCACACAGCTTTTACAGATCAATCTTGATCTGTTACAAAGTACTACCTTTCTACCTAGAAAGGATTTCCACAGGTTACCTTACACTCTTTCAGAAAGGATTTTTACAAACTACCTTTTAAACATAAAAGGATTTTTACAAACTTCTCAAGCTATGTCAAACAATATAGCATTGAGTTACAAAATAATGATTTTGAGATTGTTAGAATCTGAGTATGCTCAACTCGTGTTTGAGAATAGATTCTAGATTTTAGAACTCAATAGAAACTGATTCTAATATCAAACTAAGAACAGAACTGCAACTTAGAGATGATTGAGAAGCTTAAGAGGATTCGAGTATGATTGTATGAGTGACGTATTACTTTGCACTTGAAGCTCTGATATGTTTAAGGAGTGGATAAGATAAGCCATAAAGCAAGAATGTTCTTGCTGAAAGTAGGAATGTTCTTGTGAACCAAGCACGATCTTCGATTTTGCCTTGAGATGAGCTGACTTTTAATCTTATCTTGATAGTTGACTGAAGTAATCTCATGTCTTGAATCACGTGTGCAGGTCTATTTGAAAGTACAGTAGAGGTGTCCTTTCCAGCTTGTCATCCTTGTACTTCAGCTTGCTTAAATTGGAGAATGATCTTGCTTTATGAATTTGTGAAGCATAATCTTTTGCCTTCAAATCTTGGAGTGATTCTTGTATTGGATTGATCCTAGTATATTTTTGGTGAAATTCTGGAATTGATTACAATTCCTGGATCTAATCTTTTCTTTAAGAATTTGATCATTCTTGTTAATTTACAGATGTGGAGAACGTTCTTCGTTTTCCAGGAATCTGTCAAGAACGTTCTTTGTTTTTCTGAATTAGCTTTCTTTATTTTAATATGATCTGCTTTGTAATGCTTGGTACCTATCTTTGATTAACACACTCAAATACACATGTTAAATACCAAAACACTTAGAATCATAATTAGAAGTCTTAATTAATCTTTGTTTAATTATCATCACAACATTAATCTGGGATTTTGTCTCAACAACTTCAAGGTAGAGATGATCTTTGGTGATGAAACAATTCCTAATCAACTTTAACTTACCTACTATTCAACATCAATGATATGGTACTGATATGAATACAAAATACGATATTTTATAATAGAAAAATGTTTAATTGCAGTTTTTAGTATGTATTTTTATCAGTTCACGAAATTCATATTTCTATTTTAAAATATGTTCATTCTGATTTTTTTAACTACAAAATGGTGATGTAACATACTTTAAATAATGTGACATATGATAAAACGACGAAGAATGATTAACACCTATGAAATCACAATAAAACCCTATAAAATCTTAACTTTCAACTTCTAAATTTTTTCATTTTTATAATTTAATTAAGGACAAATGAATAACTGATACATCTAGATGGTTCTATATCATGAAATTGTATACCACATTATTTAAAATATATCAAATCATCATTTTTCAGTTCAAATATCTAAATGAGGGATTAAAACTGTAGACTTTTAAACTAGATGACGAATTATGTGAATTGTTAAAAATAAAGGAACAAAAAATGAAATCAAACCTAAAAAAATAAAGGTACAAATTCTATCATAAAAAACATGAAATTTGTATATAATTTGACCACTAGAGTTAAATTATTTGATTTACAATACAAAATCACAATAAAAATTTAAAAAATTATAAATTGTGTTCGCTTCAACAACAATAATGAACTTAAATACAAAAATAACAATATATTACAACAACAAATTAATTTAAATACATAAATTATAATATATAAAAAAAATTATCAATTTTATTCATAATAAAATAATATAAAAATAGAATATCAACAAATATTGATACCAAATAAATATTTAATACATATATTTTAATATTTTAAAAGTATTTATATTTCGTAGATTATATTATAAAAAAATGCATACAAGTACCATCTGTTTTTTAATGTGACTTTAATGTTTACAATAATAGAGTGTGGAAAATAGAAAATTTGCTTATCTGGATTTTGGTTTTGGTTGTTGAATATTTAAATGGAAAGGAAATCTAAATCTCGAAGCACATGGTGGGTGCTATCTCAAGATTGATGGAGGGTAATGCCACTTGGCAGTGACAAGCTGTATTTTCTATTGTGGAAATGATAAGGGACAGTCATGTCAGAGATAAACATGGCCCTCATGTCATGCACCTCCAAATTATCAAAGCTATTAAATTATATGATTTTATTTATTTTATTCTCAATATTTACATTTTGCAAGTCTAGGAATTCGCACATGTGCATTTTTTTAATTAGATTATAATCAAATCGTTATTGCACTTAATTTGAAGAAATTCTTATGCGGTACTGTACTTGGCAAGTGGGAAGGTATTGCATTGTTGCCAAACTAATACACATGATATCGTTGCTTGCTTAGAATTTTGGTACTCTAGACGAATGAAAGAATATGATGTTATTGTAACTATTTAATATTATTTTTTTCTGTAAAATCATAAATATATATTTCTGTCATAATTAAGATACCTTTTTTTAAATTATTTTGATCAAAATTCAGTCATAATTCTAATTTAGAATTTTTTTATCTACGACAATAATATGTATAGTTAATATTAAGTAAAAAAAAAATAATAGTTAATATTATTCTAAAAAAAAATATGCATTAGGAAAAAAATTAAATTTAAATAATTCAATATCATATAATTTGAATTTAATTCAATTGTTAAAAGTTAAAACTATCAAATGAATTTTAATTTTTAAAATAAAATTTTACTATCAGGATCAAAAGAATTATTACATTGTAACAAATTTTAAGATGTTTACAACATGTTTTCAAATTTTTATCAAATAATGATCTAACATTTTAATGCTAAACAAATGTTTTAAAAAATCATTTATATATAATTTTTTTTAATATCTATACATACTAACTAATATTACTTAAATACAAAAAATTTGGTGCCTCTAAGAAATTGCGGCTCTACGATCGCTCATGTCAACCACCTTCAAGGCCACCACTATCTGATATAGGTTATCATTTTTAATGGGTACTGATGCACAATACTTCATGAAAAGGGTATACAAGAAATATATTTATATATATTACTTATTCTTTTTACAATATTTCTCGTAAATGACCCTTCGCACATATTAAAAAGGAGTATTGCTAGTAACACACTCTTTAACACATATTTTTTAACAAACTATTTTAGTTTGGTTAAAATTCACATAGATTTCATTAAATTATGTGGGTCCCATATGAATTTGATGAAACTTATATGAATTTTAACCAATCAAATGGTTTGTGTTGGAAAGTGTATCTTGAAGATTTTGTTGTTACCATTATTCATTAAAAAATATATATGATAAATGTAAGAAAGAGATGATGACATATTAAATTAATCTTTTTAATCATTGGTTGATTTTCATTATAAATACAAAATAATAAAAAAAAAAATTAGCAAAATACCTCATGTGGCCCCTTAACTTAATTTCTGGTCAGTCCTTTATATTTTTTTCGCCAATTTGATCTTTTATATGTCATAAAATGACAACAATATTATCATTTTTTACAGAAACTCAGAAAATTCATCATCATCTTAAAAAAAAAACCCAAACAGGTAAATTATGTTTCATTTTGTTTTGATAAAGTTGTTGAAATTTTTAGTGTAGCATTTACAAGGTTTGCTTACTTGGAACATGAGGGACAAGAAAATTTCATTTGATCATTTGAAAAAGTAAGACAATTGTTCGTCTTTGAGAGTTTAATTTCTAAAGTTATTGTGATTGATAGAGATCTTGCCATGATGAATGTTGGGACAAAATACAAACAATATGTGAAGAAGAATAGATAATATGATGTAATGGTTTTTTGGAAAAGGATTGTCTATTCGGCTAATGTGGAGGAGGATGAGGCAATTGCAACATTATTAGGTTGAAGTGAAGAATCATGACCTTTAGTTTGGTCACATTTGGACAAGGAGATCGATTTACATTGGGATATTTATTCCAATGTTTTGAAGATATCTAATTTGATTATTTAAGAGCGTGAAAAGTGGATGACTTTACCACAGATGAGTTACGTGACAACGACAAAATATAATGTTGTTCTAGTGTCCATGTCTTGTAATTTGAACATGACATTCTTTTCGCTGAAGGAACAATCATCAAGGGATTCTTCTTGTCATTCATTAACAACAATTGGATTTGTCAACGATGATCATTGGATGCGGGTAAAATTTATTATAAATTTATCATTTAATTAAATTTATTATAATAGTAAATTAATGTTTAATTAAACTGATAACTTCATTGAGCGGGTAAAATTGAAGTTTGGTTGTCCTTTGTCACATGCCTCAAAGAAATGGAGAGATTTATGTAGTAATGGCTCTAGGGCATGACAAATAGCTTATGCAAGATTTCTCAAGCATCAAAAACACATTTACCCAACATTTATCACACCACCTTGTGTTTCATTAGATGAAGATTATCTTGTATGTCTTAGATTGCACCGACACTTTGTATGGCTTAGATTGAATTGATACTTCTATAAATTTACTTCAGTTGATCCATAAAATTCATCATGAAGTTGTGTGTCTGTTGTTTGTTTCTTTTGAAAAATGAAATAGTAGTTTCATAATTGACACAAAATAAATCATAAAAATAATAAATTAACTCATGATACAAAATAAAACAGTAGTCACAAAATAGAAGTCCAAAATAATACACACTATTAACACAATCTACTAATGGACTCCCTGCATACCACGAGGTACCTCACATAATAACTCATGAAATTCACCATATGGATTTACCAACTGTATGGCCCTCTATAAAAGCTCAATCTGTCTAGTGTTCCGTGTATGAGATGGTGGACCGGCTTGTGCAGATGATGATGGACCAACTTGCATAGATGATGATGGAAAATATGGATCAGTAGGTAGAGCAGCAAGTGTAGTAGAAGGTGGAGCAACAAGGAGTATGTTTTAGGAAGACTTTCATTGTCTCCCTACTTATAGATTTTAAAAAAGTGCTCGTAAATCCAACATTAAATCAAAAATAAAAGACAATTAGTAAATTAAAAACACAACTTAATAAATAACAATTATAAAAAAAAAAAACAACAGTAGTAATCATAATAATAATAATAATAAATAATAATTATTAATTTATTGTTGTTATTATTATTATTATTATTATTATTATTATATAATCATTAAACTGATATCTGTAAAAGGGTCATATACCCTCCCATATGCCTCGTGTCATGAATAGTTTCATATCTCAAGTTATCATATAACACATCCAATGCAGTTGCACCCCATGCATAGTCCTTGCAACGCTTTAAATTAGTGAAAAAAACTAACATATTTCGCCTCGAATGTGAGTCTTTTCGATGGAAATAGTACTCCAAACCAAGTGCAAAACATATGTTATGGCAACACACTCATATCGGATAGTCTAGATGAGACTCTTGTATAGATCGTGCAACCATTGTAGTCTATATTGAGCACATTTGTTGAAATTTATCTCAATAGTCGCTTCTTCCCTTGTTGCCCATATTAGTTCATGTGCAACAACTATGGCATTATGAGTAGTTATATTCACCGGTGCACATAATAAGCTACCACATAGAGGAATGTGAAAAAACTTTTGACACCATCTTTATGCCATCTTTCTACAAAGGAAGATATGAAATCAACATCAATCATCGTCAAATAAGCCAAAGACAAGTGCCTCAATTCAGATTCTTGAATCATATGCTGTGCAGCATCAGGTACCTTTACTTTTGCAAACTTTTTCAAGTTAAGACTGTGTGTGATCAACTTCAACGGACCACAAACCAACAAGTAATTAACAAACATAAATAACATAATAGTTAAAAAATGTACTAAATTTCATTAAAAAAATGTACTAATTCTTAATTTAAAAACTTAATTAATTAAAAAAACTCAATTAAATAAAATATATCTCTCCTTCTCATATCTTACAAGCCACATGGTGTTCATATTGTGTCAACATCGATGTGACGAAGGGTCCTCTAAGTAACCCATGCTTCTAGACCTGCTCCTGTGCTGTCTACTCTTACGCCTCATGGTCCATTTGCTCGTATTCGTGATGGTGCATTTTCTCATACTTCTAATGGTCCATTTGCTCATGTTTTTTATGGTCCATCTACAAAAGCTCATCTATCTTCTTAGGCTCATGAACATTCTCATCAACTTCATGAGAATTGAAACCACGTCTACAATGTTAGCGGGGTGGATGGTTAGCCTCATAAATCCGTTGATTAGATTTCGTTGGTGGAAATCTTTCGCCTACATTGCTAACAATAGTACAAATAATAATAATAATAATAATAATAATAATAATAATAATAATAATAATAATAATAGTAAACTTTCAGAACTTTGAAAGATCAAAATATTTTAAAAGTTTCAAATTTTTACAAATCTAGAATTCTTTATTTCGAAAACTTCATATTCGAATGAAACTTTCAAATAATTTGAAGAATCTGAAAAATATTCATTTAAAAAATTTCACGTGCATCTAAAGTTTCGAAATGTTTCATTTTTTTGAGAAAAAATCATTATCTAAACTTTAAAAATCATTATCTGAATTGTAAAAAAAATAATGATATTATTTTAGATACCAAAAATATTTGATTGAAACAATAGATATCAAAAATATTTGATTGAAACAAAATATAATAATTTATATTATTATGTCTCTTTTCTCGTGCTAATTAACCAAACGACCAGCTCCAATTCTAATTCACATTCCTTCTTGCATGACTTGTTGTCGTTGAGTTAGTGATATGACATTCTTAGTTCTAGTTCATTAACACAAACATTGATTTGAATTCGTTTTAGATGCCAATTTCGATATAGTCCTTTCTTTTACTATTACGGGTGTGGGGACTTTTCCTTATGCTTGTACTTGAACTGCAAATTGCTATCAAATCCAACCATCATCGTGTTTCTTTTCATATTCTCACTTTCAATTATCATCAATTTGATTCCATGTTCACTAGTCCTCATCATTTTTCCCATGAAAAAAATAACAAACTGAATTTTCATTGATTGTTTTCTTATCTCCTTTTTCCCTTTTTATATTGGTGCCCATGAAAGAAGATGTACCCATAAAACACATTGGGTGTTTGTTGTCAAATAATTGGGTGTTGGATACTATACCTAACAAAATACTAGAGAAGTTCTTCTCCTTTCTATATTCTCAAAAATCCCTCAAATTCATTTTATTTGACAATTTTACCCCCTCTGAATTGACCGATTCGGACTAGTCAGTCCCGACACTACCTTTATTATTCAAAATTCTAGAATTTGAAATATCATCTTCTTCAACACTCTTTCTGAGCACTCCTATAACAAAACCCTATAGTTTTACGAAATTTATGTTCCATCACCCAATCATATGTATTTGCTCTATATACATTATTTTCATTTGAAATCAAAGGTAACATGAATCTAAATCCTTTCTCATTGTATTTGTTTTTTAATATTTTTTTTAGCATGTATCACTACGCCAAAAATGACTTTTTATAGCGCGCCTTTTACAACGCTTATTAAATACAAGCGCTGTTGTATAATTTTTTAAAAATAACGGAGGATACAACAGCGCTTTTTTTACAAGCGCTGTAAAAAAAGCGCCGTTGTAGGGTCATATAGGGTCACATACGCTTGCACATAATGTTTACAACTCTTTTATAGCGCTTTCTAAGAAAGCGCTGTAAATTGAAGCGCTCTCACATAGCATTTTACAGCGCTTTTTGAGCGCTTTAAACACAAGCGATGTAAAATGTAGCGCTCCCACCTTATGTTACATAGCTTTTAAAGCGCTTTTTGTTGAAGCGCTGTAAAAGCCTTGCGCTTTCACATAATCAAATGACCTATTACAGCGCTTTTGATACAAGCGCTGTAAAAGGCTTTTAAAAAAAAAAAATAAGGAGGTCTTTTACAGCGCTTTTTCACAAGCGCTTTAAAAGGCTTATAAAAAAGTGTTGTAGTAGGCTTTTAAAAAATAAAATACTGAGACCTATTACAGCGCTTTTTCAAAAACACGTTGTAATAGGGTTTTATATATAACAGTAAACCTCTTTAGTTTCATGTTCATTACGTAAATTTCATACGAGTGTTTCAGTTTCCTCTGCGTTCTCCTTCTCATTGCAAACCCTACGAGAGTTTCAGTTTCCCTTGTTTCTTCCTCATTACTTACTCTCATTACGTAAACATCATACACCTACGATCGTACGTAAACATCATAAACATCATTACTTAGTTCGTCTTCGTTCTTGTTTCGTCTGAGAACCCCGTAATCCTACGATCGTTCGTCTTCGTTCGTCCTCGTTTTCATCGTCTTCTACGCTGTTCGTCTGTGAACCTGTAACCCTAAGCATTAAAAAGAGCTATTTCAGGTATTGTATTTATTAGTTTTTTGTTTCACTAAAATGCATGTTAACTTATACTGCTACGTACTTAGACTACTGCATGTTGAACTTGTTGAAGTTATACTGAACTGCATGTTGAACTTGTTGTAGATAAATGGATACCAACAAGGAGTTAGATTGTCAAAAAGAAGAAGTTGGCAACACCAAGACTTACGAAAATGAAGTCAAACGTGGTGCAACAATAATGCAAAATGTTATAAAAGCAAGAAGTATTGGGCAAAAATTTGAGGTATAATTTGTTTGTTATTTTCTTTTATTGTTGTTTATACTATACTTTGTTTGCTGTTTACCTTGTTTGTTGTTTATAATTTGAGGTACTTACTATATGAGTTTATTAGGTGGGATGGAATGAGAGTGGTCAACCAATTGACCCCAACAGTTCCACGTTTGTTAGTTATATTGGATTCAAACAAAGTCTAAAGGGAATGATAAGAAGCTTCC
Source organism: Cicer yamashitae (assembly GCA_037974755.1). Taxonomy (NCBI): domain Eukaryota; kingdom Viridiplantae; phylum Streptophyta; class Magnoliopsida; order Fabales; family Fabaceae; genus Cicer; species Cicer yamashitae. Next base: position 33,189,092 of record JBBPBQ010000001.1, on the reverse strand, counting down.
CAAAAACGAAACAGTCACATCGCCCGAAAAGGTTTGTCACATTTATTCTGTAAAGTTTGTCATTTTTTCAGATTCAATAAACTAACAAACTGATTAACCTCATTTTTTCAGATTCAATCTAATAAACCACCCGCACAGCAAACCAGCAAGCCAACTGCCGCACCACGACTGGATGTTCGTGGTAAAAATAAAGCCGGCAAACTTCAAAAATTGGAGGGTAATAAAGCGGGCAAACTGCAAAAGCTGGAGGGTAATAAAACGGCCAAAGTTGTTGCTGCTAAAAAACTGGATCGTGTAAAATTAGTTGCTGCTCCTGCTCCTAAAATAAGTTAGCCACGACTTGCTCGATATGGGTCGTGTCTTGACATAAAGGCAAAAAAAAAAATGGGCAGTGACAACGATTCACGAATAATAAGCATGTATAAAGCTCTATTCGAACATGCGTATGAAGAATTTTTTGAAAAAGAGCACATATACGAACTTCTCGACCATAAGGAGCTGAGTGCTACTGTCATCAGCATATACATGAGGTAAAAATTACTTTTCATCGCATTTATTTGTAATTAATTTAATTTATTGGTAATTAATCTAATTTGAAATTTTCATTGAAGGTTTTTGTATGAGAAGTTCGTGTGCACGCGCAGATTGTCAAATAGATTTTCATTCTTGTCTCCGCATAAGATATCGATGCTTCAACACGATCCAGTGAATGTAAAGAAATACGTTTTAGATATACTATTAGGAAATAAAGAGAAGGATAAGTTGTTCCTTGCACCATATAATTCAGGGTACGTAATTATATATTCTTTATTTATATCTTTTTTAATTTATGAGATCTTAATTAATTAGTTGTGTAAACTAAATTTTTGTTGTTGTAGGGCACATTGGGTGCTAATTGCAATCAATGCGACCTCTGAAGTTATATACTACCTAGATCCCTTGCACGGCCATTACAACAATTGCCCCAAGATAAAGACTTTGTTCGACACGTAAGTAATATTCATTTATTTTTTACATATATATATAAATAATGTGTTTGTTAATGCTATAATAATCACATTTATTTATTCAATAGTGCTTTACAAGTTTTTCGAGCTCAAAGAGGTGCGACAGTGTCGAAGCTAAAGTCAAATAACATCACATGGATTCCAATAAAAGTTTGAAATATATGCTTTTAAATTTCACTTACAATCAATGCACAAATAATTATTGACTTATATGTTTTATTTTATAGTGCCCTCGTCAAAGTAACAACATCGACTGTGGGTACTATGTATTGCGATTCATGAAGGAGATTGTTGATATGAATCAAATTATAATCCCAGAAACGGTACGGTATTTTAATTATTTGTTTTTCATATATAAACTATGTATATATTTGATTCTAACTTATTTATGTTCAATTTTTATATCGCACATTACTTTGACAATTGCAGTCCAACATATTCTGAAGAAGATCTAACAGAGATAAAGGAAGACTTGTGTCAGTATGTGATTGAAATGAATATTATTTGATTTGCTGGGAAATGGCATGTTGCAAGGGATATGGTAGTTCTGTGCTGTTTGTGAATATGTAGTTGTGAACATGAATATGTAGTTGTATGAAAATATAGTGAATCTGATAGTTATATGAATAGGTAGTTGTGAATATGTAGTTCTGGGCTGTTGTGAATATGTAAATATGAACTGATTGTTGTGTACTGATTCTTGTGTACTGATGAAAATATAGAGAATTTATTGTTGTTGTGAACTGATTCTTGTGTACTGATTGTTTTGTAGTGCTGTTTTGTTGTTGTTGTGTACTGATTGTAGTGTACTACTGACTGATTGTGAACTGATTCTGGAATAAAAATTGTGAACTGATTCTAGATTAAAAGACAGCGCTTTTAAAAAAAGCGCTTTTTCAAATTTACAGCATATTTAATAAAACTAAAAAAAAAAACACCTTTTACAGCGCTTTCTCAAAAAAGCGCTGTAAAACGTGCATTAGAATACACCTACTACAATGCTTTTTTGAAGAAGCGCTGTAATAGGTGCATAATAATGCATCTATTGAATGCACCTACTACAATGCTTTTTGGAAAAAGCGCTGTAAAAGGTGCATAACAATGCATCTATATAAAAACGTGCATTAGAGTGCACCTACTACAACGCTTTTTTAAAGAAGCGCTGTAATAGGTGCATAACAATGCATCTATATAAATGCACTTGTTACAGCGCTTTTGTGGAAAAGCGCTGTAAAAGGTGCATAACAAATCATCTATATGAATGTACCTATTATAGTGCTTTTTTGGAAAAGCGTTGTAATAGGTGCATAATAATAAAACAATTAAATGCACCTATTACAACGCTTTTGCAAACAAGCGCTGTAATAGGAGCATAATAATGCATCTATTGTTACAGGGATTTACAGTGCTTTTTTAAAAAGCGCTGTAAAATGCGTATAACAAGCGCGTAATAACTCCACCTTTTTTACAGCGCTAGTAACTACAGCGCTTATTTTTTTGAAAAAGCGCTGTAAATGGCTTTAAAAAAGCGCTGTAAAATGCATTTTTTCGCGTAGTGTATGTTTTGTAAACTAGTGAAATTTGTTGTACCGGTCTGTTTGGACTAATCAATTTAGATTGAATATTTGTTGCTAAAACACAAACTCCAAATTTGTCATTCTGAACACAATGTTTATTGCTCAAAAACAATGTCCGAATCTAACGTTTCAGACATGGTATTTACTGCACAATTCCACCTTTTAAACAATTGTTATTCCATTTCAGCTATGAATGATCCCCCTGTTAATGTGAAACTTGACATTTCCGAACCAATTGTTGATTCAATTGATTTTACTAAAAGCTTCACCATTCATAAGAAGTTTACTTCTAGAGATGGTCTTTTGGAGTGGGTTCGAGATGAAGCAGTCAAGTTAGGGTTTGTTATTGTTATTAGTCAGATCATAGGTCAAGTAGGAGAAAACAATTTCTTGTATTAGGATACAAAAAGGGAGTGTCTATAAAGAGTACAAGAAGATTTTCAAATGTCAAGACACAGGATCCATTTAATGTGAGTGCCCATTTAAATTGCATGGTTATCTTTTGCGTTCTGTTCTATGGAAACTTATTGTAGTTTATGGAAATCATAATCATGAGATGACGAAAAAAATTAGAAGGTCATCCTTCTACAAGTCGATTAAATGTGGAAGAGAGGAAACTTGTTGATGAAATGACAAGTAACATAGTCCTTTCTAAAAATATTCTTATGACTTTGAAAAAAAGAAGGTATGACAATGTGACTACTATCAAACATATTTATTATTCACGTTACATATATATAACAAGTCTATAAGGGACGCAAGAACACAAATGCAACATTTGATGAAATATTTGGTTGATGATAAGTATGCTTATAGATGTAGAATCGTTGGTGATTCTAACATAATGCGATATATCTTCTAGGCCTATCCGGATTCCATGAAGTTTTTTAACACTTTTTCTTTTGTGTTGTTGATGGATTCAATATATAAAATCAACATTTATCGCTTACCTTTTCTTGAGTTTGTTGGTGTCATGTCTACTGAAATGACATATTCAGTTGCATTTGCTTATATAGAGTCTGAAAAGGAAGATAATGTCATTTAGGTTGTACATTATTGTCTTTGGTTGTTGGAATCTCCTAGTAATTTACCAAAGGTAATTGTGACTAAGTATGACAATGCATTGTTGAATATTATTGCTAAAGTTTTCCCGGGCGCTACTCCTCTATTTTGCCAGTATCACATTTCAAAAAATGTTAGAGTTATATATGAGTTGAATGTTAAAGGCAAATCTAACAAACTTAAGGAAGTATGAGACACCATCATGAGTGCATGTGATGTTGTAGTTGATTCTAATTATGAGAAAACATATATTGATTGAAGAAAGTAAAAGGCATAATACTTTCATATTTTATTACTACAGTTCTAAGTTGTTTATAAAGGAAAAGAAATTACAATAGTAATAATGAGTAATAATGGCAGAATGATAAAATAAAAATAAACAAAATAATATAAAATAAAAGAGAATCAAATATGATTTTCCTTGATTCTTTAACACTCCTCAAGTTGGGGCATATATATCTGTCATGCCCAACTTGGCTATAAGTTGCTCAAAATTGGGTCTTGCGAAACTTTTTGTCAAGATATCAGTTGTTTGCTGATTAGAAGTCACAAATGGCAGACATATAATTCCAGCATCAATTTTCTCTTTTATGAAGTGGCGGTCAATTTCAATGTGTTTGGTTCTATCATGTTGCACAGGATTGTGAGCTATACTTATTGTTGCTTTGCTATCACATAATAATTTTAAGGGTGATTCAACTTTCACTTTAAGTTCTTCCAAAAGTTTATGAATCCACAAAAGTTGAGAGATTCCTTGAGCCATTGTCATGTGCTTGCATAGTAGCTAGAAAGATGATGCATGGTCTACCTATTCGTTTGGACAAAGTACACACACTAGAAAATGTTAGAGTTTGATGATGATGGTATCACAAAAAAAGGTCAACAAGATGTTTCTATTTTACCAAAATGGGAAGTGATTAAGGTATGGTTTGGCATTATTATGTTTTAAATTTAACTCTTTAATTGTAACTAAAATTTCGACATCCAAATGTTTTCAGGTTTTGCAAACACTCTTTAATAAACTAATATAAATTAAAAATACTAAACTAATTTCTGTAAAAAAATCCTAAACTAATGTATTACATATATATATATATATATAAAACAATGTAAGCTACACCTAAAAAATACGAATGTAAATTAATAATACTAATATAAATTAAAAATACTAAATTAATGTAAATTTATAATTAAATTAATAATAACTTACATCTACAAAATTAAATTTTCAATAAAATTAAAAAATAAGTTTTAACTTAATATTTATCTGTCCCATATATGTGAGAGGCCACATCGTCCTGGAACAATGTGAGAAGTAATATATCTTGAGGGCCTATAGAGAATGACACAACATGTGGCAGTGGTGGTGGCATATCAGGCTGCACATCTTTAGCTTGTACATCTTTATTGTATCTTTGTGAACTCTCGACTATCCCATTTCTTCTTTTTTCTTCATGTTCTTTCTGAACTGTGATAATTGTTGTGACCCTTTTAAAGCTAGTACGTTGTCATTTACAACTTCCCTCGACCACTAAAACATCCAAAAACCTAAATAGTAAAAAACAATACATAAAATTCCTCCAGATCAACATATCCGAACACAACCAAAAACCCATCCAAAACAGTCAATTTAGACACAATATACATATGTGTGTGTGATGGGGGTCGGGAAGGGGGTTTGGAACCCCTCGGTGTCCCCTTTAATCCGTCCCTGCAACTAACAACTAATTATGTCTAACAAATAACTAACTTCAACAATATCAAACTAATTTTAACAAATCTATAACTATGTCTAACAATTCTCCAAAATACATTGTGTGAAATTTTGTAATAAAGATAGAAGGGTGAGATGGGACCCAAATGAGTGTGAAGATCTAATTAACCAAAATAAGAGATAGATATAATTAATGTAAGCCATCCATATTGGTTGAATATATATGGATCTCTCCCTCTGCCCCACACCCATTGCTTTCTTGAAGTGCCAAGTTAGAAAAAGACTTATATCAACCCTCACGAAATTGCATAATCTTTTTGGGTGAATAGATTGGGTTTATCTCATTTTCTATCCACAAAATGAATATAAAAATCATTTTCGGGTCTCTAAAATCACTGTCGAATCAATAACTGGATCTTCATTCCCCACATAACTCAATTAAGTATGAATCCACTTAAACATAAAAATCTAAGTATTTGAAAAGTTTGATATAATCATTGCCTTTCTTTCTCACTAATTATAGGTTAATATTTAAATCAATCAAAGGGAATGACTTTTGGAACGAGTCAAAACTCAAATCTGGTTTTTATTATGCTTAGACATATATAGTCAACTTCATTTTCTGATAATAATGATATATAAAGTGAAAGGTATCTTCTATTTAAAATACATTAGAAATTTTTTGAACACTTCATTTACAAGCTATCTTCTATTTAAACACAGTATCGCAGAAATCAAACTCTTCATCGTATGCTTTATAATTTGTTATTATTTTGATTCTGTCTAGTATGCTTTATAATTTGTTATATTCAATTATTTAATAATATTAATTAGAGTTTGTTTATAGTCCGTGCAAGTTGGACCACTATACATAACTCAATTTTTAATAATATTTCAATTTCTAAATTAAGTTTTAATATTTTTTTTATTAAAAACCTAATTTTTAATTTTAAAACGATATCTTTAAATTATTTAAGACGGCTCTAGCAACAACATGTAATAATAAATTACAGTATCACGTTAAAAAAAATGAAAACCACTTAATCGGTGATACTATACTTTATGTTACCCCCATTATAGTACTGTTCAAGTAAAAGAATAGATCTTACGGTCTTTAAATTATTTAATAATATTATATTATTCCTTTAAGTTATATTACGTGTACGATGTTACTTTTAACTTTTATTATAAAAATATACTCGTTAATATGTTATTGACGTGATAGAACGACCCTATCATCATTATAAAACACCAATTTAAAGATATTTTCAACGTCCGTTCCCTTTTTAAAACTTCCATTATGAGACATTTTCAACATTAGTTCTCATTTATTCCACAAAATAGCCCCTAATATAAAAGTCAACAAAAAAATTCATGCATTAATTGTATTGGTTATTATCCAACAACAAGTTTCATTATAAAGTAAAATAAGTGATCCACCTCATTCATGTAACGTCACTAATAATCTAATATAATGGAACTTTGTGTTTGTGTTTTTCTATAGTGCCAAGCGTAAAATATAAAAAAAGTGTATAAACAAAATACTACGAACCTTTTCTCCCTAATATTTTCACACCTAATACATTTTACAATAAGTTTAATTTACAAATCATCTTTTTACCTCCAAATTTTCTTGCAATTATTTTTGCAAGACATACTTAAGAACATTTGATGCGGATTAATTTGTCATATAAGAAAGATTCTGGTGGGGTCCAAATTTACAAAAACTGCAAATAACTTTTCGGTTGCCGCAAGTTCCCTGAATCAAATCTTTAAGTTTTTTTTGTCGATTTACATGTAGATTCTTGCTCGTGAAAATTTCCAACAACAAAATCTTAAGGTAATACTTTCACTTGTTAAATCCTTGGAAATTTTCGCAGCTAAATTTCCTGCGAATGCCATTTTTTTTTGACAGATTATTTTTATAATATTCTCCTAATACGAAAACATATGTTTATTGAAATATTATTTTTTGACAGATTTTTTTAGAAAAAATGAAAATGTAAAATGAAATTCTTTTTTTAAAAAACTAATTTTTATCATGAATATATATATATATATATACACTAATATAACTTTATAATTTATTTTAAATTAATAATAATAATAATAATATATAATATAATATAATTTATTAAACAATTAGTATAAAGATTTTTTACATGTCAATCAATCATAACCGTAAGATCATTAATAATGTTTGACTTTTTTCATAACTAATTATAAAGTTATCTACATGATTAGTAAATATTTATTGTGCAAAATTTTGTACACTATTAGTACATGGAAATTAAACTCATAATAATAATAATAATAATAATAATAATATTATAATAATAATAATAATAATAATAATAATAATAATAATAATAATAATAATAACAATAACAATAATAATAATAATAATAATAAGATTTAAATATGTTTTTGATCTATGTAATTTAAGGTCACTTTGATTTTGGTTCCAGCGAGACCATTTTATTTCTATTTAACCCGATAATTTCAAATCAATTTTAATTTGGTCCCTCGTCAATATTTTTTGCCAAAGTAGACACAATTTGGTGATGTAGCAAACATGACTAGACAAATTTCATGTTAAACTTACCATTCATTACTAATCACAAATTAAATTCTTTTAATCAATTATCATAATAAAAAAAAGGAAATAAACTAAAAAATCCATCTTCTTCAAATCAAAACCCAGAAAATGCAGAGAATCCAATAATTTTCACCAAAATCCAGAAAATGAAAACACAAAGGTAATCTGAAATCAAATTATTGCTGATGAAATTTGATAAAACAAAGACCCCGATCTCCACGACCATATTTCTCTTTTCACCCGGCAAACGTAAATCGAACGCGAATATGAAAAACCCTAAAATTAGAACTCAAAAGCAAGTGTCTCCGTTTTCTAATTTCTAGATGGGTATGGGCTTTTGCAAAGAAGCAAAAATTTGAAATTGCGAAGAAAAAGAGAGCCGTAAACTTATCTATATAGTGGAGCTAGGTAGTATTCTCAAGAATACGAGGAAGAGGATAAGGAATTTGCATTCATGGTTATTAAAAAACAGCCACAACAACATTTTTAAATAAAAAACTAATTTGAAAGATTAAATTAAAAGTGATTTAAAATTGCAAGTTCGATTAAAAAAAATAGTTTTATAGAGACCAAATATATATATTTAAGACTTTATAATAATAATAATAATAATAATAATAATAATAATAATAATAATAATAATAATAATAATAATAATAATAAGATGCAGATTCTAACTCATAAAATAATTATCCACAAAAGTTTTATATAAAAATATGATTCCACAGATAAAAAGATAATTTATAATAAGGTATATACTATTTTTATCAAAATTTACTATAAAAATATTAAGATCTACTTTTGGATTTAGTCCATATTAAACCCCATTTGTATAGTATGATATGTGTAAAGAAAATAACTTGATAAATGCTGCATATCTAAACCTTGAATTAGGGGTGCAAAGTATTTAACTTCAGGAAATAATTATTATGGCTCATATAAAAAAAAAATAAATAATAAATAAATTTTTTTAAGATTAAAGATATTTTAATCTCCTAATAACTTATTTTGAGTCATTATTTTGAAAGTGGAATTTTAATCATCAAAGTGTTTAATGTTTATAATTTAAGGAATCAAATTGTCTAATATTTGTAACCAAAGCCACCAAAGTGTTAAATGTTTATAACTTAAGAGACTAAAATGGAACCAAAAAAATTTTAGAGACCAAAGTGTTTAACGTATAATACTTAAGAGATCAAAATAGAACGAAAAAAACTTAAGGGATCAAAGTGAAATATAAAAATAACTTAATGGACTAAAATTGTAAATTAACCTATATTTTATATAACTTGCATCTTACTCTTATACCAAGTATAGGATGTAGGAACTCACATTTGAAGGAAAGATTGTTGAAATTAAGTGTAAGTGGTAGTCTGACATTGACAATAAATAGGCTAAATGTTTGATATATAAGAAAAATGACACCTAAACCTAATGAATTAAGATTTTAAATGAAGATGTAGTGTCAAAGTCTCTTTGTACTCATGCTCCAGGTGTTCATCGAGTCTCCCCAACAAATGATATCAAAGCCCTCTTAAGGCTTGGTGGGGGATTGGAGTAGGGTCTTGATGTTTGAATCAAGTATAGAATATGGAAACTCACATTTAAGGATAACATTGTTGGAATGTAAGTGAGTGGTAGTTTCACATCGACTATAAATGAGATAAATATTGGATAGATAATAGAGTTGACCCATATTTTCAATTCTTTAAGATTTTCAGTGGAGATATGGTATCAAAATTTCTTGAAAGTCTAGCTATTAACTTGTTATTCACAATGCTCCTCACTATTTCCCTTTGTCCCCTTAAGAAGAATATTGTTGGAATGTAAGTGAGTGGTAGTTTCACATTGACTATAAATGGGATAAATATTGGATAGATAATAGAATTGAACCATATTTTCAGTTCCTTAAGATTTTCAATGGAGATGTGGTATCAAAGTTTCTTGAAAGTATGCCTATTAACTTGTTGTTATTCACAATTCTTCTCCCTATTTCCCTTTGTCCCCATAAGTTATTTTTAGATTTCACTTTAGTCCTTTAAGTTTTTTTTGGTTCCATTTTGATCACTTAAGTATCAAACATTAAACACTATGAATCTAATGTTTGTAACTAAAGGAACTAAAATATTTAATGTTTGTAACAAAAAGGACCAAAGTTTTTAATGTTTTTAACACAAGGGACTAAAATGGAACCAAAAAAGTTTGAGGGACAAGTGTCTAATGTTTATAACTTAAGGGGACAAAATGATATGAAAAAACTTAAGGGACCAAAGTAAAATCTAAAAGTAACTTAAAGGAACAAAAGTGTAATTCAACCTAAAACATATGACTACTATTTTTTCGATGTTTCTTAGGACCATGCCTCATTGAAGTGTATCAAGCACAACCATAAAATACAAGAGGTTTCAATCAATCCAAGTCATCAACAGTTGATTGATGTTCTTCAAAAATTAAATGTACAAGTATACACAATCAAATACAAGTAGTATAAATTAATATTGTTCCCACGAAGATTTATTATGTCATTAATTTCAATACTTCTCTAACACATTCAAATTGTTTGTTAAAAAAGTAAAAAGATAATATTATTGGAATAACAAGTTAAAGTAAAATTTAATCTAAAAATTGCAAGTTTGAGTAAGCAATCAAATATCTAAAAATCAGAGTATATAAACAAGTTAAAGATCTAATTTGTATTGACTTAGTCTGTGATTCTAAAATGCTATAGCATGATTGTAGCATTATGAATAGTGTGACCTCAGGGGTTTTCCAACTCAGTCATCATGGATTTCAAATACATTAATGCCAATCTTGAGTTCATGTCTACGTCCAACCATGCTACGGTTTATAGTTCCTCTTTTGTTTTGTGGACTTAAAATGATATTCCTAATTATTTAATGTCAACCATTTTTCCAAGCATCTTGACTTAATCAAACTCTTGTGAGATTCTGGTCAACGCACCTCTGGTGAATTTGACTATTGTTGTTCACTCTGATAATTATTCATCTGATTTTGTGGTAACCCAAATGATTGTTTGATCAACACTTCAAGTCAACTCTCTAATAGAAAGTCAACTATCTGAAGTCAAACATCTAAGCCTAGAACTTTGAACAAGTCAACTTCTCAACATCTTCTACTCATCAAAATTGGACTAATGCTCTGATGAAAGGAATGCAGTGACATCCTTTCATATTCCTGTAGTTTTAATTCTAGATACGCTGAATCAATTATGAAGACAAATATGGACAAATTTTAATAACTGAGTCAAGATCTCCAACGAGTATATTCTTCTAGATTTAAGTATAATCATTTCTAAAATAGTTAGGGATCAATAATAAGAAAAAAGGCAAAAAAAGATTTATGTAAAAGCCTAGAACACATCCAAAGAAAAGAATGAACGAAAAATCCACTAAGTGGAGAGTTGTTAGAATTTATGTGAGTCCATGAAGTTGTTTGATACAATTGAATTGATATAGGATTTGAAATGTAATATTCTCTTAATGAAAGTTAAAATCCTAGAAACACACATTGTGTCAATTTAGACACCAACTGGAACTGATGTAGATCAGCTCGACAGTGGCAACAACTCTTTCATCCATAAGACGTATCTAAAGAGGTGTAAGAATACTGGTGAACCTCAATGCCATCTTGCATGTTGAGAAGACTAGAAATGTTTCTATTGGTGAAAGCTTGGAAAGGCATCAAAAGAATACTCAAATCTTGAAGAAGCAGAGTAAATAATACTTGTATGTTATTGTTCGATAGATGATTAAGTCATCGACTATACTGATACAAAATATCTTTGTTAGGAGAGGACTAGATGCAGCCATAGTTTGTTGTGAACTAGTATAAAATAAACAAGTCTTTTTTTTATTTAATCTAAGTTTTTTATGATTCAACTTTATTTTACTTAATTTGATTTATAATCATAAATTGAATGTTTTGATAAAGAACGCATTTTTTTATTAGCAACGGAAAAGAAATGATAACACAATTCAAACCCCATTTTTTTTTTATTTTCCAACACTTTCACTATTGACATTAAGTCTAGCTCGCGGGTCTCAATGCACTTAATCTTGGATAAGTGGAGTGTTAGACATCCTTGCTTTTTGACTATTCATCAAATCCTGATGATTTTCTAGGTCAGATGGACCACTTTTTGGTATTGCATATCTATCATAAGGCTCACCAGATTTTACATCCATCGCTTTGTTGACTAACAGGAGTAGTGTTGTTTTTTTTAGAATTTTAAACTTTGTTTTTGTTGTTACTTTTTTTAGAATTTTAAACTTTGTTTTTGTTGTTACTTTTTTTAGAATTTTAAACTTTGTTTTTGTTGTTAGGCCGTAGCCCTAAAAAATAAAGGGTGACATATAGAGACAAGATAACCACATGACATATGCAATTAGAGTAGATATCTTGTGTTGTGAATTTTGTAGGCCTAAGTCGAAAAGATAAAGATACTCAACAAGACTCAATTTAATAATAATTATAATTTTTATTTTATTTTAATTGTATATAAATATTTTAAATTAAAATTAAAAAAAAATTATTTTATCTTCGATCCACTTAAATTCCAACAATTTATATCTCCTCAGACAATAGTTATTTTATCATATAATTGTTCTTTGCAAGAAAATAAATCAAAACAAAAGTGCAAAAAGGAAAATCATTGAGATAGTTTAGCTGAGCTACTGAATGATACAATAATTGATAGATAGCATGATCTTTCTACCCAATCTAGAAGGGAAGTTCGGAGGTTCCAGATTCAATTTTAGAGTTACAAAGTGTATTGAATAAATACTATGTTTATAGTAACTTGATTTAAAATAGAAATCACGTATAAATTATACTTTACAAATTGATATTTTTAATGCATCAATGTATTAAAGAGATTTAACCGCAATTTACAAATATAATATTTTTTTATCATTAGATTAAATTATTAAAATTTAATAATTCTAAACATGCAATTGTACTCCTATTAGATGTTAACTGTTTTCACGATGAGTACCAAATTTACATTTTTAATTTTTTTTAAAGTACCTGTTAAAAAAGAAAAATTAAAGCCAATGCACCATTTGTTGGTTTCGACAAAAATAGTTAAATAGAAAAATATATATATATGGGAGTGTAATGGAAAAAACGGGTGTCCGCAAATCATTTGGATCCTTTTAAGTGGAAAGCTGGGGAAAGTACGAGTATGTGAGAAATATACTTAACATTCTTCTCTTCAATGTTACAAAAGTTTTATTAAAATAATTTGAATTTTTTCTTTTTGAGATTGTGAAATTTGCAGAACAAAAGATAAGTACTCTTAGGGTACACGATACAATACACGTATACTATCGCTCCCTAATCCTTTGTTTGATGCACTAATCGTATATGATACGGTAATCAAAAATTTTAAATAATGAGGTTGCAGCTGTTGTTATCCTTAATTTGAGGTGGGTTAAAATAATCCGTTATCAAGCGGATATCATTGTTCGCGTTTCTCTCTTCCTAGTGTTCGAGTCTGTCCTGTGTCACTCTTCTATTTTTAATTTTTTGGCACTCTTCCATTTTTTTTTTTTTTTTCATATTAGCCATAATGTTGGTGAATTTAAATTGATTTTCTTTTTTTAGTATATGATGTTTTTTATTGTTTTCTTATTTATTTTATTGTATAACAATATAAAAAAATTGATGAAAAATAATAATAATTTTTTAGTTTCTGAAAACTATTTTATAAATAAATTTTAAAAAATTGTTTTTAAAAAGAAAATTTAAAAAAATTTGTTTGCTAACTTTAATTTTTTAAAACAGTCTTTGACTAGAGAATTAAAAAAACTGAAAATAAAAAGTAAAACACCATTTATCTGTTTTACTTTTTTAGTTTTAAAAAGTATAATATTAAAAATAGTTTTTCAAAATAGTTTTTAAAAACAAGTAATCCAAACAAATTGTTTAGGTTTTAAATTTTAAAATACTAAAATAGAGTTTTTGGGATTTGAATCAAACAAACTCTAAGTCATTCTTCAATTGTGATAGATAGAGAAATCACAATTTTTTCAAGTATATAAAATTACTTCATAAATTATTTACATTTTTATGATAGTGAGTCATTCTTCAATTGTGATAGATAGATAAATCACAATTTTTATGACAATGAGTCATTCTTCAATTGTGATGGATAGAGAAATCACAATTTTTTCAAGTATATAAAATTACTTCATAAATTATTTACATTTTTTAGCATTTTTGTTTATTTATAAAAAATTATATGAATGTTATTTTAAAAGAAAAAAATTAAATAGATTATAAGGACAAATTTGTCATTTTATCAAAATATAAATCATATCATCTTGTTATCTGTTGTGTATCAAACACTGAATAGGATAAACTAATTTTATCAAGTTTGTTATCATGTGCACATCAAACACAAGACAGGATAACTCTTTATCCTACCCATATCCTATCCTGTCTCTATCCTGCTCCTTATCCTATGCTGTATCCTATCCTGTCTCTATCCTGCTCCTTATCCTATGCTGTGTCTATCCTATCCGGTCCATCAAACGGGCCCTTAGTGTTACAAAGAGGATATAACAAAATGTTCTTAGTTTTATTGATAGTACAATGACTTAGATGATAAATAACTAACTAATTTGACTTGAGCTAATTACATATAACACTTAAAAAACCTATAAATATTCTGAATTTTAAAAAATAAAAATATTATTAAAAAAAATCAGAATATAAGTAATATTCTAAATATTTTAAAATTCAAAAATCCCAATTTTTTTACTTATAAAAATTCGGAACAATAATAAGTCACGTCAGATAAAATAATTGCACCCAGAATTTCTAAGGTAGAAAGTCCGAGAATTGAGTTAAAAAATGACTTTCGAACTTTGTAAGATTAAAAAATTCACAAAAATTTATGTTTACGGTAAAAATTTGGAATATTTATTTACGGTAAAATTTTGGAACATTAAAAACCACCGAAAATTTTCAATGAAAAAGATCCGAAACTTGAGCTAGATAAAACCACTTCCGAGCTTTTGTAAAAGAAAATACAATTCGGAACATTCAAAAGTAAAAGTTAAAAATGTGTTCTGAATTTTTAAAATTAGAAAAATCCAGAAAAAAAAAAAACATGAACATAGTTGTTTCGATAGTTATAATTTGTTAAATGTTTGAAATGGGTATAAGTTCCGAATATTTCACATATAAAAAATCCGGTAGAACAAATGTTTCTGAAACTTTCACTCATAAAATATCCAGTATACACTATGCCAAAAATGACATTTTATAATGCGTCTTTTACAGCGCTTATCAAATACAAGCGCTGTTGTATAATATTTTAAAAATAACGGGGGATACAACAACGCTTTTTTGACAAGCGCTGTAAAACAAGCGCTGTAGTAGGGTCATATAGGGTCACATATGCTTGCACATAATGTTTACAACTCTTTTACAACGCTTTTTAAAAGAGCGTTGTAAATTGAAGCCCTCTCACATAGCCTTTTACAGCGCTTTTTGAGCGCATTAAACACAAGCGCTGTAAAATAGAGCGCTTCCACCTTATGTTACATAGCTTTTAAAGCGCTTCTTGTTAAAGCGCTGTAAAAGCCTTGCACTTTCACATAATCAAATGACCTATTACAACGCTTTTTATACAAGCGTTGTAATAGGCTTGCGCTTTCACATTTTTAATGGACCTATTAGAGCGCTTTTTGTCCAAGCGCTGTAAAAGCATTCATTTTAAATAAAAAACATTCACTTTAAATAAATAAAACAAATTTAATACGTTGTCCTAACCCTACGAACCCTCATCCTCTACCCTGCGAACCCTCATCTCATCTATTGTGCGCCCATCTACAAATTGATTTACGCTGCTCCTCTTTTAAAACAAATTGATCAACGTTGTCTCAGGTACTATATTTTATTTATTTGTTGTTGTCACTTATTAAAACTGATAAATTGTTACATATTAGATATGTTCTGTTTTGAAATTGTTACATGATATTAGATATGTTCTCATGATATATATGTTCTGTTTTGAAATCAATCTTGGACCAATATTAGATATGTGTATTATATATAAGTCATATATATTAGACTTGAAATCATGCTTATTATTTGTGTAACTGCATTTATATATATAGGTCATATAAAATGGACCGGAAATGGATGTCTGCCAATCAATTGACAAAAGAGAATGAAAATGGAGTGAAGGAGTTTATTGAGTTTGCAGTGATGAATGCAAAAGATCCAAATAGAGTCGTTTGTCCTTGTTTAAAATGTTATTTTGGAAAACGCGTTAGAGAAGATGAATTGGAAGGACATTTAGTATGGTATGGAATTGATCAAAGCTATACATGTTGGATAAGACATGGTGAGAAAATCAATGGAAACACCCGCACAGATACATATGCTTCAACTGATTTCGACACAGATACATATGAGCCGAACCGAGTTGAGGAGATTGCAAAAGCAGTTGAAGAAGATCTTTGTGATTGTCCTAAAATGTTTGAGAGCTTGTTGAGTGATGCAGAGAAACCATTATATAATAGTTGTACTAAATTCACAAGACTTTCGGCGATATTAAAGTTGTACAACTTAAAAGCGAGTAATGGATGGTCTGATAAAAGCTTCACAGAATTACTAACACTCTTAAAAGATATGTTGCCAGATGATAATGAACTTCCCAGTCGAACCTACGAGGCTAAACGAATTTTGTGCTCTATTGGTATGAGTTACGAAAGGATTCATGCGTGTCCTAACGATTGCATTTTATTTCGAAATGAATATGAATTACTAAAGGCGTGTCCGAAATGCAATGTTTATCGATATAAGAAGAAAGAATCTACTCCAGCAAAAGTCGTGTGGTATTTTCCTATAATACCAAGATTTAGGCGCATGTATCGCAGTGAAGAAGATTCAAAACACTTGACATGGCATGCAGATGAAAGAATTAGAGATGGAAAGTTTCGACACCCTGCAGATTCTCCGCAATGGGCAAAAGTTGATCACGAGTATCCTGAATTCGGGATAGAGTCAAGAAATCTACGCCTTGCACTTTCTACTGATGGAATGAATCCACACGGTCTTTAAAGCATCTCACACAACACGTGGCCTGTGATTTTGTTGATTTATAACCTACCTCCATGGTTATGCATGAAGCGTAAGTTTATGATGTTGTCTCTGTTAATTTCTGGACCCAAACAACCGGGGAATGATATCGATGTATACTTGGCTCCTTTAATTGAAGATTTAAAAATTATGTGGGAGACAGGTGTGGAAGTTTATGACGTGTATAAGAAAGAATGTTTCAATTTGAGGGCTATGTTGTTCGGTACAATTAACGATTTTCCAACATATGGTAATTTATCAGGATACAGCATTAAAGGTCACTGTGCATGTCCTATATGTGAAGAGAGTAAAAATTGGATGCGGTTGAAACATTGTAAGAAGAATGTATTTCTTGGACATCGTAGATTCTTACCTTATAGTCATCAGTATCGTGGGTGGAGAAATGCATTCAATGGAAAATCAGAGGAAGATAGAGCTCCTGTAGCATCGACTGGATATCAAATACTTGAGAAAGTACAAGGTTTGACCAATAAATTTGGCAAACCTTTTGCGGGAGAGCTGATCAAAACTGGGTGGAAGAAAAAGTCAATTTTCTTTGAATTGCCATATTGGAAGTCATTGTATGTAAGACATTTTCTCGATGTGATGCATATTGAGAAAAATGTATTTGACAGTGTTATTGGTACGTTACTCAATGTACCAGGAAAGTCTAAGGATGGCATCAATGCAAGATTGGACTTGGTCGATATGGGAATAAGAAATGAATTGGGTCCCATAAAGAAAGGAAATCGCACATATCTACCTCCAACCGCTTATACTCTATCTAGAAAGGAAAAAATTGTTTTGTGTAAATTTCTACACGAAGTTAAAGTTCCAGAAGGATACTCTTCAAACATTAAAACTTCAGTTTGTATGAAAGACCTCAAGTTAAAAGGTTTGAAGACCCATGATGCTCATATTCTAATGGAGCATTTGCTACCAATAGGTATACATTCAATTTTACCTGAAAAAGTTCGCCGAGCCATAACTAAATTATGTTTCTTCTTCAGGGAAATTTGTAGTAAAGTGATCGATCCTCAGAAATTACTGACATTGCAGAGGGAAATTGTTGTTACTTTGCGTGAGCTTGAAATGTATTTTCCACCCTCGTTTTTTGATATAATGGTTCACCTTACTGTTCATCTTGTTAAGGAGACACAACTTTGTGGGCCAGCTTATATGAGATGGATGTACCCGATAGAACGATATATGAAAATATTAAAAGGGTACGTAAAAAGTAGTAGTCGAGCTAGAAGGTTGTATTGCTGAACGGTACATTGTCGAAGAAGCTGCTGAATTTTGTACTGAATATCTATCAAATGTTGAATCCATAGGGCTTCCCATGTCTCGTCATTCGGGAAGATTATCAAGAGAAGGGATAATTGGAAAGAGACTATTGACTATATCAAGGACAGAATGGGAGCAGACACAATTGTATCTTCTGCACAATGATGATGAGGTTCAACCGTATGTTACAATACACACGGATCAGTTATCTAGTTTGAACATGAATAGGAATCAAAATTGGATAACTCAAGAGCACAATTGAAGTTTCATAACATGGTTAAAAAATCACATAAAGTCAAAGTTTGATGTAGACCCCGGATCAACTTCACAGAGATTGAGGTGGCTAGCAAATGGTCCGAGTTTACATGTCTTTTCTTACACCGGTTATGTAATTAACGGCTACACATTTTATACCAAAAAACAAGATGATCAAACCACTATGCAAAATAGCGGAGTCACTCTCGTAGCTGAAGCGATGCATATCTCAAGTGCAAAAGACAAGAACCCAATATATGCAAATCTATCATATTTTGGGGTTATCGAGCGCATATGGGAGCTAGACTACACAATGTTTCGTGTTCCCATATTTGGTTGCAAGTGGGTCGATAATAATAATGGCGTTCGGATTGATGAGTCAGGGTTCTTGCTTGTCGATTTTAATAGGGTGGGATACAAAGATGAGCCTTTTATTTTAGCGTCGCAAGCTCAACAAGTGTTTTATGTCATTGATCCTGCTGATGATAGATGGTCCGTTGTCCTATCGACTAATAAAATAAGTGATGATAACAATAATGATGAAGATGTTGGTAATGATCTTTTGTTTGCAACATCACAACCACATGAAATTGATTCAACTGATGATGGTTTATATCTTAGAGATGATCATGATGAGGGAATTTGGATTAATCCATCGTTTCATATCATTAATGGACAAACAAATGTGAATCCCACCAAGAAAAGAAGAAGGGCATCTTAATGTGTTTAATTGTTTTTAAGTCATGTAATATGAACTGAGTTCATGTAATTTAATTGTTTGATCTGCCATAATTGAGCATTTTGGTATTTAGCTTGAACTGTATGTAATTTTCTGCTTATACTATATGTAATTGTATACTGATTTTCTGCATATACTGAGAATTTTTATTGAACTTGAACTGATCATCCCAATATGAGCTGATCATGTAATTTAGCATTGATATATATATAGGTATTATTTGGAAGAAAAAATTATTATTTTGTAAGAAAAAATTATTATTTGGAAGAAAAAAAATAATTAAACAAAATTTGGAAGAAAAAATATGTTAACTAATTTGGAAGAAAAAAATTATTATTTGGAAGAAAACAAAATTATTTGGAAATTTTCTTGAACATAACTGATCATCCCAAAAGAATGAAGTCACACAACCCTATTACAATGCTCTTTTGAAAAAGCGCTGTAATAGGGTTTTAAAAAAATAAAATAAGGGTCTTTTAAAGCACTTTCTTCATAAGCGCTGTAAAAGGGTCACACAGCCCTTGGACATAATAAAACAAATAGGCATTTTATATATAAAACCCTATTACAGCGCTCTTTTGAAAAAGCGCTGTAATAGGGTCACACAGCCCTTGGACATAATAAAACAAAGAGACATTTTATATATAAAACCCTTTTACAGCGCTCTTTTGAAAAATGGCTGTAATAGGGTTTTTAAAAAATAAAATAAGGAGGTATTTTACAGCGCTTTCTACATAAGCGCTGTAAAAGGGTCACATATTGTTGCATATAATAAAACAAAGAAGCCTTTTAAAGCGCTTTGTATGAAAGCGCTGTAAATGGCTTTTAAAAAAATAAAAATAAGAGGTCTTTTACAGCGCTTTTTCACAAGCGCTTTAAAAGGCTTCTAAAAAAGCGTTGTAGTAGGCTTTTAAAAAATAAGATAATGAGACCTATTACAGCGCTTTTTCAAAAAAGCGCTGTAATAGGGTTTTATATATAACAGTAAACCTCTTCAGTTTCATCTTCAATACGTAAACTTCATACGAGTGTTTTCAGTTTCCTCTTCGTTCTCCTTCTCATTGCGAACCCTACGAACCCTACGAGTGTTTCAGTTTCCCTTGTTTCCTCCTCATTACTTACCCTCATTACCTAAACATCATACACCTGTTTCCTCATCATCTTCATCCTCCTTCTCACGTAACCATATATTTTTAGTCTTTGTTCTTCTTCGTTTCGTCTGCGAACCCCGTAACCCTATGATCGTTTCGTTTTCGTTTCGTCTTCATCGTATTCTGCGCTGTTCGTCTGCGAACTTTGTTTGCTGTTTATAATTTGAGGTACTTACTATATGAGTTTATTAGGTGGGATGGAATGAGAGTGGTCAGCCAATTGACCCCAACAGTTCAATGTTTGTAAGTTATATTGGAGCTGTTGTTCGTCAGAATATCCCAATCACAATAGATGATTGGAAAAATCAGGCATTGAAGGCTGCAAAAGATGTATTGTGGGCTGATATACAAGTAATTTTTTACTCCACTTTTTTACTTATAATTTTTTACAAGCTGCTTTGAAGTACTTTACTCAAACTATATCTTTATTTGGTTTGCAGACAGCTTTTGATGTTGACGAGGTGAGAAAGAGTTACGTGCTAAGAGTTGCCGGGAAAATACACCAGGGCTTTAGATCTCACCTCTCAAATTGCTATCTAAGAGACCGAGATGGCAAGATGAATGCGGAAGTTCCAAAAATATATACACATTATATATCAAATGAGGAATGGAGCGCATTCGTTGCAAAACGTTCGGACCCCGCGTTTGTTGTAAGTGATTAATTTATTATCATTTGTGTTTTATTATTCATATTCATAGCGTATTTTAAATTTTTACAAGAGTGTTATTTTTTTTATATCGAATATTAGTAAGGCAAATCGCGAGAGGGCAAAAATTATTCCCCACCCATACAAGAAATCTCGTGCGGTACATCATTTTAACTAAGCAAAAACTTGTAAGTAATTAAACATCATTTTATATAATGTGGTACATTATAAACTATACTTTCTAACTAATATTTTGTTTATGATATTAACGAGAATAGCTACAAGACACCCAATCCGATCAACCGTTGGGTCGTCATATATTGTGGAAGGAAGCTCGCGTAAATAAAGACGGAGTGGTTGATAACGAAAATGTTCAAAAAGTAATAGAACTTTGTGTAAGTATATTTATCACTTTAATATTTTTTAATATTGTATTTTAAAATTGATATTGAACTAATCTTTTTAATCCTACGTGTATATATTTTAGGCGAATCTCGAACAAAGTTCGGAAAATCAAGAGGACAACAAGGCTAGTTGCAGGGACATACTAGGTAAAGTGTTTAATGTTCCTGAATATTCCGGCCGCGTTAGGGGGAAAGGATTTGGTGTAACTTCTAGAAGCTATTTTTCACAAGAGAAGCGCCAAAATCCATCTAACGAGGAAGTATTAGAGAAGATCAAAGTATTAACGGAGCAAGTGGCATTCTTGGTGAAGACGGATATAGACAAGCAACTTGCGGATCAGCTCCAACGTGAAAATCAAATGCAGAGTGAAAACGCGAGTTGCAACGTTGGTCTCAAAAGTCTTCCTGAGGTAATAATTACTTAATAAAATAAGAAATTCATTCACTAATTGTTTGAAATACTTATGTATTAACCATTGATTTATGGTGTCACTCCATGCGTGTTGTGCTTATCCTCCCCTACTCATCGGAAGGTCGGAAAAGGAACATTGTGCAATACTCTGGGCGAAGTATTGCACAACACACCGATCCCTGCGGGCCATGTCAGAGTATCACCAGTTATTGCTTTGGAACCAAATGCACCGTTGCCGGCACCGGACAACGATGCAGATCTGAATTATTTGGGCGAAGCAATTGGCAGTTAGGTTGCATTGCCTAAACATCTTGTTGCCCTTGATAAGGTATGTTTTATTAATTGAAATGCATGTTTAATTGATTATATTTAATTGCTGAATTTTTTCCGATGTTAACTTTAATTTCACATTTATTTAGATTCAAACAAAGCCTAAAGGGAATGATAAGAAGATTCCCAGAAACGAAACAGTCACATCGTCCGAAAAGGTTTGTCACATTTATTCTGTAAGGTTTGTCATTTTTCAGATTCAATAAACTAACAAACTGATTAACCTCATTTTTTCAGATTCAATCCAATAAACCACCCGCACAGCAAGCCAGCAAGCCAGCTGCCGCACCACAACTTGATGTTCGTGTTAAAAATAAAGCCGACAAACTTCAAAAATTGGAGGGTAATAAAGCTGGCAAACTGAAAAAGCTTGAGGGTAATAAAGCGGCCAAAGTTGCTGCTCAAAAACTGGATCGTGTAAAATCAGTTGCTACTCCTGCTCCTAAAATAAGTCAGCCACGACTTGCTCGATATAGGTCGTGTCTTGACACACTGGCAAAAAAAAAAAGGGTAGCGACAACGATTCACGAATAATAAGCATGGATAAAGCTATATTCGGAGATGAGTATGAAGAATTTTTTGAAAAAGAGCACATATACGAACTTCTCGACCATAAGGAGCTGAGTGCTACTGTCATCAGCTTATACATGAGGTAAAAATTACTTTTAATTGCATTTATTTGTAATTAATTTAATTTATTGGTAATTAATCTAATTTGAAATTTTCATTGAAGGTTTTTGTATGAGAAGTTCGTGTGCACGCGCAAATTGTCAACTAGATTTTCATTATTGTCTCTGCATAAAATTTCGATGCTTAAACACGATCCGGTGAATGTAAAGAAATACATTGTAGATATACTATTAGGAAATAAAGAGAAGGATAAGTTGTTCCTTGCACCATATAATTCAGAGTACGTAGTTATATATTCTTTATTTATATCTTTTTTAATTTATGAGATCTTAATTTATTAGTTGTGTAAACCAAATTTTTGTTGTTGTAGGGCACATTGGGTGCTATTTGCAATCAATGCGACCTCTGAAGTTATATACTACCTAGATCCCTTGCACGACCATTACAACAATCACCCCGAGATAAAGACTATGTTCGACACGTAAGTAATATTCATTTATTTTTTACATATATATATAAATAATGTGTTTGTTAATACTATAATAATCACATTTTTTTATTCAATAGTGCTTTACAAGTTTTTCGAGCTCAAAGAGGTGCTACAGTGTCGAAGCAAAAGTCAAATAACATCACATGGATTCCAATAAAGGTTTGAAATATATGCTTTTAAAATTTCATTTACAATCAATGCACAAATAATTATTGACTTATATGTTTTGTTTTATAGTGCCCTCGTCAAACTAACAACATCGATTGTGGGTACTATGTATTGCGATTCATGAAGGAGATTGTTGATAAGAATCAAATTATAATCCCAGAAACGGTATGGTATTTTCATTATTTGATTTTCATATATAAACTATGTATATATTTGATTCTAACTTATTTATGTTCAATTTTTATATCGCACAGTACTTTGACAATTCCAGTCCAACATATTCTGAAGAAGATCTAACAGAAATAAAGGAAGACTGGTGTCAGTATGTGATTGAAATGATGATTATTTGATTTGCTGGGAAATGGCATGCTGCAAGGGAATATGGTAGTTCTGTGCTGTTTGTGAATATGTAGTTGTGAATATGAATATGTAGTTGTATGAAAATGATAGTGAATCTGATAGTTATAAGAATAGGTAGTTGTGAATATGTAGTTCGGGGCTGTTGTGAATATGTAAATATGAACTGATTGTTGTGAATATGTAGTTCTGTTGTTGTTGTGTACTGATTCTTGTGTACTGATTGTTTTGTAGTGCTGTTTTGTTGTTGTTGTGTACTGATTGTGAACTGATTCTGGAATAAAAATTGTGAACTGATTGTGGATTAAAAGACAGCAGCGCTTTCTAAAAAAGCGCTTTTTAAAATTTACAGCATTTTTAATAAAACTAAAAAAAAAAAGCACCTTTTACAACGCTTTCTCAAAAAAGCGTTGTAAAACATGCATTAGAATGCACCTATTACAACGCTTTTTTTGAAGAAGCGCTGTAAAAGGTGCATAATAATGCATCTATTGAATGCACCTACTACAGTGCTTTCTGGAAAAAGCGCTGTAAAAGGTGCATAATGCATCTATATGAATGCACCTATTACAGCGCTTTTTCAAACAAGCGCTGTAATAGGGGCATAATAATGCATCTATTGTTACAGGGATTTACAACGCTTTTCTAAAAAACGCTGTAAAATGTGTATAACAAGCGCGCAATATATCCACATTTTTTACAGCGTTTTTTTTTTTTTTTTAAAAAGTGCAGTTGTATCTTTTTACAGCGCTAGTAACTACATCGGTTATTTTTTTGAAAAAGCGCTGTAAATGGCTTTAAAAAAGCGCTGTAAAATGTGTATAACAAGCGCGCAATATATCCACCTATTTTACAGCGTTTTTGTTTTTTAAAAAGCGCTGTTGTATCTTTTTACAGCGTTAGTAACTACAACGTTTTTTTTTTTGAAAAAGCGCTGTAAATGGCTTAAAAATAGGGGTGGCTAATATATTCCTTTGAGTGTGTTCATGCTTGGTAAGCTTACTTTAAGCGTGATCCCCTGATCAATAACAGTTATATAAATAAATAATTTTTTTGCTACCTACATCCATTTTTGCAAGTTATACCCAAAACTCTTTTTTAAAAAATTAAAGATCCAAACTACTCTTTCACTGTTTATACTTCTAAAACTATTATTCTTTATTGCTTTCTCTTCATCACTTACCACATATCTCATCTCATATGTAAATTTAATGTTTAATTGCAATTTTAGTCCCTTTATTTTTTCTGATTCACGAAATAGATTTCTCTATTTTAAAAGTCGACAGTTTTGGTTCCTCCCTCTGATTTTTTAACTAAAAAGTGATGATGTGAGATGTTTAAATAATGTGACATATGATAGGATGATGTAGAATGATTAATACCTATGAAATTGATATACAACGTAATAAAAACTTAGATTTCAACTTCGGAAATTTTTCATATTTTTAATTTAATTAATGATATATGAATAATTAATGCATTTAGATTGTTCTATATTATAGAATTGTATGTCACGTCATTAAAAATATGTCAAATCGTCATTTTTTTAGTTCAAAAATATGAAAGAGGGACTAAAATTGTCGACTTTTAAAATAGGGGACCAATTTTTGTAAATTGGTAATAATAGAGGGACTAAAGCTACAATTAAGCTAAATTTAAAAAGTAGATAAAAGATTGAAGGAACTTTTAAGGTGTTTTCTACTAAGGTATGTCAACTTATTGAGTTGCATTTTGGGTTCATGTTTTTTTCACAGTTCTTAAAATCTTATGCGAACTCAGTTCACGTATGCAAACTGTGATCACGTAAGACTTGAAATTTAAAAATTTACAGACAGTACACATATATAGTTCTTGTAAACGTACGTAAACTAAGTTTATGCATGCATAAACTATTTGATATTTTGCTAACTACGTAAACTTAAATTGCGTATCCTTATTTGAACTTAAATTGCATCAACATACTTAAACTTAAATTGCATAAAGTGGACTAAGTTTATGTATACATAAATTATTTGGCTACATGTTAACTATGTAAATTTAAATTGTATATGCTTACTTGAATTGAAACTGCGTCAACATACTTAAACTTAAAATGCGTAAGGTTAATTAAGTTACATATGCATAAATTGTTTAATATTCTCCTAACTTGTAAACTTAAATTGTGTATGCTTACTTGAACATAAATTGCTTCAAAATACTTAAACTTAGATTGCGTAGGGTGAATTAAGTATATATATACATAAACTATTTGACATTATGTTTACTATGTAAACTTAAATTGCATATGCTTATTTTAACTTAAATTGCGTCAACGTACTTAAACTTAAACTACGTAAGGCTACTTGAACTTAAACTGTGTAAGCTACGTGAATTCAGTTTGAGTAAACAATTATAATTAAGTTTTCAAACTTGTTAAAATAGTGATGAATCAGTGGTAAATTAGTGAATGGTAGCGAAAATTGATAAAAGAGAGAATAAATTAATAGATGAAATGGGAGAAGAAAGATTAATGATAGGCTTTGTAAATTTGATTTGTTTACAAAGGTAATTTGATCATTTCAAAAATAACAGGAATGTAACTAGCAAAAATGAGAGTGTGACTAGAAAACGTGATAAAAATTATAATAGGACCTCACGTTTTTCTTTGATCTCGAGCAACAATCAATTTTTTCTCTTATTTTGATTTCCAAAATAAAAGTTAGCTGATTTCTAGGGGGATTTATGGTCATTATTTAGTTAGAAATTTTTTTTTTAAATTGTTTTTTCTCATCTTTTATTTAAATAACTTGTTTCAATATAAATTTAAATTTAATATCGTCCTAGTGTGACATTGTTTTATTTTTCTTCTTGTTGCAGTGTTTGTTTGATTTTAGATTGACTGATTAACGTGTTACAAATATAGAGATATGAATATTACGAAGACTTTAAATTTATGAAATTTATAGACGTCTTATTTTATACTATTAACTTGGATGTTATGAATTTATTCTCAGATTTATTATTTTCAATTTTAACTACCTTGAATTTGTGTTGTTATTGATATA
>JBBPBQ010000001.1:33001733-33161505 GCA_037974755.1 Cicer yamashitae | reverse complement strand
TGAACTTTGTAAATTCAAGAAGAAAATAATCAATTGATTGTGTTTAACATAAGTATGTTTATTTGGTTAAGTTTGTTTATATTCATTTTGGAGATAGTATTTCTTAAACAATATTTCTCCGTGCATAGTACAAGTTTAAAAATCAATTGTAAAAGTATTTATTTTTTTTTTCACATTCAATATATATATATATATTTGAATTTTACTTTCAATTTTCATTTTGTTAACAATAATATTTATTATTATAGTAAGCATTATATAAAACCATTCATCATTACTGCATATTTTATGGGGAAAATAATATAGTGATCATTTTCTACTATGAAGATTGTAAAAATAGGGTGAAAAACAAGATGGAAGATTATTTTCTTGCTAATTGTTTGATTACTTATATTGAAAGACAAATTATTGATTTTATGATATGAAAGAAGACGCGCATGATTTAAATAAAGTCATAAAAAATATATTTAACTATTATAATTTGTTATTACATTTTTGAGCCCTCGTATCATGAAATCTTGGATCCGTTCCTAACGAAGAGGCATTGATTAAAAAAAAAAAAAAAATTGTATTTAGGGATTTAAGATTTTAAACAAAAATTGAATTGAATTGAATTTAATTTAATTTAATTTATGTCAATGACATGTCATGTTTGACTAACTATTGACAAACCATAAGTTAACGGAAGATCTTAATTAAAAAAAAAATATATTAATTCAATGACTTGATTACAACTTTTGTTTAATTTAATAATTTACTTAAAAATTTTCAAATAATTTATCAGTTTACGTACAATTGCAAATAGTTTACAAATATTTTACGCATGAATCGTAGGAATGACTTATAACTGTATGATTTTTGTTTTTATGGTAAGTATGATTATTATTTGTTTTTGACAGAATAGATCTGTATGATTTAAATGATTCAAAACCATTTCATATGTTATTACTTTTTTTAGTACAATATAGTATTTGTTTTTTTTTTACTATTTTATATTATAGTATTTGAGGAATGTCAACAACACATTTCTAATACACATTTTTTAATATATTTTTTATGATTGTTTAAAATTCATATAGATTTCACTAAATTATGTGGATCTCATATGAATTAGATAGAACTCATGTAAATTTTAACTAATTCAAGAGTATGTGTTATAAAGTATGTATTAATGAGTGTGTTGCTAAAAATATTCATAATATTTTATGTACAAAAAAAAGTACAATACACTTTTTTGGTGTTTAGTATTTTTTTCTTTCCTCTTTTATTTGTGGAATCTACCTTCCATCCCACCTATATACCTCCAACCCTAAAAGCACATGAAAATATCATTTTACCCTTTTATTTTCTGCCACTTGTTAATGTCAAATTTTTTGAACATTTCTATAATTTCAAATCTCTGATTTTTTTTTGAAATTCTAGAAAAATTGAATTTCAAAAATTTCGTGTTCAATTAAATATTGAATTTTTTAAAATTTTTTGAAAAAGTTGCATTTCAAAAGATTCATATTAAACCAAATTTTCAAAAATTTTAAAAATTCTTGAAAAATTGCATTTGAAAAGCTTCGTGTTCAAACCAAATTTTTTAAATTTTAGAAAAGTTGCATATTGAAATTTTCATATCCATTGAAAGTTTTGAAATTTTATATTTCAAAATTTTCACATTCAACAAAATTTTTGAAGTTGAAAAAACAAATTATTTGTATTTCAAAAATCTACCAAATTGTTGAAAAGGACACAAATATATTATCATATGTTTTAGGGGTAGGAGGTATAGGTGGGGAAGAATGATAGAATCTTCATCTTAATTATGTATTCTCTATCAAATTTTGATGGAGTGGTCAATACAAGCCCATTACTATCAGACGAGTACATTTTACGGGTTTGACTTTTTACACACTGTTTTTCTAGATTTTTAATTATAGATTTAAACATGAATGCAAATAAGAAATTTGATTTTAACTCCTAAAATAAAAAATTTCAATTTAGTTTTTAAAAAATTACAAAAAAATTAATTTTAGTTCATACAAAATGTTCATGTTGAACCTATTTTTTTTAATTAAATCAACTAATAGTAGGATCAAACCAATGAATAAAAATATATTTTACACCACACATTATAAAAAGATACATTATACATTAACTGATTAAAATAAATTTTATTACAAAAACTAAGGTAGCACAAAAAAGTTGCACTATCCTAGAGCTGGATTTTGACTCATTACCCTATGATTGCTCTAGAGCTACTTTATTCAAACTCACATAGACTGCCATTGTTATGTTAATTAGTGAGTACTATTTTGAATTTACATCAATGGTAAATAGAGTGGATGGCTTAAGTCCTGAAGCCATTTTAAATTGTTTCCTTATTGAATTGCATGAGTAAATTAGAAGGGATGTGAAAGCCATCAACCCCTAGCAATTTAGGCAAAGCCATAGCATTAGCCAAACTATGTGAGGACAGATATACCAATTGCAACAAACCCAAATGCACACCCAACCTAAATATATATTCCTACCTAACCACACCTTATAATTCCATAAACACTACCCCTACACCAAAAATACAGACCACCACAAAACCCACCTTACCTCTTTTGTTATCAACCCCACCAACCAAGACTACATACCCAAACAAGAGAAATCGAAACATAAACAAATATCACCTGTTGAAATTAAGCTGAGAAGAGGGCTCTAAATTTTCAAGAGTATCAAAATTTTATTTTTATAGTATAAAAATTTATATAATAAAAAAATATAGTATACAAAATTATATAGTTAAAAAAGTTTAATATTTTAGTGGTTTAATGTTTTTTTCTCTTAAACTTTAAGTCTTAAGTTCTAAATTTATAAATAGATGGGTGCTTATGGTTAAATATGTACAAAAAGTAACAGACCTATTTTTATTCTTACACTAAAATTAGAATCTTAAATGGCAAAAAAGTTTTGCTTATCGATTCTCTTTTATCAATAATTTTTCTTCTCTACTCTTCATATTAGTTTTCATAAGAATCTCTTTTATCAATAATTTTTCTTCTCTACTCTTATCTCAAAAAATTTCTCTCTTGTTAAGATGATTGCTAAATTTCTCTCTTGTTGATCACATCAAATATAAGAAATTCATTATCATTATTTTAGTCATAAGATCCAAGATGAATTGATTGATATGTATAAAAAAAACATAACAAATTGATTAAATATCGCATTAATGAATTTTATCATCATTATATCACTTATAAAAAATAAAATATCTATATATAAAAAATAGAACATCAAATTCAAATTTCGCATACGGTACCAAAATTTTCAAGGACGGCTCCGCTTACAAATTTCCTAATAGGAAATTTCTTATGTTTAAAGGTGTCAATTTTATGAGTCCGCTATTTTTTTTGCCTCAACTCACATGTTGGAAGGATAAAAAAATTCTATGACTAAAAAGACCTCACTAAAGGAAGTTCCTAAAGCTAAAAGTCCCCAAAATTATGTGAGTTAAATGGGCTCATAGGCCTATTTTTTCAAATTTCTCTTTTGTTTTTTTCAATAAATACTAAACAAAATTATTGAGGAAAAAAATATTTCAAAATTTTTTGTTCCAATAAAATAAAAGATTTTGAAAAATTTTCCATCATTTTTGAGAAATTTCTTTTCGACTTTTTTTCAAAAAAAAAAAAATACTCAATTGACAAAACAACTAAGTTATGAATTCCCTCACTTAAGTCCACAAAAAATAATAAAATAATCGACTAAGTATTTTTGTAAAGTAGATCTTAGATAAGGTACGAACCATGGTTCAACATGAGAGTAGAGCCAAAACAACTTTTAGAACAAACCATGAGAATTATGAGTTGCATGTGATGTCGATCGGACGAACTAATGTCCCAACAACATTTCAATGCTTGATGAACAAGATTTTTCATAATATGTGTTTTGGGTCGGACTCACCTTCACCTAGGTCAAGCCTGATATGAATTCGACTCGATCTAGTAGGCAAATCTACAAAACCTTCTCGAAAATAGGGCAAGCCATTCACCTTGATCGATCCAAAGCGACAGTCTAGTCTAGATCACTTGGACTTCCAATCACAACAACTAGATGGCAAGGATAAGATTCAGAGATGACAGGTGTAGTAGTTCATCTGAAATGTATCCATTTGAACCATTTGATAGAAATCTCGTTATGATCATAGGCACTAAATGGCGACCGCCTACTCATAAGCAAATAAGCACATGTCCATCATCAAATGGCACTCTGAGGATCACTGATCGACTCCTGATGGTCATTAGAAAAACATTCTAGAAACCCTAGAAAGAGTCACTAAATAAACTGGACTCCTTGTGTCATAAAAGAGCACACAAATTCTATCTTAATTACCTCTCATACTTTGGCCAATTCTTACTTGATCTTCAGAGTGTTTGCAGGTACACCACCCTCGACGAGAAGCTGATAGAGAAAGCTGACCATTGTTACCTCTTCTCATACACTAGGATACTCAAGGCCAAGCTCCAATATTCAGCCTTTCTAGTAATGAATAGTGGCGCCGTTTGTGGGAATCTCCTAATCCACATCCCACCATTACCTTTCAGAGTTCTTGAGTTTGACCCATGGCTCCCAAAAAGACCACCATTAGGACGACGAATGTGACGATTGGTCATCATCCACTCAACTTGATGGCCTCACGACTACTCCATCCACCAATCCGACATCAATACTTGAAGTTCTTGACTAGCCACAACCTAAAGCAGAAGGCGGCGCCACATAACTTCTCTATATGCTAGTCGTTATCGTTTGAAGACAATCTCGCCTTATCGACGAGAAAAATGAGCGCCTAGCAAGGGTCTAACACAACCATAACCTAATTCCAGGCAATAGTCTGGTTATTCAAGAAACCTCAATCTTCGTCCCCAAAGGCCAAATACCTCACATAAATTTAGTGTCAACCACTTGACACCGGTCGTCCCGCCAATCTCCATCAGTAGTAATGTACATTAAAAAACCACCAAGGGAAGGGTCTTCGTCTCACAACCGCAGTAATAGCTAGAAAGGCGACAGCCCCTGGAGAAGGACAATGAGCCATTCACTACACCGGAGTCACTCCCCTCATTGCCGAAAACATAGCTACCTTGAAAGTTTCGACAATGAAAGGCCTCACCAGAATACTTTCTCGAACAAGACGAATGACTACTCAATCCCTAAGTCGTTGGAGAAACCACCCCTGATGGACAGTTACGATGGAACGAGGGACTCGAACGACCACGTTCAAGGGATTGACACCTTCTTTGAATTTTGTAATGCTCGTGGACAGAGTTGTTAGGAAATTTACAACTCACTTCATTGCATTTCATAAACAACCAAAATCATTCTAAACTTTGGGATCAATCCGAAAAAATAAAGAGAACCTTTGCGGACTTACATAGAAAGATTCACAAGGGAAGTTGTACACATCAGGGATGCGAACAATAAAATCAAAACCTACATCCTAAGGCAATGACTGAGCTGTGGTAGTGACTTCGCAAAAGCATTACGCTAAGTACCCTAGAGTTTCAACAACCTGCTGGAAAGAGAAATGGATTACATACAATATGAAGAACATTTCAAAGCCAATGAAGCCATATTTGATTCTAGCAAACACGAAAACAAACTAGAAAGTGAAGTAGCAATGTCAATCACAAGATAAAATAAGGTTTGAATTGGGACCATTTTAAAATTTTGATTCACGTGCTTAACTTAAATTAACTCAAGATCAATCTTGGTTGAAACAGAATGTCCAGAATGTTCTGGATATGTTGCAAGTAAATAAAAAAAAATTAGTTTATAATGAAGTGTGATTTATGTGTGCAAATAATTAAAGATCAGAAAGATCACAGACAAAAAGTATACTAGTTCACCCAACTTGGACAAGTCTAGTCCTCACAGCCGTGAGATTTTCACTATGTGCTTAAGAACTAGAATGTTCTCCTTTACACTTGTTCTCTTGATCACACATTGATCAATTACAATTTTCACCTTTCAACCTAGAAAGGATTTTTACAATCACCTTCTAGCCTTGAAAGGATTTTTACAAACACACTCAATCTCATAAAAGATAGACTTGAGTTATAAATGATGTGTATGATAAAAGTGTTTCGGATCTTGAAACTTCTCAACACTTGTTTGAGATAAATAGAGACAAACTTAGTAAATGATGTTCCATAAATATAGTGAAGAGAGTTGAAGTTTGCTTCAAGAGTTTTTGACTTGTTATTACTTGAACAAGTATTGGTAGAATTGTAAATTGAACTCTTGCCTTCATCTTCCAATTGATCTTCAATTTATAGATGATAAAAGGCTTTGAATATTCAGTTTAAACTAAATATAGTCGGTGGACACACAATTAAACATGTGTTTATATTGCTGCCCAAAACGTTCTTTACAAACAAAGAACGTTCTTGCTTTTGGGTCTCATGGAAAACGTGAATGAGCTGTGAAATGTCAGTTGGTATTGTTTCAAGTTAGATCTATGTAGAACTTTTTGCAGAATAATGTCATTATAATTTACTTGCGTCCTTGCTCAAAACTCATCAATTTGGAGATCAATCTCGTCATTAGTCTAGAGGTTGTTTTCCTCCTTTGAGCATTCAGCTCGAGTTATGGGCTTTACCATTGTTTTCCTCCTTTAACTTGTGGTTTGGACTGTGAAAATTATCTGTTTTAATTATATCTTTAAAAGAGAATAACCAGAACGTTCTTCGTTTCCGTTTTGAGTGAGTGTTGGACTGAGAGCTTTTAACAGTTGATTGGTGTCAGTATTTTTCTACTTTCAGGCTGCCTTTCGGTAGAGATGCAGCATCAGTGTCTTATCCTTCTTGTCCTAGCTGTACTTGTTTCATAGACCATCAATCTAGAGGCACATCTTGTTATAGTTCTTGATGTTTTGATTTGCTTCTTTTAATATTTTGGGAAAAGTTGTCCAAAATGATCTTGTGTGAATATAGTTGGTACTTTCGCAAACTAGAATGATGTTGTTTGAAGAAGGCTTGTACTTTTCACAGACCAGAATGATCTTGGTTTGACTAGACTTAAATGCTGTCAAAAACTAGAACTTTCTTTGTTTTTTCCAGACTGCTTTTTTTGTATAAACTAGAAGCATCTTTCTTTTTCCAGAATGGTCATTTGATAAACTAGAATGATCCTATAATAAACCATAATGATCTTGATAAACAAGAATGATCTTGATAAACCAGAATGATCTTTTAATAAACCAGAATGATCATTTGATAAACCAGAATGATCTTTTGGTAAACTAGAATGATCATTTGCTAAACCAGAATGATCTTGATAAATATTTCATCAATCTGGAGATCAATCTGCATGTTTATTTTTGAAATTAGGCTTTCAAACCTTGACTTTTAATTGCTCATTAAATGTTGGAAAGACCATGTGTGAAATGCCAACTGATTTACTACATGTTGCTCTTCTAAAAAGATCCATTTTTGTCAATTGTTCTTTAATTGAATAACCAGAACATTATGGTGAATTTTCTTCCATTATTCTATTAAAAAATGACTTAATAAATGACTCAATCTTGAAAT
This sequence comes from Cicer yamashitae, assembly GCA_037974755.1. Lineage (NCBI taxonomy): Eukaryota > Viridiplantae > Streptophyta > Magnoliopsida > Fabales > Fabaceae > Cicer > Cicer yamashitae. The sequence continues at coordinate 33,153,937 of JBBPBQ010000001.1, read as the reverse complement.
GATTTATTCTTCAAAATTGATTCTTGTCAATTTTCCTAACTGATATGACTATTTATGAATGCAATGAACTTGTTCATCATGAGAACATCATTTCATAATAATTGAGAATGTACTTATGCACTTGCTGATGGCTTCTTGCTTGTTCACTTATGCAATTCATGTTCCTTAAATAAAACTCAAGTGCAATCATTAGTAGATCACCATTCATAAAACTTAATCATTTATTTCATAAGGTTTGTTGTCATTAAAACATATATCAAAAATTTTTTTACCTCAACAATCTCCCCCTTTTTGATGATGACAAATCTTTTGAATAAAACTAAAGTTTTATGGATGGATACAAATAAAATGCAAGAATGTTCATAGATATGTAAATAAACTCCCTCTAAACACATGCAAGAGTTTAATGCTTAACATTTTAATTAAAGTCCCCCTAAACATATGCAAGAGGTTAATTCTTAACATTCTTCATTAATTACTTTCATCCTATATCCATCGTATATTTCTCTCCCCCTTTTGGCATCCATCAAAAAGGTTGGGGAATAAAGAATGAAGTACAAATGTAGGGAGCAATAACATGAGTATACTGCACATAGAAATCATGTGGTTGATCAATGCATTCATATATCAAAATTGTCAAGTTTGCATTTAACATCAAGGAACATAGCATGTATGATGATCAATAATCATTTTAGTCAATATTGCAATCAAGATATGGATAATGATAACAAAAGCAATATGACATAATTATATGCAAGCATTTTAACACACTCGAAAAGCAGTCAATGAATATTTCTTTTCATTTTTAGAAAAAACAATGAGTTGACTTCAGTTTTAAGAAAAAGAATATTTTCTAAAAACTCCCCTTGAATATTATGAAATTAATATTCTTTAATATTTCAAAATTCAATTACACAACCAAGACGTCTCTTTGCTCTTTGTCCTCTTTCACAAGAGACCACATTTCAATTTAAACATGATCAAGCTTACTGTTAGAAATAGATCAATTTTTCATTTTTAGAACTAGAGAAAATGAGCACATACAGCGAAGCAAAATAAGATGAATGTGACATCATGTCAAATATAATTTCTCTCTTTACAAAACATTCTTATGCTAATAATGTTTGTATTTTTCAAAAATTAATTTTTTAAATGGATCAAAAATATGCCAAGAGATTTGCTCACATAAAAATAATGTTTTTTCACAAAGTTTTTTGAAAACACACAAATTAACAATAAGGCACATGTTCAAGCTTACTTTCATTAGTAAGTGTGTATGAGACTTTTTGATTGTTGCTATTTCTATCTATCATGCTTAAAATATATTTAAACACTTGAGATCAGTTTTCACAAAAGAAGGATGCAACAAATAAGACTCATTTGCAAATACATATATTAATATGCCTCATAATGCTCACATCAATTTTTGACTTCATGCCATAGTCTTTTTGGATTACTTTTGAGTTTTAAAGCAAAAAGAGACACAAATCATTTTCATGAAGACCAAACATATATTCTGTTGTTGAAATCCTTCAAAAATAAATCATAAACAAGGATATATATTAAAAATATGTTGAAGAAGGATATTTTTCAAAAGCCACATTATAAACTCAAATTTTCTTTCTATTTTTTAAACCATATTCAAAATATTATACTCAAGCATCAAGCAAAGTATAAGCTACTTAATATATGTAAAACAATTGGAGAAAATGATAGACAATGCTTTCAAGGACATAAAGAGGTGAATTTGCAACAAAATAATGAATTCATTAACATTTAACATGATAATTTGAAATATGTTATTGAGCCAAGTGTGAAAAAAATCATTCTATTAATTATACTTGACAAAATAACCTTTTGTTTAACCATTAAAGACATTAATTCATTTTAAAATCTTTATGACAAGGACAATAATGTTGAGCATCAAGCTAGATTTACACACTTGTTTACATCATCATGAAAAGTGGAAGAAAAGAGTGAAAACATGTTGAATTTAGGATAGGAATTAGGCTTCTGCATGTACAAGTAATGACAAAGAGTAGTGTAATCAATTAAACTTTAAATTCATACATGCATAAAAAATAGTATGCATTCTTAATTTTAAGAGCATCCAATCAATCACATAATATCATTGCAGTAAATATCTTCATGCTTATCATGATGTAAATATCATAAGAATTGGGATTGAGTGTACCTTCTTTAGTGATTCAATGACGAGAAATCTTCGAATATTTTGGACCTTCTCTTCATGCTCATTCATTTATCTTGATTGATGGTCGAAATGAGACAATTTAGCTTTTGTTGTTGAGAGAGTTCCTCCATCATGACATTAATTCAAGATTGTTCTATTTTGGCTTAATTGATTGATTTTTGGCTATGTTTGAAATATTGTAGACACATTGTTATCATATTTTTTGAATATCAATCAAGTTCTTATTTTACATTGTGTCTTCCAATAATTTGATCTTGATGAGATGTTTTGGAGAAAATGTCAATAGTGAGGTAGGTGTAGGAGTGCTAAAAGTAAATGGTTAAAACTCATTTAGAAGTTGTTGATGGGCAACATTAGTTTTGAACCATATCATCATTTCAAAGTCTTCAACCATATCATCATGATAGGCAACATTAGTTTTGATTGGATCAAGCATATTCACTGTCAAGAACGTTCGGCTTTTGTGGAGAACGTTCTGGTACTGCTTCTCGAATGAAGGTATGAACCTTTTTGCTTAAATTGATCATTCTCTCATTTTTGTTTTGTTTTGCCACTCCATGATTAGACTTCGAAATTTTTGAGGATGATGTTTAAACATTATCAACTTTGTGATTTTTCCAAAATTAACATTGTAGTTATTTTTCTTCACCATCCTATCATTCATCGTGAAAATCAACATATTCATCAAACATAACATTCATAATTTCATCTATGATTTGGGCATTGAGATTTTATATTCTATAATATATATAGAATGTAGAGTATTCAAAAAATATGCTTTGATGACATTTTAAAACAATTATCCCATACTTTCTTTATCATGCAAAACATAGTAATGACATTCAAAAATGTGAAAGTATGATATACTTTGCTTTCTATTTTTCCAAAATTCATATGAATATACGTTCAAGATATTTTCTAATAGAGGCAAGATTAAAAACATGACAAACAATTTTTATGACTTCTCCCCAAAATTATTTTTCAACACTTGATTCATTTAAAATTGTTCTAGCCATTTCTTGTAATTAATTTTTTTTTTAATAAAATCAGCTCCATATTGTTGGAAAGTTCTTTGATGAGAAAATCATGTGAAATATCATTTTCATCAAAGAATGATTTGAAGAATGGTGTTTCAAATTTCCGTTGATAATTTCTTATAGAAATGACAATTCTTTTTCAAAAGACTTAAAAACATGATTTGGTTGGAAATTCATCTAAGTATAAAACATAAGAATTTTTCTTTAAAATGAAACATGAGGATGTTTGTTTTACCTCAACCATTGGGGTTTAAAAAATAACTTTAAAACCAATTTTACAAAGTTATCTTTCACATATCAAATATCCTTAATCTATGCAAAATTATTTCATGTGGAATTAAGATGTCCAATTTCATGTACCCTTGTAAAAACATGTGGAATTAAGATGTCCAATTTTGTTACAGTAAAAGCATTTTGTTTTGCATTTTTCTTCTTTTCTTTATGGTACAAAACCGTTTTCATAGAGTTTTTGCTTTTGAGATTTTTCAAAATCAAGTCCGGCTTTTTAAAAAATTCCTACTTGAGATCCCCTAATTTTTTGGAAAGTTACAGTGGACTTTATAAGGTTTGATAAATCATTTTTAAGTTTCTCAATTTCTGTGTTTTGAGCAAAACATTCTCCTCATGAGTTGTAGAAGGTTCTGGACAATTTTTCTCAATGGTTTCATTTAGAATTTTTTCAGACATTTTGAAATGAGATTCTTGCATGCATTGTATGACATTTCTGAGTTCTTCATTCATTGCTTGGGCTTTCTCTTTTACTTCTTTTTCCTTACAGTGTTTTTTTAATAAACCACATTTTTTAGGAAGAAAGTTTGAATCCCATAAAAGATTATCAAATTCTTTTTCAATTTGTTCACATAAAGGACAAAGTTCGGAAATGGTTACCTCATTATTTTCTAAGTTTTCCATTAAACACATGTTGGCTTCTGACATTACTTTTTCTTCTTGATTCTTTTCCTCTAACACTAAATAAGTGCTCAATCTTAGAGGCAGAGCTCTGATACCAATTGAAGTAGCAATGTCAATCCCAAGAAATGGGAGGTTTGAATTGTGACACTTTTAAAATTTTGATTCATGTGCTTAATTTAAATTAACTCAAGATCAATCTTTCTTGAAATTGAATGTCCATAATGTTCTGGATATGTTAGAAGTAAATAAAAAAAATTAGTTTATAATGAAGTGTGATTTGTGTGTGCAAAAAATTTAAGATAAGGGATATAAAGATCACACACAAAAAGTATACTGGTTCAACCCACTCGAGCTAGTCTAGTCCTCACAACTGTGAGATTTTCACTATGTGCTTCAGAACCAAAATGTTCTCCTTCACACCTTTTCTCTTAATCACACATTGATCGATTACAATCTTCAGCTTTCAACCTAGAAAGGATTTTACAATCACCTTTCAACCTTGAAAGGATTTTTACAAACACATTCAATCTAACATAAAAGATAAACTTGAGTTACAAATGATGTGTATGATAAAAGTTTTTGGATCTTGAAAGTACTCAACACTTCTTTGAGATAAATAAAGACAAACTTAGTAAATGATGATCCAAAAATATAGTGAAGAGAGCTAGAGTTAGCTTGAAGAGTTTTTGACTTGTTATTACTTGAACAAGTGTTGGTAGATTTGTAAATTGAACTCCTGCCTTCATCTTACAATTAATCTTAAATTTATAGATGATAAAAGGCTTTGAATATTTAGTTTAAACTAAATATATTCAGTGGACACACTTCCCAAGTACTGTTTCAGTGAATGAGCTGTGAAATGTCAGTTGGTACTGTTTCAAATCAGATTTATGTAGAATAATGTAAGTACAATGTACTTGCGTCCTTGCTCACAACTCATCAATTTGGAGATCAATCTTGTCATCAATCTGTAGGTTGTTTTCCTCCTTTGGGCATTCAGCTCTAGTTATGGGTGAACCATTGATTTAAGCAGTCTTGATACTCTTTAACTTGTGGTTTGGACTTTGGAAAATTATCTATTTTAATTATTTCTTTAAAAGAGAATAACCAGAATGTTCTTTTGTAAAACCAGAACGTTCTTCGTTTATGTTTTGAGTGAGTGTTGGACTGAGAGCTTTTGACAATTGTTTGATGTCAGTCTTTTTCTGCTTTGTACGCAGCCTGCCTTTCTGCAGAAATGCATCATTAGTGTCTTATCCTTGCTGTCCTAGTTGTACTTGTTTTCATAGACCATCAATCTAGAGGTACATTTGTTATGGTTCTTGATGTTTTGATTTGCTTCTTTTAATCTTTTGGGGAACGTTGTCCCAAATGATCTTGTGTGAATATAGATGGCACTTTCGCAAACTAGAATGTTCTTGGTTTGACTAGACTTAAATGCAGTCAAAAAGGACAAGGTCACCCAGACCGTCTGCCAAGGACAAGGTCACCCAGACCGTCAGCCAAACCTAACATACGATAAAGCCATTGTTGAGGACGACAAAGACATGGAGGCCCCTATAAGAATGATTGTCATGGGAAATGCTTACAGCTAGTGGAAAAACATTCCCGAAGTCATGGCCATTAACGGAAAATATATTCTAATTGGGAGGAAATTTCAGTCACAGCCCGAATAATGGAACAATCGTACAAGAAATGGTTGCTTTTTGCTGAAGTACATGTCATATCCAGATGGTATTCTAACATTGAACATGGTAGCTCAAATTCCATTAAGAGCAAGTTGAATGAGATTATTTCATCATGTAACCGGGAAAAACCCACGGGATTGAGGAAAAAAAGATGTTCGCCAATATCATTCTATGATGAGGACCTACTTAATGGAGTCGCGAATTATTAGACTCTTTTCCTCATCCATGTTTTGATGGTGAACTATGGTGTTCACAAAGTCCTTGTGGATTACAGAAGCTCATGCGATATAATGTACTGAAGTTTATTTAGGATACTCGACTTAACTGAAAGGAACTTGCTCCCCTACTCTTGAGTGGATTTGAAAGGATTCAACGGATCCACCACCCGCCTTTAGGGATATGTAGATCTAATGGTCACTTTTGGGAATGATAGAGCTACAAAAACCATAAAAACTCAATTTTTATTTTTGTAGACTACTAGTCCATCTACAATTGCATCATGGAAATGCTTACTTTAGCCGCATTGCGAGCAGTTTCATCTATAGTTCGTCTGAAACTAAGATATCATGTTACCGATGAAGAAGTTGGAAGCATAGAAACTAACCTTCAGGCATCCAAACAGTGCTTCTTAGCTTCACTAAAGAATTTGAAGATTGATACAAAGTTGAAATCCAAGATTGTACTACCAGAAAGAGATGTTTCAACTGTCAACGTGCTGATGAAAAATATTGGTGCTAGGATAGATGACGGGATGATATCTAGATAAGCCAACTCTGTCAAAAAATGACAAATGCGACTACAGCCGAATGGATCCTTCCAAAAAGTATAGATAATAGATCAGTCGGGATGAGTCATGAAGATAGGAGCCGACCTTCCACAAGAAAGAAATGACCTCAACTCCTGCTTGAAGGAAAATGCAGATTTATTTGCATGGGATGTTGACGAGATGTCGGGAATAGACCCTGAGGTTGCTTGCCATAAAATTTCTATTGATCTGAAGTATCGTTGGGTCGCAGAACGCCGCAACAAACAGTCACCAGAGAAAGTCGAAGCTACCAAGAAGGAAGTTGATGATTTAGTGAGAGCTAACTTTGTAACCAAGATCAATTATACAACTTGAATCTCCAACCATATACTTATCAGAAAGAGCAATAATAAGTGGTGTCTATGCATTGAGTATATTGATCTCAATAACTTGAATCTCCAACCCTATACTTATTGATCTTAACGATGCTTACCCCCTTCCAAATATAGACAAGTTAGTAGATAACTCTTTCGGTTTCAAACTTTTAACATTTATGGATGCGTATTTAGGTAACAATCAAATGTTTATCCATCCATTGGATAGAGAAAAAAAAAACTTTCATGACAAATTTTGGTAACTATTGCTACAATGTTTTGCCCTTCAAACTTAAAAATGCGAGTGCAACTTATCAAAGAATGTTGAACAAAATATTTGAGAACCAAATCAGAAAATTAATAGAAGTATATATGAATGCCATCATAGTAAAATCCAAAGAATAACCCGACCATGTGACTCATGCAAAAGAAGTTTTCGCCGAAGTCAGAAAGTATAAAATGAGACTTAATCTAGATAAATGTACGTTCAGGGTCAAAGCAAGGAAATTCTTGGGTTTCTACCTCACTTAAAAAGGAGTTGAGGTGAACCCTAAAAAGTGTAAAGCAGTAGCTAAAATGTCAAGTCCGACGTCCAAGAAAGATGTTCATAGGCTCAATGGAATGTTAGCAGCACTATCTTCCTTTATTGCAAGATCCGCTCAACACGCATTACCTTTCTATAAGCTTCCAAAAAAAGAAATTGAATTTGAGTGGATACTAGAATGTAAGACCACCTTGGAAAAATTACAGACCATACTCTCACGACCACTCGTACTAGCTCGTCCAAATTGTAGAGAAACTCTATTCATCTATCTAGACGCCGATATCGAGGCAGTAAGCATCGTGCTAATTAAAGAAACCAATAATGAGCAACATGTATACTTTGTCAGTAAGGTTTTACTGGGAACGAATGCCCGTTATCAAAAATCAAAAAGGTGGCATTGGCATTAATGGTGGCAGCCCAGATATTAAAGCAATATTTGCTCGCCAATCCGATTATGGTAAGGATGGATATACCTATCAAGCAGACCTTGTTCTGAACCGACCTAGATGGGAGGATGACCAAATGGTTGATAGAGTTGTTTGAGTGTGATATCACCTTCGAATCAAGGAAAACACTCAAAGCCTAAACGTTAGCCGATTTCATAGTAGAGATGATAGTATCAAATAAAGAAACTTCTGAAGAATAAATGGTGTTCGTTGATTGTTCCTTAAACTCAAAGGGAAGTGGAGCAGGTCTATTATTCGAAAATAATGTCAGGATCGTGGTAGAGATGTCCTTAAATTTCTTGTTCCCCACCTCCAAAATCCAAGTGGAGTATGAAGCCTGTCTAGCAAGACTCTGTCTAGCCGAAGAAAATGGGTGTTCGAATTGTCTAAGTGAAGATGGATTTTCAATTAGTAGCATCCCAAATTAAAGGGGATTATCAAGCCAAAGACCAAACTCTACTGAAATATTTGGCCCTAGTCAAAGCAAAAATGAACATGTTTAACACAATACAGATATAACACATCCCAAGAGAAGAAAATACCAAGGCCGATGTCCTATCTAAGTTGGTAAGTATGCGGGTTCCCATAGGAAATAAGCGATTATTCAAGAAACCTTAAACTCGCCAAGCATCAAATAACAAAATATATCCTGAGTGGGATCCTCCTAGATGCCTGAAGATTAAGTACTCAAATATGAAGAACAACCTGCACATTTACCATAATATAAGGACAACTATACAAATGTGGATTGTCTGCATCATTTATGAAATTCCTAGACAATGATGAAGCAACTTATGTATAAAGAGAGGTCCATGAGGAAATCTCTAGCCAACATTCAAAAGGATAGGCGTCGATTACTTCACCAAATGGATAGAAGTTGAACCTCTAGCTAAGATCACTACTAGTAACATACTTAGTTTCTTCAAACAAAAGAGGTTTTTTGTGAGGTTCGGTATACCCGAGGTAGTCATCACTGACAATGGAACACAATTCACAAATAAATCCTTTTAGTCAACATTTTGCTTCCACGGCACACCCACAAACCAACGGATAAGTTGAAGCAACTAACAGAGTCATATTACGAGAGTTGAGAAGAAGATTGGATGAACCCAAAAGAAATTGGGCTGAAGAACTGCCACATGTTCTTTGGACTTACCGAAAAATACCACACTCAACATAGGGGACTTAGTTATCTAGAAATCAAATGTTAGTATGAAGAAAGCAGGGCAAGGAAAATTAGCACTAGACTGAAAAGAACCATATCGAATTCTTTCAAAGACAGGAACAAGAGCATTCACCTTGGAAACTTTATAAGGAAAGATAATCCTAAGGACATGGAATGCAGCAAAAATAAAGAAATACTACAGTTGAAATAGATAACTTGAACAATTTGTAACGTTTATTCAACTTATGATACCTATTTAATGAAAATTTCCTTTATTACTATGTGCTTAAAGGAAGGTACTATGGAAAGAATGTTCAAAGCCACCCACCACATTTTATAGTTCACTTATAAGTGGTGTTAATGTTGGAGATATTAAAACTAGGTGATGTTTTATAGCGCCTTTTAAGCGCTATTAAAGGTGAATATTAGATAACGTTTTTCTCAGATGCGCTGTTATAACTTGATATAAAATTGAATTTCAAATCAGCCTTTTATAGTGCTTATATTATAATAAGCGATATTATAATATATTTTTTTTAAATAGACCAAATTATTATACCAGTTATAACAAATACGCTATTATAGTTCGATATTAAATTATATTTCAAATAAGATTTTTATAGCGCTTTTGTTATAATTAACACTATAATAATATTTTTTTTTATAAATTTTTTTTGACCAAATCAACTTCTATAGCCTTTTATAGCTCTCAAACATACAAACTAAAACTATTGTTTTAAGGCTAAATTCATTAATATTACCCTATCCAAAATGTTCATCAATATTAACCTAGCCAAATTGAGGAAAGTACAAAAGACAAGGTTCTCAAAGTATACAAATTTTTCCTCCACATCCAACCAAACACATATATACACACCAAAACAACATTAATATTTGATCCAAAAAAAATTCTTTATGAACTTCAATAATGGTTCTTTTAATGTAGTTTTTATCATATTTCTTGCATAAAAGGAAAAGAAACTCAACAAACAGCACAATACAACACAGTTGATAGATCATATTAACAACAAAATTTAAAAAATTTAAGAACTCAAACATTTAAGAAGAAGATTAAATCTCACCAAAAAAGTTATGGACCATATAACTAGCACAATCCTCCTTCACTTGAGTTAATTTGTCTTTAAGGTATGTGACACATTTGTATATGGGAAAGTACTTAAAATAAAAAATAAAATTGAGTTAGAGTTAAATTATATTGAATGTCTATGATTACAAATTATAATTAAATTAATTTCACGTATATTTATTGGAATCGTGTTTTGATTTTCAATGATGTTATCTTTCATAAATCGCATGGTATAATATCCACTGCCATCATTATTATCTTGGTGAGGACACTGAAAATAAACATGTACATCAATAACTTTTACACTACATAATTATTTGAAGATAACAATAAAAATACCTTTCATAAATAGCTCCCCTACGAATTGAGGTAAATTTTTATAAGTTCTATCTAAATGAAATTAATTTCAAATGGGTATTAATTATAAATCATTTTACAAATAAACATTAAGAAAATTTTAAATAAAAGCATAAATACTTACGTGTTGAACGCATAAACCATGTTTTGGTGATTTTTAGTTCACCATTCAACAAATCTAAGTAGTATACTATCTGTCATTGAATTGATGACAATCAAGACTCAATATCTACACCTATACTCAATGTTTAAATATTACAAATGCATCTAAAATTTATTTTCAATATATTGCCATTGTAAATAACATTTTTAAAAGAACCCTCACCTTATACTGTAAGGTGCAAGTACCAGCTTATATAAATATCACTCAAAGTTCAAATCACAAAATCAAAATTTTCAACTCTCCAAGTATTGTTTTAAAGAAATTGAAACCGAATATAAAATAAAAAAATAAACCTTTATCACTCTTTGAAGAATCACACTCACACTTCTTTATTTGCATCAACTTAAGTGTCAACTCTCTCTTCCAATTGTTCATTGTCATGATTTACATTCACCTCAGCCATATTATCATCATCAATATTATCATTATCATTCTTATCATCATAAACATTATCATTATCATTCTTATCATCATCACCAACAGAGCACATTTTCTCCTTTCCCAAACCATCACACTTCACCACTCAAAGCAATTTCACAAACACCTTTAGGACGCAAACCTTTCGCCTTAGAAAAGGAAACTATACAAAAATCATATATACATTTTTCTTAAATTTTCTATTATAAAGTGTTCTTCATGCCTTAGAGTATTAAGACAACATGTTATCTATAACAACAACAACAACCACCTTGAGATTGTCTAGAACCATGAAAAAACATAAGAGTATACAAAAGGAAAGAAACCTGAGATTGTCACAGTTGTGAGTTGTCTAGCAACACAAATGATTGATGACGGTGGAGGCGAGGAGGTTGACAGACGTGATTAGGTAAACAATGGCGATCGAGTTTGAATGTGAGAACAATGGAGGCAATCGAACTTGAATGTGAAAGGTACAAAGGCGGTTGAGTTTAAAATGGTGGAGGCAATCGAGCGTGAATGTGTATGATACAGAGATGATCAAGTTTGAAATATTGGATCAACAATCGAGTTTGGGTTCAAACAACAATCCAGTTTCCGTTCATTGGTTTTTTGAATGAGACAGTTGGTTTCTTTGTTTTGATAAAAAAAAAAAAAAAGGGTTTAATCAATAGAATAGGGTTTTAGTTAACGTGAAGAGAGAAAGAAAAGCTAACACACATTAATTTTGATAGCACTTACAAAAAGAGCGCCATAAAAAATATAAGTGTAACTTTGCGCTATAAATATTGAAAAATTACAATATTTACTCCAAAAGTGGTATAAGATTTGTTCGTGTAATATTTATTAGCGCTTATAATATAAGCGTTATGTTATATACGCTATGAAAAGTTAATTTTGACAAAGTAAACACTTTGAAACAATCAAAAGGTGACCACAACAGAATCATTTTGTAAAATGGTCTAGAGACCCTTTTTTTGGATAGCCACCTAAATGAGAAAGGAATCCGACAAATAAAGGTCCATCTCCGGTTGATGATCAAATTGTCAACAAGGGGGACGAAAGGAAACAGCCTTTGGCTGGAGAAGTCTTCCTTGAGAGAACCAAGATAATCTCATACAAACAAATACAAAATAAAGTCGAAAAGAACGGCCAAATGCGATAATTGTGCAGATAAACTAGCAAATATCATTTAATTTGAACAAAACATATGAGGAAAAAAAATACGAAGTCACCAAATACCTCGGTCATAAGCCGACAAAAATGTTTCAAACATTACAATAAAGAAACAAACATCAAAATTCAAAAGTTGGTGAAATACAACATTCGGTTCAACAACCAAACTAAAAAAGCAACATCTTATTGCCCACCTTCATTAGCCAACACATCTTCTATGTTCTCTTCATCGCTCAGGATCACAACAACTTTGCCACCTATGACTACTTTGGTATAATCCATTCCATACGTAATAAAATCTAGCTCGAGATTAAACAATTGGATTTAAGCAAGAGCATTTTTGAAGGAATCCTGACTCAGAGCGTACATATTATTGACCAAAGCAGCTTTCTCATCTTCCAAGTCTTTCTTTTCCTTTTCAAGGACATCGACCTTCTTGGAGACGTCATTTAATTTGGACCGACTTTCCTCGGCATTATTCTCCAACCGAACTATAGTGTTCTCCAGGATCTTCTTCGTATAAGAAAGAACGAAGGATTCCATCTTGGCTTTAATCAATTAAGAAGAGATATATTCTCTCTCTTTGCTAAAGACTCTAGGTCTTTAGTAACTTGGAGTTTCCTTTTGTAAAAAGTTCCTTGGTATGGGCGAATTTTTCCTTAAGATCTGTTATATTGTTTTCATGGTCAAGGCTCTTGGAGGAGAGATTAACAATTTTAGAGCGAAGGGTTTCCACCTTGATGAAAATTCTTGGTCGATAGTCATCATAGAAGCGCACACGGCGTATATATTAGACAAATGTGGAAAAGTCTTTGCAAAGATACCTTGACGACCAAACGCGCTGACATCAGCCATGTCTGGCAGGATCTTCGAATAGTTCGGCATAAGTGGCACTGGGAAATGAAAGGGACTCCTCCGCCATCGTTGTGCCTTATCCATATGAGGAATATGGACCAAGCACTTCTTAGCAGATACCGTCTTTGCTTTCTTCTACTTAGGACCATCTCCAAGGTCAATATAGGTCGGATTTTTCTAGCAAAAACTGGTATGGTTTGTTGAGGGGAAGCTGGAATGATTCTTGAAGCAGTGACGTCTCCAACTACTTCCTTCGTTTGAAAAGGAGCTTGAGAAGGAATTGAGGAAGATACTCCAGTACTCCTCGGCTTATACTTCTTCATGAAATACAGGGAGACCATATTATCTGAAAATAAAGAAGTAAAAAGAAAATTAGAATCAAGAAAAAGAATAAAGAGTTAGTTTAACAATATAACAACAATCTATATCTCAAACGGTCTAAAAGGAAGGCCGAATCCCATATTCCTAAAAATAAATTCATACATGGTAGTCGCGCAATTGTCAGGGTCACTGCGTATCCTCTTCGTGTGCTCAGGTCGTCTAGTAGTCCAGATATCCTTCAACCCCACATTCCTGAATGCGTCTAAGATATCGTTTCCCTATTCCTAGAAAATAGAGATTGCCCTAAGAAGCTGATCGGATAACCCAATTCATATCTTGGAAGTCCGGAGGAAATATTGTAGAATGAGGAACACAAGAAATGGGGGTTTGAATTATGTTCTATTTTGAAAACCTTTTAACAATATTAAAACAAGGTGATGAAAAGAAAGTAGATAAAAATAAAATACAAAACAACACAGCCAAATTATCCTGGTCCACCATCAACACGGTAGCTATGTTCAGTCCATTCAAACTCAAGGATTTAATCCAAAAATTCACCAACTGAATCCCACTTCCACTGAACACTTGTTAGTCAAAATAATTGTGTTCAAGTCTTCCCAACCTTCTAGATTAGTACAATCAAGATTTTGACGAATGCAGTCACTTTTGGGCTAGTTATAGAAACGAAAGGTTTATGGGTTTTTGAATGATTCTTACAAGAGGGTGTTTACAAAGTTGTATTCTTAGAAAATTGTTTCTCAGCACTTAGACAAAATAAAGGATAGAGAGAAAGAGTGTAGATACAATTATATTGTGCTTATTGCAGTGCGTTGTTGTTTTTTTCTACAACGAGGGTTACACATACTTTTATAGAGAACTTTAAGGTTTCTGGTCATGTATCATGACGTTTCATATCAAATCTTCAAAGATTGATTCAGCATTAAACCTTGTCAAAAAATAGTCCATGTAATAGATTATGCGTATCTTGATATGGAGATAGAGAGAGCAGAGGATATCATGATCAAAGTGTGTTACATAGACCTTTAGAGAAATAACGGATTGAGAGTGTTGAGTAGAGGATGCACAAAAATTTGTCTTCTTCAGAGCGTTGACTTTTCATTAGAGAATTGACTTCTAAACAAAGTTAGACGATTAGATACTAGTTGTAGTCGTCAAAGTCAGACTAATTAGAGCATTGCTTGTATTAGCATAATCACTAGAGACACGTTTCAGAGCGCGTTCACAAGACTTAGAATACAAAAATCAGATAGGAGTATTTGTGTTACTTTAACTTAGTCCAATTGCCAAATGATGCAATATAAAGTCATTTCAAAGTAATTATGATCTACAAACTGCACAGTTAAACAGAACATTAGTGTTTTAAATTGTTCCCACAAAACAAATTTGTTATCTTCAAAACAAGTAAATGTCATATTTCTTCAAACCAATTTGGTTCTAACATATATTTGTACCTCTAAAGTTGACGATCTATCATCGAAAATTTCAAACCATGTTCAATCAAAATGGATAAGAGTGAGTCGAACCGATAATCACACATTCGTCATCAACTTTGATGAACAAGGAATGAAACGAGACGAAAGAAGCTCAAAACTAAACTAAATGCGAAGAATTGAGAAATAAACCTAGAAACGAAGATGAGATCTAACACCACCATCCACGACAATAAGGGGAAAAGAAGAAATTCCCAAAACCACCATCCATAGTGAGGAAAGAGACATAAACCCCTAAAACCACAACAACATCCACCGTGGACAGTGGCCAGAATCAAATAATTACAAAATAAGAAAATGACATGTAAACACTCAATTATAAAAACAAGAAACACATTAAAAAAACACCATTTAAATCAAATCAACAAGCAAGGAAAGAAACAGAACTAACCAATAAATTCTCTGAGGAAGGAAGACGAGGCAACTTGAAAAAATGAACTAGAGAATTTCTTTAGAGAGATTTTGAGAATTCATAGAAGAACAAGGAGAATAATAAGAAATAGGCTCATAAGGGTTTCTCCCTTATTTATAACATGAATCCAAAAATATCCCAAATATATACTTCCAACGACTCTCAGAAGTCTAGACCGAGAAGCCCCAAAGTCAAATAAAGCCTGAAGTAGTGATAGATGTCCAAATTTGACATGTGTCATAAGAAAGTGATTGAAAAGACGCCTAAAAAAATAACCTTCTTACACACAATTATAAATGAAAGGACCCATCATATTCTGAGATCGAGAAGAGCAACGTTTCAACTCAACTATGAGATTTTCAAGAATGAGACAATCCAATTCAAAAATAATCACAAATAATTACTCGTCGACGTGCATCTGAAGTCAGACCTCGACAGAGACACCAAGTCGACCAAGGCAACAAATTCTTATTCAAGTCAATCAACAACTTCATCACATGGCCGACTTGGGGGGCAACTGCTATGGGTCAGACTCACCTTGACCTAGGTCAGGCCCAATACAAATTGGAATCGATCGAGTAGACGATGCTCCATAACCTTCTCAAAACTAGGGCAAGCCGTTCACCTTGACGGAATCCAAAGTGATGGTATATCCTAGATCATCTGGACTTTCAATCACAGCCACTAGATGGCAAGGATAAGATCTATATGTGATAGATGTAGTAGTTCATATGAAATGTATCCATTTGAACCACTTGATGGCAATCCCGTCATGATCATAGCCACTAGATGGTGACTACCAGTTCATAAGCAAATAAACATGTGTCCATCATTTGAGGGCAGTCTAAGGATCACTGATCGACCTAATGGTCATGACAAAAAAATTCTAGAAATCTAAGAAGGAGTTACTATATGAAACGGACTTCCTAGGTCATAAATGTTGGAAAAAAATCCCTTATGAAGTTTCAATGATAACAAACCTTAACGATTAAGAGATTTTGATACATCTTGTTATCTAATATTTCTTTTTAAGTGATTTCAGTAAGACAGAAAAATCATACAAGATTAAGCAGAAAATAACATTGTGAAAAACAAGAAACACTCTCAAAACATACTTTAGAATGTTCACAACTGAAAGATCAAGATGTTCTATCTTGAACATAAGACAATATGTTCATATTTAAATAAATAAATTCAATGAACAATGGTCATGTTCCTACACTGATTCAAGACGAAGAATCTTATTTAAATTTATCAAAAAGATTAAGAAGAAGAATCTTCAAAATTATCACAAGATCATTTAACTCAAGGAAGTATAATCACTTTGATAAGTAATAAAATATACATGATATGATAAATAATCTATCAAAGGAATAAATGAGAATTGATGTCCAAGAAGATCACAATAGTTGAGCTTAACTTAATACAAACTGCAACTTTATGAACATTAGAAAGTTACAAGATTATAAGGTTATTATGAAAAAGTACACAAGTACAAAAGTGATTGAAATATTGGTAACATCATTGTACTTGCATTGTTCACTAATGAGAAAAACTATCAGCATGGTAAGATGTGCATTGGGACATGTTCTTTTTCTCTCCCCTGCACTAAACAGAAACAACCCAACCAACATTCTAAAATCAACTTAAAACTCATAATGTTTATGAATCCTCAAGATCTTCATCTTTACAGGTTGTCACACATTAGAACTTGTACCCAACGAACAGTTATATATATATAAGAGCTCAAAATTGAAAGATAGAAGAACTTACATCAAAATATAACTCATTCATCACAAAAGTGCAAAAATTTTATTAAAAGTTCATCAAACACACTCCGAGATCATCAGATTCAAAGTATACACGAGTGTGAAAGATATGTTTCATCTAAGTCAAGTTATGAGAACTTGATGCACAATCTAAACTTTGTTTGTAAATATTCTGAATTCATCTTTTGGTTTGTAAAAGAGACTCAGGTTCAACTTTATTTGCTAGTTAGTCAAGAGTGACTAAGAAAATTTTTTTGTAAGCCTCCTAAGGCTAAGAAAATATAGTAGAGAAAGGTCAGGTTGACTGGATCATGTAAATGCAGAAATTGAGAAGTTGCCAAGCATTTTAGTGAAAAATTCACCAAGGGTGATGACTGGATGTAGCCCAAGTTTGAGTACACCACTGGAAATTTTATATCTCTGATCATTACTCTTCCTTCAAATGCTTCATTAATCACACACAGTATAACTAACAATTTTATTTTACTTATATACTAATTCTTAAGAACATTTTGATGTAGTAAAAAATATTATTACATGACTCAAAATATTTATCAGGAAATCGATTTTATGAGAATACTTTTGTCAGAACATGAAGAAAGCGATTAATTTCCAAACTTTTGACGTTACACTTTTTTTTTTTGGGTTACAACTTTACATCTTACTTTATGTGTGGTTGTAACTTGTAGGTTCAGCCGAAAACTCTACTCTTTTTCAAGAGAATTATTCGATTAGATTTGCATAAAATTACCATATAGATCTAACTGAGTATAATGTATTTATGCGATATTGTTAATTTGGATAAGACATATTATAACGTTATAATTTACCATTGAACGAGACACGGCAGTTTAGTGTGTTAAGCGTACTAGGAGAAAGGTAGAAAAAGTCGTCATTTTTTCAATTTTATATGGTTAGCATTCATATGAGTTATTTGAAAAATGAAGAATCATATTATTCTTAAATGTGAAAAATATAACATTATTGAAGTGACAAATCGCGTTCAAATTGATGTTGTCTCATATATAAAGAAAAGTGGTTTGAGTATTATTTCTATCAATGGTGATAAAATCTGATTCCATACTTGAATTAGTATTTTAGCTATATGATCTAGAGATTTTTGTTTCAATGTTTTTGTTGGTGGTTTTGTTGCTTGGGCTCCATTTGTTCACATAGATATATAACTCTCTTATATTTATGTTTGTTTTCTTATTTTATTAATATATCATTTGATTCTTAAAAAAATAACTTTATAGTTTGTGTTTCACATAATAACCATTTAGAAGATTTTGAATTGTATCAAAACCATTATGTGGTCTGGGTATATAGAAACTCTTGTTTAATTTTTGCTAATTGGTGAAATAACTCTTTGATGTGTATTGCAAAGTGGTTAAAAATATTGTATTGCAATGAGGTTAGAGTATTTCATGTAATCCTTTTTAATTTCATTTTGCATATAAAAAAATAGAAAATATAAGAAGACTTAGATAATGAAATAATTATTAGATATATATATATATATATATATATATATATATATATATATATATATATATATATATATATATATATATATTACATTGATTGATAAATACAAACGATTATCAATTACAGTAAAGTTAACATATTTAAGTTCTAAAATTATAATTAAATTGTCAACTGAAAAAAAATTAAAATAACATTGAGAAAATAAATAACAGAATAGTGTACGAAAATACAAATAACTATTAATTTAAATTTGAAACAATTAAATTTTATCCTTTATTTTAACTGTTATATTTATAATTGTTTTTATTTTTTACTAAATTAAATAACTATTTTTAAAAATAAATAAATAAATACATAAAATTTTGTAAATTTCATGATATCTTTTTCGTAATTTATAAATTTTAGTATTTATCACTTGAAAGATTAGGCAATTAATCTTAGTCATGGACACGGGAGACATAACATAAAGAGTAAGAGAGAAAAAGAATAAAAACAAAAAGCAATTATAGACTAAGATAAGCGAATGAATAGGGAATGAATGTATAGGGAATAGGAGTGATAATAGACTGTGTTAACTAAAAGGTGTTTACAGATTAGTCTACTTCCAATTAAGTTAGATTATTTTGTTAATAAACAACTTTAAGATTTTTTTTAAAGCACGATAAAAAAAAGTCTTTTAGATTTATCGGCCTACTTATGAAAATATGAATAATATTTTTATTACTATTATTATTATATATTAGATTTTAAATTTTATATTAAATTATATATTTGATCATATTAGTCTATTGTAATTTTTAACATACACGTAATAGAATAATCTTGTTTCACGGTTGCAACTTTTCTTTCCAATTCTCACTAATTAAATGCGACATTGTTTGGTTTTTTCATCTCGCTGCAGTGTTTATTTTGTTTGGATTGACATATTAACTTTGATCTAGATCAAATAGTTTCAATCAATGATTTCAGCATCGTCAACGTTGTAGATCTAGAAGTATGAGTATTTTAGTCACTTTAATTTTGTTAAATTTGTAAACCTTTTACTGTTTTATGCTATTAACTTGAATGTTTTAAGTTTGTTCGTAAATTCATTCTTTCCGTTTCTAGTGAATTTGTATTTGTGTTATTCTTCTAAATCTCAAAAAATATACTTAATTTGATTGAACTATTAGCTTATTAGTCTATTTAAAGATACGACTCATTAGTTATTCTCACTCTCTAATAGTAACTAATGTCTTAAGTATGCACACTAGTGATAATGTAAATATTGTTTGGAGGCTTTTTATTCATACCTTTAAGTTTCTTTTGAGGCGTAAGACTCACCTGGGTTGTCTTTGGCTTAAGTTGGTCTAAATATAGGTCCGAATTATTAAATCAAGAATTTGAAAAGATAAGGACACCTACAATGAGTGCTTGTCCTATTTGACACTAAATTAAATACACACTTTTGCGGTGAAGTATTATATTTGGGTGTTAATTAGAGTGGCTTACCTCGTGCTAGTCCATTTAAATAACTGGTTTTATCGGGTTGGGTTAAAAGATCTGGATTAGTTACGGGTTATAAAATTGACATCCAAGCCCAGTTCTATCCAGGTACGAGTTTTTTGCACCTGTTTTGTATATTTTATTTATAATTAAAAGTATTTATATCAATTCTTTTAAAAAATAAATAGATAATTTTCTATTATTTAAAATTTTAATTAACTAAATTTACATCAAAACAAAAATAAATTGAACCTAATATGTGTTTTAATTCAGAAAAATAAGTTTAGAATTGTGATGCGAACAATTTAACATTCATATTTAGAAGTGGAAATTAAAAATAAGGCACAATAACTAATAAAAAAAAATACTATTCAATTATTAACATCAAATATTTAATATGTGCACATATATAAGATTATATATAAAATAAAATTCAATAAATATTTAATAAAAACCTCAATAAATATTTTATGTTAGTTGTTTTTCATTAATATTATTTTCTAATATTAATTTTTAACTAAAAAATGACAAAATATTAATTTTTTTTTTATTATTTTTGGAATCAATAACTAACATTGTTAGTCCAAAAACTTATTAGTTAAAACTTAGTATTTGTGTAGTATTTTAGATTTGCTTGTTGACTTAATGATTAAATTAGCATCAATCAATAGTCCAGCACATAACAAATGACAATCTTATACAAAATCAAATGCATCCATTAAAATGACTACATCAGTTATTTCTTTTCATTACATATTAATTTATTATTTGAAAATAAATAAACAAATAAAAATTTAGATAAGGATTAAACAAAATAAAAATTTATTAGTAAAGCTTTTTTTAACTAAAAGTGAAACTTTAAGAGATTTAATTTATATATAATATAACTATAAATATATGAACTTAATTTATATATACTATTAGTGTAAAAAAAAGTTATAATATGTTAAATCTTTAGTATTATTTAACTTTTGTCATAATTATTATTATAAAAATTACTATTAAAATGTATGTGGACCCTTTCAATGGGCCTCTGGTACCGGTCCACTTATTTGGACTTGCACACCTAAATTGGATTTGTTACCCCTTAAATTAGACTTGTACCCCTACAATATCAAAAAAGTTCAACTTTACTCATTTTATTTTTTACTCATTTCATTGTAAAAAAATCTGCTCCAAATTTATATCTTCTTTACCCAAATTTTTTATATGTAATTTTATTTTCTCAAAAATCCAGTAACATTATTATTATCGAAAGTTTCGTTTTTTGTAAATATAGTATACAAAAATTTTAAAAAATTGAATTTTTCGTGTCAAATACATACTAGATTTTTGACATTTTTGTTTTGTTTTGCAATACCAAAAATTTTATATTGTTAAAAAATCCGATATGTAATTTTTTTAAATTGGTTTTTTTTTTTTTGTCTAGGGATGGAAAAAAAACACAATTATGTGTAGATTTGACTAAATTATTCATAACTGATCAAATATTTGAGTCATAAGAAACTATCATATCATGGGTAAGAGAGGTTGGTCGATACAATCGAGTAGCTTTATCATTATTTGTTCTGACACAGAGACCGAAAAGAAAGCAAGGAAGTCAAAATTAATTCTCGGTTGTGATAGAGGTGGAAAATATAAGTCAAATAAAGGTAACTCAAAGACTTCAACTAAAAAGTGTGGTTGTCTGTTTAAACTTAGACTGAGATCATCAAAGACCGGTGATGGATGAATTATTAATTTAATGTGTGGACTTTACAACCATGAGTTAGTGGCTACATTTGAGAATAATGCATTTGTGAGACGCTTAAAAGAAGAAGATAAGAAAACATGTTGATGAGTTGACAAAGTATCACATTGCACCGAGACATATTGACATCTTTGAAAGATCAAAATAAGGAGAACATGACTAATATCTCTCAAATTTATAAACGACGAACCACATACAGAAAGAATTTGAAAGAGCCCATAATTGATATGCAACATCTATTGAAGTTACTTGAAGCTAAAAAGTATGCTTGATAGAGTAGGACCCATGAAAATCCCGTTGTGAGAGACATGTTTTGCACGCATCTAGACTCCATAACTTTATTGAACATGGTCCCTCTTGTATTGATCATGGATAGCATCTACAAAACCAACAAGTATACATTACCATTGTTTGAAATTGTTGGTATAATTCAACTTGATTGACATTCAACGTGGCATTTGCTTACATGGATTGTGAGCGTCAAAAATTTTTTTGTTGGGCATTGGTGAAGTTAAAAGATATGTTTATTTCAAATATCTCATTTCCTCAGATGATTGTGACTGACAAAGAACTTGTTTTGATTAATGCACTTAGAGTTGTATTTCCATTTTCAACAAATTTACTTTGTCAACTTCACATCAACAAAAATGTTGGAGTCAAGTGCAAACAATATATATTGAAGACGAACATGCAGGAAGCCACTCTAGATTTGTGGACGAAAATTGCTTATTGTTATAAAGATAAGGAGTACAAGCAGCTTTTGCAAATGTTTGAGCAAACATGTTGGGTTGTATCAAGAAAAGCTCTATCTCATATTGTTGATGAATATGATCTATTTGATTTTATTATTGATTTAAAATAAATGAAAATAAGAGAAAATACATATATTTTTGTGTCACTCAAATATGCTCCTGAAGTAGCAAAATTGGGAATATGTTTTTAGGAATATTTTAAAATATTACTCACATTTGTGATTAAATTAAAGAGTGGTTATTGATAAAAAAAATGTGAAATATCACATGATCAATTGAACTTTATTCTTAGAAGTGAATGATTCATACTACTTGTTTTGTATAACCAATATTATGAAGGTGATGAAATTCTATTAGTATGAAAAATATTATGATCTTTACTATTTTAAATAGTGATATTGTGGTTTTTTTTTATAAATACAATGATGTGGGAACTCATGTAAATGATGAAAAGATTTAACATCTCTAAGTATAATTTCTTTTCATATATGATTCAAATTCTACGATAATATTCGGTACAACGAAATAATAAGAATAATCATACTAGTTTTGTCCTTATTGTCTTGTAGCAAGTACAAAATGATATTTGTAACACTTGTTAGTTTGATGTCAAAATTTTATTAAGAATTACAGGGTTAGAACATATGTAACTATAAATATTTGTCTCATTAATCATACAAGTGAGCTATAAGTAGTAATATGTGAGTTATTTTTGAACTCTACTTAGTCTTATTATTTTAAACCATCATTTTGTTTTTGTTGATTTGAGTTAATTTAAAATTTATATTATGAAAATTATTTAAGTAATGTTAATCTTACATATGCATTGTTGACATATCTATATTTGTAGATAAGTTTTATTGATAATTTGAGTTGTTAAATTAGTATCTCATGAAATTCTTGAAATGCTAAATTGATATCTATATTTGTAAGAAACAATTTGAGTTCCTAATTAATTTCTTGAAATTCTTATAATTCATAGTAATTTATTTTGTCCAATTTTTAAAATAAATAAATATTTTCACTTCTTTATATTCAATTTATAGTTATAAAATATGTATAAATGACTTATAAATTCTTACTTGTTGAAGAAATTTATTTGTTTCAAGTTCCATTTTATACATTGGAGTACTATGTGATATATGTATGGTAATGTTAAAGGTAAATCACATCTTTATAATATTTTTATTTGAAAATAATTTTTTTACAAAATATGATTGTTCACTATTGTCTCAAATGAATTAGAACAATTGAAACAAATGTATTATCCTAAACTAGAAGTTTACATGTCATATTAAACTTTGTTGTTAGCCAGACCGGTTGGATCATAACAGATCTATTATGATGCGAAAAATAAAAAAAAAATTATGTCAACATGTATTGAAGAGCTAGAACATTCTTCAATCCAATAATTTTGTGTGTTATTAATTTCCAAAGGAAGTTGACAATTTGAAGGAATGAATCTCTTATATTTTTAGATGAGGTGATATTTGTGAATCAATATACCAATCATGTAGACCATGTGCATCAATATCCGATCATAAACTAAATTATCACATGTATTCTTTTTTCATGACAGTCACATGCTTGTTTATTGTCAACTAACAACGAGAAGTTTGTAAGATTGTTATCTCAACTAATTTGAATAAGAGATTTCTTTCATAATTATTTAGAAATAATTTAGAAAGTATTGAATGTTTATTCTATTTGATGTTGAACATCCTGTAACATATGTTCATACACAAAAGTGGACTTGAAGATTCATTTTTTAGACGTCTACAGTTAATTGTATGATCAATACTTATGAGATCATTACTTCTAAATTCTATTTTGGGAAGATACAATCATGTATAATAAGATATTGTTTCACATGGAGCCAACAAAAGGTACTATACATAAGTCATCCCATTGATTTACAATCAATTTTGGACTGAAAACATTCTCCATCTAATAGAATTTTTGAATGTGTTGTGTATATTTCAATTGCTCCAATATAATGCACTAAAATGGATCGTAAGAGAATGAGAATACATATTGAATTAAAAATTTCTATTTATAATAGAGTATATTGAGTCAAGAAATTGGAAACTTGTTTACAAATAAGTTTGTTGATTATCATTTGATGAAGTAGTATTACAAATACTAGGGGGATGATAAACAATTGAAAATGATTATTGAAAGGGTTTGAATAAGTTTTTAGTACCTATAATATTTTGAAATATTGTTTTTTGTCTCTGTAAAAAGAATTATAGTTTTTAGTCCCTACAAAACTATTATGCAAACAGTTTTAGTCTCTGCTGGAACATCAACATATATTTTTGAATGATTTTTTTTGCAGACATGTTTACAAAACTATAAAAAGTACTTCCACAAAAAATGAGCTCAAATTTTGATTTCTAAGTCCATATTTTCATTACTTTTATTTTGACCTTACGACATTTCAAACTGTCATATTTAATTCATCACAATTTAAAAAATTCTAAATTTGCGTGGATAAACTTTTAATAATGTTCTAAACATGCTTGCAAAAAATCATTCAATAATTTAAAAGTTGAAGGATGTTTCATTTTATGAATGACTAAAACAACTTGTAGAATACTTTTGTAAAGACTAAAATATTTACTTTTTTTTACAGGGACTAAAATAAAATTTCAAAATTTTATAGAGAGTTAAAACTTATTTAACCCTTATTGGAATATATTATTATGTCATCTTGATCCTCGTAAAACCTAGTATGAAC
Organism: Cicer yamashitae; assembly: GCA_037974755.1. Taxonomy (NCBI): domain Eukaryota; kingdom Viridiplantae; phylum Streptophyta; class Magnoliopsida; order Fabales; family Fabaceae; genus Cicer; species Cicer yamashitae. Next base: position 33,128,531 of record JBBPBQ010000001.1, on the reverse strand, counting down.
AAGAAGTTCAAAAAAAAACTCATTTGAAAAGTTTAGAAAACTAATTATCAACTTCAAATGCTTCAATAAGATTTAAGTCCTTGTTGGACAATGTAGGTTCCAAAGATTAAAATCATCGAACAAGGAAATGAGCTAAAAAGCATGATGTCTCAAATGAGGATATGAGTATTTCAAAATAGTAAGTTGACATAATTGATTTTAAGTTCCAGAAAAACTAATTAAGTATCTGAAATTAAGTTCAATAAATTATGTCATGGATTGAATATGATAGAATTGAAAGGAAATCAACATTGATAATATTTTTACATATGATCGTGAACTAAAGTCTATTAAAGAGTGTAGACCAAAAAAGTGCTTTGAAAATAGAACAAAGCAATTCAAGTGGAATGAAACTCTATTTGTAAAGCGGAAGGTTTTCATACTTGTAGTTTGCACATCTGAAGATGTGAAACTGATTATATATGATTGATTTTCGCATGAAAAGAAAATGTGAATGATGAAATACATATATTCAAAAGTATTGATAAAAGTCTACCGTTGATTTTGAAGAGACATATTCATGTGAAGTGAATTCAAGAACTTTTTCATACTTGATTAACTTTAGTAGCCATGAAAGGCTCAATTTATATGAAAGATGTTTTACAACGAATTTGTGTGACTTACTTGATAGTATGATTATATGAAACTCCCTAAATGATTTAATTTACGCGAGACATGCAGTTCAAACTATTGAAGAGATACTTAATAAAAATGAATAAGTCTCTTTATGTGCTCAAACAATGTAGACGTATATAGTTTAATATTCTTAGTGAACATTTTAGAAATGAGGGATATGGAAATGCCATCATTTGTCTAAGTATATTTAAGAAAATATTTGTTTGAGATTACAAAATGAATATTTGAAGAATATTTTTGTGAATTATGAAGCTTGTATAACGAAGGTTATAAAATGGTTCTATATAGAAAAATCAAATCAGTTGTGCACGTTGAGTATGGTAAAGTCATCCATTATGAACACATGTATTTTTAGAGCTCCACAAAATGATGATTACTATTGGATCTCGAAGTATCATGTATTAGTTCAATCAAACGATAATGTATCTTGTTGATTATTTGTTGTTAATCTCATAGACATATGTACTTCTATACACAGACAATGACATTGGAACAACATCAAGTATATATTTTGTTATCTTAGATATGCATGTTATTTGTCTAATCCTCATAATGGTATAAATTAGAAATAAGCTATTTATTTACACGAGTAAGTACATCTATTTCATTGAGATATGAAATAAATCACAACAATATCATCAAATGATGAAGAAATTTTATAGTTACATGAGGCAAATTGAAAAGGTGCTTTTGTTGAGGCCTATGACTCAACACATGCATGTGACTTATGATTTGTGTACCAAAAATATGACTATAATAGTTCTTTATGAGAATAATATTGCATGCATTGCTCAGTTGAGACAATGACACATGGTTTGTGTAGTACCTCAATTTTGTCCGACCAATTAACAATAATTCTAAAAATTAGGTAAAATATGTTTTATAAACATTTTTCACGTGTTATTATTAAGTCTAAAAATTGTCATTTTATAAATCTGGTACAATTTTGAATATACATGAGTTTCCGTTACATTACTTTTAACGCCAAACAAAAATATAATAAAATAAAATAAAATAAAATATGTAAATAAATAAAAATGTTTTCTACTTGCACGCGTACTTTTTGCTTCCTGCTACACGGCTACAAGCTGCACATGCTTTTTCTTTTCTCCTTTCCCATTTTTTTTAGCTTTCCTCTTATTCTCATGCTTTTCATGCTGCAAGCTTGCTTGCAGCAGACCCTCCCTATCTTATTTATTTATTTGTTTGTTTTTAGCATAATGAGGTTATATTTTTACCATTTAAATACTCAATCCAAAAGATGAGCCATCTCTTTCCCTACTTGTATGAGATTGTTTAATTTTTGCTCAAAAAGAATAAAAAATCAATAATTCAATTTTATTTCATGGACACACAAATTCATCACTTAAGCCTATAAATTGAGAACGAAAATCACTATTAGAGGAGAGGTTATTTTTTACTACTGAAGATAAAAAACAGAAAATCGAGAGGGTAAGGAGTAGAAGAGAGACAACATATCAGAGGAAGAAAATACAAGAGATAAGATATTCTAAATCTCTTTAATATTAATATTACACACACACACATATATATATATATATATAATTTCTTTTTATTATCACAATATGCATACAAATAAAAAATTATGTTCATGATCTTATTGTGTTTATTTATTTATTTTTCCCTCTTCAATATTTAATATTAGAATCTGTAAACTAAAAACAAATGAATAAGATTGAAAATATTATAGAAAAATTAACAATAAATAACAAACAAAATCCAAGCAAACCAAAGAGAGAGTTGGAACTTAAACTACCGTTTTCGTCCAAACGGCAACCGACAGTCACCGGCAGCCACACAACCACACTCCTTCTTCTTCGTTTCCTTTTCTTATTCTCTTTCTTCTTCCTTTCTTTTTTCTTCTTCCCTTTCTTCTGTCTTCTTTTCTTCTTTCTTTTCCTTCTTCTCTTTCTTTTTTTTTTTCCTCTCTTTGTTGCCGGCGCCCTTCCCCCTTTTCTTTTTTCCTCTTTTGTTTTTTTTCTAGACTTATGCTTTTATATATAACCTATCCTATTTTTTTTTGTTATATCAAAATCAAATTTGGGCTCCAAGCCCAACCTTTTTTATTTTTACTATGTAGTATAATATTTCTTTCTCTCTCTTTTTATACGTCCACTCATTTTTTTTTATTATTATTCTTTGACTAAATTTTTTTTTTAAGAAAGTTCAATTCCATTTTACCTTTTTTGTTTCTTTAAATATTTTTTTTGAAGTTTTAGATTTTTAATTTCTCCTAAAAAAAACAAAAATATTAACGATAAATATTGAAATTGATTGAGATGAGACATCTTATTAATTTTAAATATTTATAACATGTGAGTTGTGACAACTTGATGATCTTACGCCCCAAATTAATAATCTTTTAATAAAATTGCATTGATCAAGATATGACATCTTGTCAGTCCTAGTTTAAAACGCATGAGTTGTGACAACTTTGTGATCTTAAACATTTTCAGCTAATTTCAAACAAACAACCAAACATACTCATTATAATAAATTTCTCAGACCCGAGGTCTTTTTCCTTTATCAAATTAACAACACCTTCTAATTAAATCTAAATTTCTGCAACAAAACCCATTTTCTTAAAAAAACTATGAACACATTCGCATTGTTCTACCCAAGAACTACGTAGCTTTGATTTCTCCATCACACCAGAAGATACGTAGGAGCAAGATCGCACTCTTGTCAAGCATAATAATTTTTTTTTTACCTTATATTTTGAATACAATTTTATCTCTAGTTTATTTAAAAAAATTACATTTGCATTTAAAAAAGGAAAAATAAATTTATATAAGTTAACATTAATTTTGCACAATTAATTATAGGTAACCGTATTTTAACGGATGTCGTAGGGTGCTAATACCTTTCCTACGCATAATCGACTCCTGAGCTCAAAATTTGATTTCAAATACCATTTTTCTTTTTTTTTTTTAAAGGTTTCCCAATGTTTTCCCTATTTTATTTTACTTTATTTTATTATTATTATTATTATTATTATTATTATTATTATTATTATTATTATTTTCTTTTGTGTGTGTGTGTGCGCACATGCGTGCGCGTGCATGGGTGTGTGTGTGTGTATGTGTTTTATTAGCATTATGAAATTATTGAATTATGCTTATTCCACACCTTACACTTTTACTGAGACACACAGTTATGAGTGAGACCATATACCCGGGCCTGAGTAAAGATTAAGTTTAGTTAGGGGTTTAGTGGTAATCATTTTGGATGTACATCCTATTTGGTTATTGCAAAGATCTCGTCTAGAGTGTGACTCAATTAGAAATACATACATTTTGGATGTACTTCCTATTTGTAGTGATGTTGTATGGTATGATGTACATTCACGAATTTAGAAGCTTATAAACTTTAAAATTTCTCCAATTTTGGATATAATGCATCTAAGTTGTATCCTAGCCTTCTTGCTTTAAAATGGCAGGATTGTTTTTTTGTTTTTTCACCATCCGATGTCAGTATACCTCTCAATGTTTTTTTCTTTATTACATCCATGTAAGTAGCTTTCATCATTAATGATAAAGTCAATTATTTTTATAGTACCATGCATTCCTTTCATGCATTAAAAATTATTTTTAACACCATACCATACAACATTCATAATCATTCTTTCTTATGTAGGTCCATTAGAGAACCATTGAATTCAAAGCTAGGTTATGGATATCTCCGATTAAAAATGGGATCCAACAATGAAACCACAATCCCAATGCTAAAGAAAACTCTGAATGTGAAAGCCAAAAAGCCTCAGGTTGACAGTTTAAAAAGACTCTGTAGCTTGTTGGAGCTTAATCACCGATCAACCTTTACTAAGAAATACATAAAGATTCTTGATTTATTGGATATGGACGTATAAATAGGGGCTATTACTGCTTTGGCTCAATTCTACGACACTCCATTGAGATGTTTCACCTTTCAAGACTTCCAACTTGCACCTACTTTGGAAGAGTTTGGACCATTTTTAGGCTACTCCCTAGAAAAAGGGAAACCTTATCGTTACATGGGGAATTATCCATCGACAAAAAAAGTAGTTGAGATACTAAGGGTTGAAGAGGAAAGGTTGATTAGCCAAAATAATAAAGGGACTTCTGCTTTTTTAAGAAGTTTTTTTTGAGGAAAGAGCACATTATTTAGCTAAAGCCTAAGATTGGAGTACTTTTATAGAGGTGTTAGCTCTCACCATCTATGGGGTTGTTCTATTCTCAAGTGATGAAGAAATTATAGATTTAGCAACAATTGATGTCTTCCTAGCTTTGAAGAATAGAGGAGAAAATCCTACAACAGCCATCCTCGCTTATGTGTACTATACACTTAACAATTGTCATGAGAAAAAAGGCAAGCGAATTTTGTGTTGTTTACATGTTTTGTACGTCTGGTTGGTGAATCATATGTTTGATAGTGGATGCCAAAAGCGTTGCCCTATCAATGATTTCAAGAGTTGTTACGTTGACATAAAGGATAATCGAGAATGGGCTCGAAGGTTGGTAGATCTGAACAAAAAAATAGTTCGATGGTATGCGAGATGGCGAGAAGTAAAAGAAGTAATATACCAATGTGGAACATTTCCTAATGTGTCACTTATGGGGACTAGAGTTTGTGTGAATTATAACCTAGTATTGGCCTTGAGACAACTTGGGTATCCCATCATAGGAGAACCAACGCCAAAACTGATAACCCCTTTTATTCTTTGTGACATGGGTCCGAAAAACATTGAAGATTTGAGGAGAGTACGTCAATCTTGGAATATGATAATCAGAAAAGGGAAGGAACTAGGAAGTAGAAGTTGTGGTGCAGATGATTACTACCGACAGTGGGTTAAGAATAGGGTCCAAGAAATTAAGCTACCTTTTCGTCGTACATCTTAGATAGCCAATGCAACCCACTATTGTTAGTGAAGAGATTGAGAGGTTGCAAGCATCAATTCTAGAGTCGGAAGAAGAAAATAAGACTTTGCAAGAAGAATTGATGATAGTCCATCGAGCATATGAGACTGCCCAGTTGGAAAATGAGTAGAAGACAATTTCCCTTGAAAGATCAAATAAGAGGGAGAAGGTGGAGGAGGATTATAAGCTCAAGCTTCAATGCAATTTAAGGGCCTCTGACGAGTCTTTATGTTTGAGAAGACAAGAGACCAAGCACGAGAGGAGGTTGAGAAATTGAGAAAATGGTTGAAAGATTCATAAATCAATGAGAGAAATGCAAAAAGACAATTGGAAGATTTGAAACAACAGTTGGAGAGAGTGGTAGTAGAATATAAGACAAGGATAGAAGAAGAAAAGATTGAAAAACAAGAAGTTGTTGCTATGTACCGAGATGCGTGGTTGAAGGAACAAGAAGAAACAAATATGTTAAGAAACCGAATGATGGATCAAGTGGAAGCAATAGAGATGCTTGGGAAAGAAGGGATAATGTGGATGGATTTTTATGAAAAACTCACTTTCATAGCCAACCAATCCATCGAAATGGTCCCCGTACTCCTAAGGAAAGCTGAAGCAAGCATAGTTCCATCTGCCACACCTGTTGAGATTATTACTTTCATTTAACATTATAATAGTTTGATAGAAGCAATGAATGGTTTAATACGCCGAGAACGATAGAAACAATGTATTTCAGATATAAAGAAAAATGTTGCACTTGTACCCTTTTAATTATCAATGAACGAGCTTTGTTTCGAGTTTTCTCTATGTATGGGTTTGGTTCTGATGCATGATCCAAAAAAAGATGTTTGTGCCTAGGTTGCGGAATCAATGGTTCTCTAATACCCACATGCATGCATATAAATCATTATTTTTTTTTAACTAGCATCATATGATCTTTCAGAAAAAAATCAATAAAGTTGTTTCCCCGACACCCTTATCGGACTCGCGCAAACTCCAAAATCATGGATGAACTTGAGCAAAACTAAGAAGTGATGAGAGCGGATGTTAGCCAATTGAAGGAAAACGTTGATAGAATCTTAGAGGCTATACAGGCTTTGACAAGGAAGGAGAATACAGATGGGAATCCTGCAACTACAAATGAAGAACACCAAGCTACCCTTTCTCATCCACCAAGCTTTACCCAAACTACCCATCAATTTCGTACGGCTACTATGCAATTTCCCATGTATGATCAACCACCTGGTTATATTCCTCCCTTAGTCATCAACCCCTTGGATACCAACCCAAACCACTCAACTATCAACTCCCAAAGCCTAAACCAACAGCAAACCCATCTCCTCTGGGCTACGTGCCACCCCAAAACACTATACCTTCTGAAAATATTCCATTCAGTGCACCCCAAGTACCTCATTTCGATGCTAATGGAAATTGGCAACAACCTCAATTTATCGGTGATGATACACAATCGAAAGAGAAATTCCATGTTTTAGAAGAACAAATCAAAGCAATTGAGGGAAATAATATCTATGGCCTCGAAGCTTTTGATATATGTTTGGTTCTCGATGTGGCGATCCCTTCAAAATTCAAGGTACTTGAATTTGAAAAATACAAAGGTGCCATATATCCGAAAAATCATCTGACCATGTATTGTAGAAAAATGGCTTCTCATTCTCATAATGATAAACTTCTCATTCTTTTTTTTTCAAGATAGTTTGAGTGCGGCATCATTAAGTTGGTATATGCATCTCGAGCGAAATTGAATCCATTCATGGAGAGACTTGGCTAATGCGTTTTTGAAACAATACAGGTACAACATTGACATGGCCCCTGACAAGATGCAATTGCAAAATTCATTGAAAAAGAACAATGAAACTTTCAAAGAATATGCACAATGGCGGAGAGAAGTGGCATCGCAAGTAGATCCTCCTTTATCTGAAAGAGAAAACGTTGGTATGTTTATAGATACTCTACAGTCGCCTTTTTATGATAAGATGATTGGGAGTATGTCATCAAACTTTTCCGACATGGTCATGATAGGAGAAAGAGTAGAAAATGGGATGAGGAGTGGCATGATTGTATGTGCAACAAGAGGTGTCAAGAAACCGCAGATGGGATTCACAAAAAGAAAGAAGCGGATACTAATGTTGTAATGGTAAACCCAAAAGTCTCTTATTTTCCATCCATGAATTCTTATCAACCTCCAAATTTCCAGCCCCCGATACCCTAAATTCCCTACATTCCCTATCCATATGTGGTTGCGGCCTCACAAGCTCCATACCCCCCATATCACCCTTCAAGGCCACCTTTTATCAACCACCTTTGGTCCAACCACCACCTGTCACGTTTTCCCAACAAAACCTACAAAACCAAAATCCAAGCCCAAATCAATACAAACCACCAGTCAATCGAGAAAAGAAGATAACCCATTTTGACCTGATTCCCTTGACATACAGCCAATTGTTGTCTCACCTACTCCATAATTCAATGGTAGTCCTAAGACCAGTGAAACATCTAGAACCACCATTCCCAAAATGGTACAACCCAAACACCAAATGTGAATACCATGCAGGAGCCGTAGGGCATTCCATCGAAGATTGTCAAGCCCTAAAATCTAAGGTGCAAGAACTGATTAATGCAAAATGGCTTACCTTCAAGGAAGATGGTCCCAACGTAGGGAGTACTCCCTTCCGGGCCACAAGGATACCTCTGTCAATGTCATTGAAGATGAGATAGACAAATGTAAAAAAGATGATCATGTGTTAATCATAAAGCTGTACATGGAAAATAGTAGATCTTTCCAAAGACCATTGGAAATCCTCTATAGAAAAGAGAATCTTAAGCCAACTCTTAGCAGGCCAAATGCAATAATTGTCCAAGCACCAACCCCTTTTCCTTATGAAAATACCAAGGCCATACCATGGAATTGTGAAGTCACATCCCATTTAGTCAATCATCAATCAAGTGATAGCTTTAAACCTGAAGGAACTGATGTCACCAATATTTCAGGGATTGGTGGGATGACTCAAAGTGGTCGAGTATACCTCCCTGAACAACCTAAGAAAAAGGAGGGTCTTGGAGAAAAAGGGAAAAAAGCTATGTATCATGCTATAAAAGGACTATAGACTAGCAAAAAGACGGTGCCTGAAGCAGAAGCTAACGAATTTTTGAAGTTTATCAAGCAAAGTGAATATAAGGTGGTAGATCAACTAAATCAAACCCCTACCAAGATATTTGTTCTTTCTTTGTTATTAAACTCTGAAGCGCTTCGAAAGGCACTTACGAAAGTTTTAAACGAGGCCTATGTTACTCATAATATCATTGTCGACCAGTTTGATAGAGTTGTCGGCAACAACACCGCTAGTAGTTGTTTGAGTTTTAGCGATGGCGAATTACCAAATGAGGGGACAGAGCATAATAAAGCATTACAGATCTCTGTGAAGTGTCATGATCATATTCTCGCATGGGTGCTAGTTGATAATGGTTCGTCATTAAATGTTATGCCAAAATCGATACTCTCAAAACTATTCGTTGATGGGGCCTGTATGAAGCCCAATGCTATGGTGGTGAAATCATTTGGTGGATCGAGGAGACAAGTTGTTGGTGAGATTGACCTGCCGATTCAAATCGGACCCTATAACTTTGGAATAACTTTTAAAGTGATGGAAATTAAACCAACGTACAGTTGCCTTTTAGGGAGACCGTGGATTCATGCTGCTGGAGCAGTGAAATCAACTCTCCATCAAAAGCTAAAGTTTATAGTGAACGATAAGTTCGTAATAATATCCAGGGAAAAAGATATGATAGTGAGTCATCTATCTTCCATGGGCTACATCGAAGACGTGGAAGAATCCATAGAGACTTCCTTCCAAGCATTAGAAATCGCCAATGTTGTCTTCATGGGTGAAGGATATCGCTTAAAGGAACCAAAATTATCTACCACATCATTGAAGTCTACCAAATCCATGTTGGAATGAGGAGTTTTTGTTAAATTGATAGAAATACCATAAAAGAACGATAATTATGGATTGGGATATGTACCTACCAAAGCTGATAAAGAAAAGGTTGTGAAAGAAAAAAGAGAAAGCAGGATGGCTCATTTGGAAAGCCGGGTACCAAATTAACAAAAGATTCCTATTTGCGACATTTGCCAAACCTTTCAAAGCGCTGAAATAATATATGCTGACCAAGTGGCTGTTGCGGAAGAGGATCATGTTGATGACGATACCCTCAAATTAGTGTACCCTTATCCTCCAAATACCAGTCTCAACAATTCAAAGATCATTGAGTTTCTCGTGTTTGTTAATTCATGTTCAAAGTAATTATGTATTTCAACTCCTTTTGCTCTGCCCAAGGCTATAAGGATACCTAATTAGGGCGCATGTATTTCAATTCCGTACTTATTATCAATAAATGCATTTTTGAATTCTCTAACTGTTTCTTTTTTCTTGAAAGGGCAATCTTTATTCATATTTTCATTTTTCATTTTTTTTTCTTCTTAATTTAAACAATGCAAAGTAAAAAATGAATATGTTGAGAATAGCAGCGCTAGAATCCCTTCTTGTAATTTTGAACGCCCAATTAATCACGCTGATGAGGATTGTGAAGACGATTTTGAGCCTTTCCCAGAACTCGAAAGGCTAATGGAACAGGAAGCTAAGATAATCCAACCCTAGCAAGAACCTGTTGAGGTGATCAATTTAGGGACTGAATATGATAATAAAGAAATTAAAATTGGTATGTCTGTGAAAGAAAGTGAACGAGAAAAGCTGATTAAACTTTTATTTGACTATGTGGACGTTTTGCATGGTCATATCAGGATATGTCTTGACTAGATACTAACATGATTGAACACAAGCTACCGCTCAAGCCTTAATGTGCTCCAATTAAACAAAAGTTGAGGAGGATGAGGCCTGATATGTCACTTAAAATTAGAGAAGAGGTCAAGAAGCAATTTGATGCTGGTTTCTTAGCAGTGGCAAAATATCCTCAATGGGTGGCTAATATTGCCCCAGTTCCAAAGAAGGATGAAAAGGTTCGAATGTGCGTTGATTATCGGGATTTAAATAAAGCTAGTCCCGAAGACGATTTTCCTTTGCCTCATATTGATTTCCTAGTAGATAGCACTGCTCAATATTCTTTTTTCTCCTTCATGGATGGTTTCTTAGGGTACAATCAAATCAAGATGGCTCCCGAGGATATGGAAAAAACCTTATTCACCACACAATGGGGAACTTTCTGTTATAAAGTGATGCCATTTGGATTAAAGAATGTTGGGGCAACCTATCAAAGAGTAATGGTAACTTTGTTCCATGACATGATGCACAAGGAGATAGAGGTTTACGTGGACGATATGATTGCAAAGTCTCGAACCGAAGCAAACCATGCTGTTAACCTTCAAAAATTATTTACGCGATTAAGAAAGTTCATACTCCGTTTAAACCCTGCTAAATGCATTTTTGGTGTGAGATCAGGCAGGTTACTTGGGTTTATCGTTAATCAAAAAGGGATAGAAATGGACCCAGATAAAGTAAAAGCAATCCAAGAAATGCCAGCTCCACGCACGACAAAAGAAGTTCGTGGCTTTTTGGGTAGATTGAAGTACATTTCCAGGTTCATATTGCGTCTCACCACTTCATGCGAGCAAAAGGTTGAATGGAATGAGAATTGTCAAAAATCTTTTGAAAAGATTAAACAGTACTTGTCAAAACCTCAGATCTTAGTGCGTCCTGTTCCTGGGAAACCACTTATTATGTACTTAACAATACTTGACGAGTCAATGGGTTGTGTATTGGGGCAACATGATGAATCTAGTAAGAGAGAACATGTTATTTATTATTTGAGCAAAAAATTCACCAACTGTGAAACAAGGTATTCACGGCTTAAACGAACATGTTGCGCATTAACATGGGCTGCTCGTCGGTTAAGGCAATACATGTTATGTCATACAACTTGGTTGGTGTCTAAAATGGACCCAATTAAGTACATCTTTGAGAAACCTGCTCTTACTAGAAGGATTGTCCGTTGGTAGATGTTGTAATCAGAATACGACTTGGTGTATGTTACGCAGAAGGCTATCAAATGAAGCGCACTAGCAGAGTATTTGGCCCAACAACTTGTAGAAGATTATCAATCAATGCAGTGTGAATTCCTCAATGAAGGCATAATGACTTTATTTGAAGAGACTAAATCATCTGATAAAGAAAAATGGATGTTGGTGTTCGATGGTGCTTCTAATGCATTAGGGCATGAAATTGGAGCCATTTTGATTTCCCTAGAGAAACAGTTCATTCCATTTACGGCTAGATTGTGTTTTGATTGCACTAACAATATTGCAGAATATGAGGCATGTGCTATGGGCATTAAAGCAACTATTGAATCAAAGGTAAGAGTTCTTAAGGTATATGGAGACTCATTGTTGGTCATTCATCAAACGAAAGGAGAGTGGGAAACACAAGATTCCAAATTGATTCCGTATCATACGCATATCAAAGAATTGATAGAACACTTCGAGAAGATTACTTTTTACCATATTCCTCGAGAAGGAAACCATTGGCCGATGCCCTAGCCACATTATCGTCAATGTTCAAAATAAGAATCGGTCAGGATGTACCAGTCATAAAAATTCAGCAAAAGGATAAGTCAGCATATTGCTTATCAATAGAAGAAGGGCCTGACCGCAAGCCATGGTTTTACGATATCAAATCCTATGTTAAGAATAAAGAATATCCATTGGGTGTTACAGAGAACGACAAGAGGGTTTTGAGGAGATTGTCAATGAACTTCTTCTTAAATGGTGATGTGCTTTATAAGAGAAATCATGACATGGTTCTCCTCAAATGTGTGGATGAAACGGAACTTGAGAAGATCATTCAAGAGGTTCATGAAGGTTCTTTTGGAACTCATGCAAATGGGCATGCAATGGCAAGAAAAATCGTAAGGGTTGGCTAATATTGGTTGACCATGGAGTCTGATTGCTTTAGTTACGTAAAGAAATGCCATAAATGTCAAATCTACGCTGATAAAGTACATGTACCATCAATCTCTTTAAATGTCTTAACATCACCATGGCCATTTTCAATGTGGGGATGGATGTTATTGGACTCATCGAGCCTAAGGCTTCAAATGGGCACCGGTTTATCCTAGTAGCTATTGATTATTTCACAAAATGGGTTGAAGCCGCTTCTTATGCCAATGTGATGAGGAGCGTGGTGGTTAGATTCATCAAAAGAGAATTGATATGTCGATATGGCTTACCAAATAAGATTATCACTGACAACGCGACCAACCTGAATAACAAAAGGATGAAGGAGTTGTTCGCACCTCAACAGGGGCAACTCCCTTTGCATTAAATGGCTATAGAACCTCTGTTCGCACCTCAACAGGGGCAACTCCTTTCTCATTGGTGTATGGAATGGAAGCGGTACTTCCTATTGAAGTTGAAATCCCTTCGATCAGAGTCTTGATGGAAACAAAACTCGAAGAGGCAGAGTAGGTTCAATCACGATTTGACCAATTGAATCTCATAGAATAAAAAATAATGATATCTCTGTGCCATGGCCAGCTATATCAAAAAAGACTTAAAATAGCATACGAGAAAAAAGTCCGCCCTCAAGAGTTTCAAGAAAGGGACTTCGTGTTAAAGAAAATATTGTCCATAAAAAAGGATTCTCGTGGAAAGTGGACCCCGAATTACGAGGGACCATATGTTGTGAAAAAAGCTTTCTCTGGGGGAGCTCTAATACTCGCAGAAATGGATGGAGATGAGTTTCCACTTCCAGTAAATTCAGATGCATTAAAAAAATATTATGCTTGAAAAAACAAAAACAAAAATGATTGAAAAATGGGTTCGCTAGGTTGAAAACCTGGAAAGGCGACCTAGGCAAAAATTAGAGCATCACAATGGATTGAAAACTTGGAAGAGCGGTCCATGCAAAAGTTAGGGATTTAAAAAAAAAAGATCAAGCGGTTCAATCTAGGGCAGTTATTATTTTGGGAAGCTGGCCAACAAGAGTCCTAAATTACAAGAATGACTAGCGTTTGTTATCCCTTCAACTGAAAATAAACACACTCATCCCTACATTGTAACCCCTAGCTCAATTGTATTATTCCTAATGTAATGAATGTACTTTTTTTGTTCAATGTTGTCATTCGATGTTGTACATTACCCTCTTTCTAAGCTAATTCAGTCTCATAGTTGTTTGTTTAGCATTTAAAAAAAATGTTATTTTATGATAATAAATGTTGGAATTTGAAATATGTGGAAGTATAAAAAATATTTTAATTATTTTGACATTTGAAAAATATATACACGGGAACTCGATAGATTCTCAACAGATATAGGGTGTCAAAAATAAATAAATAAAATAAAATAAAAGTAATCATTTTGGACAATGCACTTTGTTTCGCCTCTAAAAAAGGAGTCACACAAGATGTACGAAGAGTCATCATGCAAAAACGATAGTTGTTTTCATTCATCCATTGAATCCTAGGGGCGTAGAAGATAATAAAGATCGGGGAATTAAAGAAACGAACAAGAATTTATCTATTCACATAAATCATGCATCTTACATTTATAACTTACTTATACTCACATGAACCATTGAACCATGTATCTTATTTTTATACTAAATTTATACTCAACAATCTTGCATAGTGCATAACAGGCTTGAATCATTCATTTCTTATACTAAATTTATACTCAACAGCTTTGCATAGTGCATAATAGACACGAATCATTCATATTTTATGAAACATGTCTCTCTCTTTGTTTACCTTCTAAACTAGACCTATATGCTTATGGTTTGCATTTCCTATCCTTGTCGATCTACGCATCGGTAATCAATCCGAAGACGATCGTTTTTTCATTCCTGTCGATCTACGCATTGGTAACCAATTCGAATACGGTCATTCCTTCATTCTTGTCGATCTACGCATCGGTACCAATCTGAAGACGATCATTCCTTCATTCTTGTCGATCTATGCATCGGTAACCAATCCGAAGACGGTAATTTATATTTTTGTTTATGCGTCTCTGCGCATCGGTAACCAATCCAAGGATGATGATTTATATTTTGTCGATCTACGCATCGGTAACCAACCTGAAGACGGTCATTTATATTTTTGTCGACCTATGCATCGATAACCAATCCGAAGACGATCATTTACATTTTTGTCAATCTACGCACCACTAACTGATTTGGAGACGATTATTTTCCATCTTTGCCAAACATGTTTATCATATCCTTATGTCACATCTCATCTTCTACTTTCACAAATTATTTAGACAAAATTTAGGTCCTTATATTTAATTATCTTTTACACTAACAATATTTATATTCTCTAGTAAATATAATTAAATAGGGGCAGCTGCAGTACCTTAATTTTGTCCAACCAATTAAAAAAAATTCTAAAAATTAGGGAAAATATGTTTTATAAACATTTTGCACGTGTTATTATTAAATCTAAAAATTGTCATTTTGAATATACATGAGTTTCCGTTACATTACTTTTAACACCAAACAAAAATATAATAAAATAAAATATGTAAATAAATAAAAATGTTTCCTGCTACACGACTACACACTGCACATGCTTTTTCTTTTCTCCTTTCCCATTTTTTAGCTTTCCTCTTATTCTCATATATGCTGCAACCTTGCTTGCAGCAGCCCTTCCCCTACTTATTTATTTATTTGTTTTTAGCCTTATGAAATTATATTTTTACCATTTGAATACTCAATCCAACATCTCTTTTCCTGATTGTATGAAATTGTTTAATTTTTGCTCAAAAATAATGAAAAATCCAGAACTCAAATTTATTTCATGAACACAAATTTATCACTTAAGCCTATAAATTGAGAACGAAAATCACTATTAGAGGAGATGTTTTTTATTTACTACTGAAGATAAAAAACATAAAATAGAGAGGGTAAAGAGTAGAAGAGAGACAACATATCAGAGGAAGAAAATACAAGAGATAAGGTATTCTAATTCTCTTTAATATTAATATGACACACACACACACACACACACACACACATATATATATATATATATATATATAGACACATATATAATTTCTTTTTATTACCACAATATGCATACAAATAAAAAATCATGTTCATGATCTTGTTGTGTTTATTTATTTATTTATTTTTCCCTCTTCAATATTTAATATTAGAAACTGTAAACTAAAAACAAATGAATAAGATTGAAAAATATTATAGAAAAATTAACAATAAATCAAAAGAGAAACAAACAAAAATCCAAGCAAACCAAAGAGAGAGTTGGAACATAAACTACCGTTTTCGTCGGAACGACGACCGACCGTCGCTAGCCGCCACCGGTCGTAGCCGACGACCACACAACCACACTCCTTCTTCTTCCTTTCCTTTTCTTCTTCTTTTTCTTCTTCCTTTCTTTTTTCTTCATCCCGTTCATCTCTCTTCTTTTCTTCTTCGCTTTCTTTTTTGTTTCCTCTCTCTGTGGCCAGCGCCCTTCCCCCTTTTCTTTTTTTCCTCTTTTGATTTTTTTCTAGGCTTATGCTTTTATATATATCCTATCCTTTTTTTTTTGTTATATCAAAATTAAATTTGTGCTCCTATCCTTTTTTTTTGTTATATCAAAATTAAATTTGTGCTCCAAGCCTAACCTTTTTTATTTTGACTATGTAGTCTAATATTTCTTTCTCTCTCTTTTTATAGGTCCACTCATTATTTTTATTATTATTCTTTGACTAAATTTTTTTTTAAGAAAGTTCAATTCCATTTTACCTTTTTTGTTTCTTTTAAATTTTGTTTTAAGTTTTGGATTTTAATTTCTCCTAAAAAAACTAAAATATTAACGATAAATATTGAAATTGATTGAGATGAGACATCTTATTAATCTTAAATATTTATAACATCTGAGTTGTGACAACTTAATGATCTTAAGCTCCAAATTAATAATCTTTTAATAAAATTAGATTGATCAAGATATGACATCTTGTCAGTCCTAGTTTAAAACGCATGAGTTGTGACAACTTTGTGATCTTAAACATTTTCAGTTAATTTCAAACAAACACCCAAACATGCTCATTATCATAAATTTCTCAGACCCGAGGTATTTTTCCTTTATCAAATTAACAACACATTCTACCTAAATCTAAATTTCTGCAACAAAACCCATTTTCTTAAAAAAGCAATCAACACATCCGCATTTTTCTACCCAAGAACTACGTAACTTTGATTTCTCCATCGCACCGGAAGATACATAGGAGCAAGATCGCACTCTTGTCAAGCATAATAATATTTTTTTTACCTTATATTTTTAATACAATTTTATCTCTAGTTTATTTAAAAAAATTATATTTGCATTTAAAAAAGGAAGAGAAAATATCACTTAAGGAGGAATTTGGCTGCCCTCCCCTCCCTTCCCGTCCCCTCCAAACCCCACCAACCAAACATACTCTAAAGGAGATAGAACAAGGCTTATTCCATCAAAATATTTAATCGCTCGTGATCTTTAACCAAGTGGTGATACAAACATCGACAAAATCATTTATGTGATAATATTTGATACATAATTACAAAGTCACCACCAAGTAAAGTTTTTCAACAACTACAACAAAAGATTGATTTTCATCATTTTAAATAGGCTAAATTACATATGTGGTCCCTTAACTTAATTTCAGTTAACGTTTTAATCCATAATCTTTTTTTTCTTCCCGATTTGGTCCTTTATTCTTTATTTGATGTTGTTAGAGATGAAAATATGAGTTTATTTAAAGATTTAAGTTATGAATTTGATGAAATTTGCATTATATTGAGGATGATAATTAATTTTATGGGTTTTGTTTGAAATTTTTGATGAATTTTTGCAAAAAAAAAAGGGATAACATTTTTGACATTTTAAAACATAAAAGATCAAATTGTCACTTAAAATTAAAATAAAGGACCAAATCGGGAAAAAAAAAAAAGATAAAGGACTAAAATGTTAACTAAAATTAAGTTAATGGACCACTGATGCAATTTAGCCTTTTAAATATGATTGTTTACATGAGGGAGAAATAAATATATTATGCACTCTTTTTTCCTTGACCAGTTTTGTCCTATCGGACTTTCCTGGTAATGTTTTTAATGAAGTAGTTCCCACATAAAGGATATTGTACTTTTTTTCTTTCACTGTGGTTTTTACCCACTAGGCTTTCCTAATAAGGTTTTACTGAGACATATCTTTAATAGACATCTAGAGGAGAGTGTTATAATGGGGAATATCCTTTACAAATTACACCAATTAATATCTTAATCCTTAATGCTACTGAATTGCTAATGGATCATGTAACAGTTCGATTTTTAACATAAAAGACGAGTGTTTTTTTTTTTAAATAATAAGTAAATAACTGAATAAATACTTTTGGATAAAATGGTTAAGTCGTAACACGACGACAAAAGCCAACAACATTTACAACAGCGGAATAGTTTTGAAATACAAGTCCAAAATATTTAAACTCCCCCAAGTCACATCAAAAATTTACAAGGACCCATCAAAATATAAGTCAGGTTGACAATATAGGTACAGTCTTCCCAGAATAAATAATTACAACCACCAAAAGAAAGACTTCTAGTTTCTATACAGTCACCTAATCTGATCATGCTACAAAAAGTTATACAACCCAGGTGATCTCCACGCGCCCAACACAAAACTCCTGACACAGCTTCTGATCAGGCATGACTAACTACCTTCCCCTCTACAGGGTACTACCGGGTAGGACGATCCTGAATCTCATCTGAGGGCAAATCCCAGATTTCCACAAAAGTTGTAAAGGGTCACCAATCCAAATTAACAATTACCACATAGCATTTAAATTGTAAATGCATAAAAATCACCCTTCAACTTAGCATACATCTAGGAAGGGTTTGCATATGCTAAACATGCATAAACGAGGTTGAAAAATGAAGTTTTGGACCAAACTGCACTGTTGTATTCGAATACAGCATATCTGTATTCGAATACAGATGCGAAAAGAGCAGAAAAACAGCAAAAACAGCAAAACAGCACAATCAGCACAACTGTATTCGACTACAGCCTCCTTGTAGTCGAATACACTTGCGAAAACAGTGAAAAACCCTGCAGATTTTGTATTTGAATACAACCTCCTTGTATCTGAATACAATTGCGAAGTCAATAACAAAATCCATTCAACTTTATTCGACTACAGCTTCTGTGTAGTCGACTACACTTTCGAAAACGCAAGTCAGAGGCAAAAACCATTCAATTGTATTCACTACAACCTTGTTGTATTCAAATACAACTGTAAAAATGACAGATTTTCAGTTTCAAAACATTTCAAAATCATTCTAACACTATCAACACTCAACCAATTAATCACCATCATCAAATACAACTCAATCACACACCACAATCAAGTACGCATAAACAACCATCACAGTATATCAAGCATGACTCGCGAGCCAAGCACCATAATGAAATCCGTACATGCCAATGCATGATTCCGGAATTCCAAACCAAAACCCTCTTCGAAGGGGCGTAAATCATAATTGTACAGTCTATCACAGACCAGCACTAATTACCAAGGTACAATCTATCACAGACCAGCACGATTTACTTAAGTGCAGTCTATCACAAACCAGCACGTCTTAACCGAGTACAGTCTATCACAGACTAGTACGTTTCCACCGCGTACAGTCTATCACAGACCAGTACGTTTCTACCGCGTACAGTCTATCACAGACCAGTACGTTTCTACCGCGTACAGTCTATCACAGACCAATACGTTTTCACTCGGTACAGTCTATCACAGACCAATACGTTTTCACTGCGTACAGTCTATCACAGACCAACACGTTTTCACCGCGTACAGTCTATCACACACAAGTACGTTTTAACCGCGTTCAGCCTATCACAGACCAGTACGTTTTCACCGCGTACAGTCTATCACAGACCAGTACGTTGCGGAAATCCCCACAAGGATAAGATGAACCAACAATTCACATGGAATCATCCCGTGGCCCATTCGGTCACCACTATCACCGACGCGATAATCCCCGTAAGGATAAGATGAACCAACAATTCACATGGAACTATCCCGTGGCCCATTCGGTCACCACTATCACCATGGCACCATCGCGGTCACCATGTACTATGAAATGCATGAGCATACTCTGACTTTCGACACCACAATCATTAAGTAAATGCAGCTGTTAAAAGATTCCCCATTTTTAATGCTCATTTAACACTAATGATTTCAAATTTAACACAGAGTATACTCAACTCATACAATCCTCAAATCACATGAAATTGAATTCACAATTCACATCAATTCATTTCACACCAAATCAAAATTCACACATAAATTGCATTTATTCAAATTCCCACATCTTCAAACATAAAGCAATTATCCACATTCATAAAGTTATCCATAAACACATCAGCCATACCAAGTAAAAATCACCATACCCACACCTCAAAACTCATTAAATTCAATTTCATAAAGTTGTAGCTTTAACGGCCGTTTACGGCACCGCGATTAAATTCCGGTAAACATTTCGCTCGCGACGTCGCTTTCAAAGTTGGCTCACTAGCACCGTAGCGTGGCAAGGAGCAACTTTCCCTTCAGTCACTTTGCGAGATGAAGCTCTGAAGTTGAAGAAAAGTGGAGGTTTGCATTTGGCGGTTTTGAAACCCACCAACACTCGGTTTCCCAACAGGGGAAGAAGGGGAAGGGAAAGAAGAAAGAAGTCGCAAGGCAAGGAGGAAAATGTTGCTTCCTGATTCCGATTTTTTTTCCATCACTTAACATATATATATATATATAATGATTGGTTTAGTTAGTATATATATATATAATTAAACCAAACCAACAATAATCAACATACACATACACGCATCACATTACTCACATCTCCAACTATTTTGATAAAAATATCTCCCCTTGTTGCAACTCAATTGACAGGTAAAATCTTCAGTAACTAGAGATATTTTTAACCAGATCTAAAATTATATATATATATATATATATATATATATATATATATAATGAACATATAACAAACTCTAATAAAATATGCTTTTGGTATTTAATTCACCAAATGAATTAAAATTAGGCTAAATGCCTCAGCAATTTAACACCAAATATACTAAAACTGCATAAATTAGAGTTTGAAATTTAGGGTCTTACATTACTACCCTCCAAAATAAAGTTTCGTCCTCGAAACTTAAAGTAAGACTAAATACCACACTAGGTCTGCACTCCTACTCATCATATATGCTAGAACTTGTTTCGTCATTCCAACGCGAAGAAAGCACCGTCTATCCCTTCTCATAGGTTACTTAATAACTTTACCCACTATCATAGCTGGTAAGATTCGCCCGTTTCATTCAACATTATTTTGTCTACTATCAACAAGAGATTGGGGACGATCAGTTCCTCAATTTGTCAATAGATAGCCAACAACCATGATGATGGCTTAGACCATCTTAACCCAACTATAATAATGCTCCCTTCGACTTGGACTTAAAGCTATCACGAGGCACCAGCGGTCTAACAATCTTCTCAAGGTCCACTGAGTTTTCCTTATTTTCCTATCGATGAAGTACAATCGTCCAAAACTATGCCACACGGCCTCATATACGTCCACTTGGTACGAAACATCCATTAGGTTCCAAACTGAAATTCTAAGTATGACACCGACACCCTGAGCACAAAACAATCATTGCTGCCGAGAATTCCCTTTAGGTTTAGTACTTCATTTCTAGAGTCACGTCTCCAACAAAAATCCTATTTGAATTTCATTCACTGGTTAAGACCTACATTTTTCTCATTCCTAACACCTCTAGTTCTCGTTTCGCTAGTCAATTTTCTTCATACTTTGCAATTCTAGATAAACCCGAAAATAATTTTCTTTACATCCACTGCCAGCATTCATTTTGATACTTCTCAATTCCACCACATCCTTTATTTGCAGCTTGATGATTATCTTTTCATTATGACAGGTCAAACACATTGTATTCACTCCATCACTTTTCCATTTATACAAACCTTAAATGTCTACCTCGAACCTTAATACATCTTCGTTATTTCGAAACTGTTACTTAGCTTACTCTTGTATGTCTTTTTCCAAAAATTGCTCTTTACTTTGACAGCCACAATTGGTACCACACCATTGTGCGTCATATTCCAAAATATCATCCAATCTTAACTTGATTCTCTTTTTGTCTTTCCTCTCACTATTAAACTTTTCTTCCTTCAAACAAGCTTGTCATCCTGATCTTTAAGAATTTCTTCAACATTTCAACAAAATCTTAATTCCTCCAAATTTTCACACTTCCTATGGAATATTCTACATCTGAAATATATCTCAAAACACTTTTCACCTCTACCATCATTCAACCGTCCATGTGGTCAACACCGAGAGTCCTTTTTTTGCTTAGCTCATCTGTCATCATACTTTGTCTTGCTGCATTGTAGTAATTTCAATAAATTAAGCCTTACTAGTTCCCACTCAACTCTTTCAACTAAAGTGCTACAAGGCACATTGTTTCGTATAAGAAACAATAAACTACTTAAGCACATCATGCTTGACCCAAGACAACAAAACACAACGTACACGTGGACTCCAGTCACTTGATACTCCTAACCTCGACTCTTGATCAGCTTAGGACATCCAATCCATACCGAGAATGACCTCGAGTGATTGTAGAGGTAAACAAATCAAACTAATCAAGAAATCCCTATTCTGAATAGTTACTTGACACTGTAAACATGCAGTATTTACTGTTAACGCCTTAGCAGGTGTAGAAACAACCAAATAAACGATTCACACACTCCATAGCAATGAAGGAATGGGTTGCCCCCGAACCCAAGAGTGCGTTTAAAGTATTACCTGCAATCTCACAGTCACGTTGAATCAGATTGCCAGATGGATTTCTAGCTTCAGCACCCACGCCATAAACGCGTCCTCTAGCAGTAGGACGAGTAGCCCTAGTTGCGTTCACAACCGGTTCCACCTTTGGAGCTCTACAATCCCTTGCAATGTGCCCTAGTTTCTGGCAATTGAAGCAAGTAAGACTCCTAGAAGTACAAGCATTAACATAATGTCCGTTTTCCCCACATCAGAAACATCGAGTCACTTGCCCCACTTCTCTTCCGAGGTTTTGGTTCCCTGGGTGATTCTGACCCCTGTTGTTGTTCTGTGGTCGGTTATAGGGCTTAGCAACTTGTTTCCCTTTGTTGCCCTGATTACTCACCCGACCAGGCCCTCTTGAATAAAATTCCCTCCTCGGCTAGCCCTTTTATTTTTCACCTCCTCAACTTCTCTACATTTTTCCACAAGGACTTGGAAACGTCGAATTCCCAAGGGCAAGACAAAATCATGAATCTCATATTTTAACCCAGCTTGGAAACGATGACACATGAATTGTTCATCCACCTCTTCACGGAAAAATCTGAAGTGCCTTGACCAAAACTCAAACTTAACGGCATATTAGCCCACAGTCATATTCCCCTGATGAAGTTTTTGAATATCATCACCCAACTTAGTCCTGGGGCTCATCGGAAAGTATATGTCTAAAAACTTTCTTTTGAATGACTCCCAATTCACCTCCTCATGAGCCGATCCCATCAAAAGTCTTGTACTCCTCCACCAATACTCAGCATCCCCTAGCAACAGATAAGTGGCATAGTTGACCTTCACTCCTGCCTGACAGTTAATCATTTCAAAGATCTTTTCCACTTCTTGGATCCACTGATCCGCTTTCTCCAAATCCTCATCACCATTAAACTTGGGAGGATTGTAACGGCGGAAGTCCTCTAATCCTCTTGACTCAGCGGCATGGATCTCTCTTTCCCTTTTCTTCAGATCTCGCAGAGTCTTGGCAGCAGTCTGTGCAGCAACCAAAGCAGCCATGTTATTCATAGCTTCCGCCATAAGGTCAACCCTATTGTCGTTGACTCTTGCAGCGTCATCCCTTCTTGGTGGCATTGTCTCCTTCAAAACCAACATCAAGAAGAAATCTCAACACCACATCGAATAATTCCAAAAATAACTTCCAACTACATCAACACAAAACTACACCGAACCCGACAACTCGGATAATTCACCCCGACGCATGATTAGATAAAGGCCCCCAACCTACAGGTTGACCTACAATATATAACCATAAGCTCTAATACCACAATTGTAACAGCCCAATTTTTAACATAAAACACGAGTGTATTTTTTTTTGTAAATAATAAGTAAATAATTGAATAAATACTTTTGGATAAAATGGTTAAGTCGTAACACGATGACAAAAGCCAACAACATTTACAACAGCAGAATAGTTTTTGAAATACAAGTCCAAAATATTTAAACTCCCCCAAGTCACATAAAATATTTACAAGGACCCATGAAAATATAATTCAGGCTGACAATATAGGTACAGTCTTCCCAAAATAAATAATTACAACCACCAAAAGAAAGACTTCTAGTTCCTATACAGTCACCTAATCTGATCATGCTACAAAAAGCTATACAACCCAGGTGATCTGCACGCACCCAGCACAAAACTCCTGACACAGCTTCTGATCAGGCATGACTAACTACCTTCCCCTCTCCAGGGTACTACCCGGTAGGGCGATCCTGAATCTCATCTGAGGGCAAAGCCCAGATTTCCACAAAAGTTATAAAGGGTCACCAATCCAAATTAACAATTACCACATAGCATTTAAATTGTAAATGCATAAAAATCACCCTTCAACTTAGCATATATCTTGGAAGGGTTTGCATATGCTAAACATGCATAAACGAGGTTGAAAATGAAGTTTTGGACCAAACTGCAGTGTTGTATTCGAATACAGCATATCTGTATTCGAATACAAATGCGAAAACAGTAGAGAAACAGCAAAAACAGCAAAACAGAAAAATCAGCACAACTGTGTTCGACTACAGCCTTCTTGTAGTCGAATACACTTGCAAAAACAGTGAAAAATCCTGCAGATTTTGTATTCAAATACAACCCCCTTGTATCCGAATACAATTGCGAAGTCAGTAACAAAATCCATTCAACTGTATTCGACTACAGCCTCTGTGTAGTCGAATACAATTGTAGTTGAATACAATTGTAAAAATGACAGATTTTCAGTTTCGAAACATTTCAAAGTCATTTTAACACTTTCAACACTGAATCAATTAATCACCATCATCAAATACAACTCAATCAAACACCACAATCAAGTACGCATAAACAACCATCACAGTATATCAAGCATAACTCGCGTGCCAAGCACCATAATGAAATGTGTACATGTCAATGCATGATTCCGGAATTCCAAACCAAAACCCTCCTCGAAGTGGCGTAAATCATAATTCTACAGTCTATCACAAACCAGCACTAATTACCAAGGTGAAATCTATCACGAATCAACACGATTTACTTAAGTGCAGTCAATCACAGAC
This sequence comes from Cicer yamashitae, assembly GCA_037974755.1. Lineage (NCBI taxonomy): Eukaryota > Viridiplantae > Streptophyta > Magnoliopsida > Fabales > Fabaceae > Cicer > Cicer yamashitae. The sequence goes on along the minus strand of JBBPBQ010000001.1, from coordinate 33,103,510 downwards.
CAGCACGTTTTAACCACGTACAGTCTATCACAGACCAGTACGTTTCCACCGCGTACAGTCTATCACAGACCAGTACGTTTTCACCGTGTACAGTCTATCACAGACTAGTACGTTTTCACCGCGTACAGTCTATCACAGACCAGTACGTTTTAACCGCGTATAATCTATGACAGACTAGTACGTTTTAACCGCGTACAGTCTATCACAGACCAGTACGTTTTCACTGCGTACAGTCTATCACAGACACGTACGTTTTCACCGCGTATAGTCTATCACAGACCAGTACGTTTTAACCGCGTACAGTCTATCACAGACCAGTACGTTTTAACCGCGTATAGTCTATCACAGACCAGTACGTTTTCACTGCGTATAGTCTATCTCAGACAAGTACGTTTTCACCTCGTACATTCTATCACAGACCAGTAGGTTGCAAAAATCCCCGCAAGGATAAGATGAACTAACAATTCACATGGAATCATCCCGTGGCCCATTCGGTCACCACTATCACCGACGCGATAATCCCCGTAAGGATAAGATGAACCAACAATTCACATGGAACTATCCCGTGGCCCATTCGGTCACCACTATCACCATGGCACCATCACGGTCACCATGTACTATGAAATGCATGAGCATACTCTGACTCTCGACACCACAATCATTAAGTAAATGCAGCTGTTAAAAGATTCCCCATTTTTAATGCTCATTTAACACTAATGATTTCAAATTTAACACAGAGTATACTCAACTCATACAATCCTCAAATCACATGAAATTGAATTCACAATTCACATCAATTCATTTCACACCAAATCAAAATTCACACATAAATTACATTTATTCAAATTCCCACATCTTCAAACATAAAAGCAATTATCCACATTCATAAAGTTACCCATAAACACATCTGCTATACCAAGTAAAAATCACCATCACCCACACCTCAAAACTCATTAAATTCAATTTCACCATTTCACCCATAAAATGCATTAAATTCATTTCCGACAACATTACACCTTAAACCCATCAAATTCATTTTCCAAAATCTTCAACCATAACACACCAAATCAAAACTCCAAATTGTGAAACATAAACCACCAAATTTCTTTTCCACAACTCACATAAAACCCATTAAATTCCTTTTCCCCAAATTCACAGATAAATCCCATCAAAATCAAACCCCACAAATACACATATAGATTCCTATATGCCAGCTAAAAATTTGGAAGGAGCCCTTACCTTCGTTGTAGCTTTAACGGCCGATTACAGCACCGCGATTAAATTTCGGTAAAAACTTCGCTCGCGGCGTTGCTTCCTAAGTTGGCTCACTAGCACCGTAGCGTGGCAAAGAGCAACTTTCCCTTCAGTCACTTCGCGAGATGAAGCTCCGAAGTCGAAGAAAAGTGGAGGTTTGCGTTTGGCGGTTTTGAAACCCACCAACACTCGGTTTTGCAACAGGGGAAGAAGGGGAAGGAAAAGAAGAAAGAAGTCGCAAGGCAATTAGGAAAATGTTGCTTCCTGATTCCGATATTTTTCCATCACTTAACATATATATATATATATAATGATATAAAGAATTGCATGAACCAATTTTAATAAAAGCCCATTTTGCAGAGACTAAAACAACAAAACAAAGACAAAAACAAAACAAAAATATTTACAAAAACAAAAATAATAAAAGAAACACTTACATGAACTAAAAAAACACATAACTACAAGGACTAATCATATATTTAAGCCGAATTATAATAATATTGCAATAGTAAGATCATGGAGGAATTTTTCTGTGGGAAATGGAATCGGGGAAGAATGTGAAGGTGAAACATGAGAATGGGGGGTTGAATTGTGTTTGGCAAAGTTGATAAATTTTTGTTAATTTGATGAAGGCTGGTTGGATTTTATGAATTACTTAGATAAGAAGTAATCGGGTTTAGAGACCGCAAACAATGAAAGCATAAATAATTGAACACATAGATTTATCTTGGTTCACCACTAACTTGGCTAACCATCTTGACCCTACAAGCCAAGTCTTCTCCTAACAACTTGACAACCCCAGATTGAAGAAAGAATTAAACACTATTGGGTTGGATACAAAAGATTGGAACTTTAAGTGTTTGTTTCTAACAAAGCTGATAATAATAATAACTCTCACACTCTTAAGAAAAAACACTCACAAAATAATTATTTTTCAAACAAGTGTTTCTCCCTTTGAACTCTAAGATGAATTTGGAATTTGAGCTTGAACTCTTCTACTTTTTTCTGATTTTTCGATGACCTTTTTCTTCTTCTTCTTCTTCTTCTTCTTCTTCTTCTTCTTCAGCCTTGTGTATCTATTTATAGACAAAATTAGGGCTTCAATTTAGTCCTCGTTTAATTCTGAATTGTATCTTCATTGCTAGCTTGGTCAACAATGATCTTATTCAAAAATAGTTCTGAATAATATGTTTTTTGATAATATGTTCTTTAGCCAATTCTTTATTTCTGAATCCAATATGAGCAGTTCTTCTAGATTGCTTATGTTTGTATTTTGAACAGATTGAGCTTGTAAATTCTTCAGATTGATTTGTTCATATTTTGTTCAGATTGAGTTTATAAATTCTTCAGATTCATTATGTTCATATTGTTGAGACAAAATCTCTCTCAAATATTTCAATGATAACAAAATTATTTCAAAGATTATGATTATACATGTTATCTAATTTGTGCTCTTGAGTGTATCAATTTTAGAAAACAAGTTCCTAACCTCCTTGATCAAAAGAAGTGTATTTTGCACATTTTAACATGTCCTCTACGTTAGAGGATAAACAAGTGGAGGAAGAAATTGTAACCTCTAAGACAGAGGATATTCAATACTAAAGAAATGATCAATTAACGTCAAAGTGAATTCATGTTCTTTATGACGGAGGATAAACTAAACAGAAGAGAGGATGAACTTCTGTTTCTATTCATCCTCATACATAAGAAAATGAGTAAAAAGTACCAAAGTACAAAAATGTGTTGTCCTAGACAAAAAAAAAAAAACAAGACCCTATAGTTTTTGGGAAAGGAAAAAGTCAAAAGCACAAGTCATGTCATAATCCTCTTATCCGAGGATGGAACTGGAAACTCATCCTCCCAAGCTTTAGTCTTATAAGGACAGATGAATGGAATTTTCGCAATTCAAGAAAAAGACCATGGACAATTAAACAAGACTCCAACGAATACTTTTTACTTTTCTTAGTAAATGAAAGCATCATCACCTCTATAAAAGGAGAAGAACTCGTCCTCATTAAACACACAACAACTCCTACAAAAGAAAAATACTAAAAGCTGAGAAGTGCAATCTCATCCTCTCATCATACTTTCTATTGTTCTTAACTATATCTTTGAAGGTATGCTCTTAGAAAGTTTATTAGAGAAAAGGAATCATATACACATCACTGCTCACAAAATCTGTATATCCTCAAGTTATTTTAAACTTGGTGATAGCTGTAATTTAAGAAGAAAGAAATTGTAAGCCTGGTGAGGCTAAGAACAAACACTGAGAAAAAGAGTTCCATTAGAGGGAAAGCCATTTTGAACTATAGTGAAACTCACAAGTTAAGTGAGAATTAGACGTAACCCATTTTGGGTGAACCAGTATAAATTTGTGTCTGACTTTCCTATACTCTCTACTTATTATTTTGTCTAAAGCACATTTCAGTTACAAACGTTTATCCTCCTAAAATTACATTTTATCCTCTCATAGAGGATACTGTTTTAAAAAGTGTCTAAGATAATTTTAAAACTACAATATCTCTATTCAACCCCCTTCTAGTGATATTTTAGCTACTTCAATTGGCATTAGAGCAAGGTTCTCTAGAAAATTACATCTAATTGTGTAAGAGAAAAAGATCAAGAAAAAGAAAAATGTCAAAAGCTAAATATGTACCCGAGGGAGGATCCTCTAGTAGACCACTCTACTTCGATAACACATATTACTATCATTGGAAAGGAAAAATGAGATTGTTTCTAATATCACAAGACAAGATGTGATATGTGGTTGAAAAAGGAAATCACGTCATCAAAACAAACAATGATGATTCAACCTCAGATGAAAAACCTCAAGCACAATCGACTGTTGATGAAAATGCTAAGGTACTCCTAAACTCTAAAGCTCGTTTATTTCTAACGTGTGCTTTGAGCAGGGAAGAATATGACAGAATTGAAGAATGCAAAAGTGCTAAGGCACTATAAGACACTTTGAAGATCCATCATGAAGGATCAAGTCACGTAAAATAAGCAAGGATTGACATTAGAGTAAGAGAATTTGAACTGTTTGAAATGAAGGAGGAAAAAACGATTGACGAAATGTTTTCAAAGCTCACTGTCATACTAAATAGCATGCGGTCCCTTGAAAAAGAATATTCTGTCCAAGAGAGGATAAGAAAAATTCTAAGGAGTCTACCAAGAAAATGGAGACTAGTGGTGACTGCCATCACGGAAGCAAGAAACTTGGCTACCATGAAATTAGAAGATCTGGTTGGAACTCTAAGGGCACATGAACCATTTTTGCTCTCAAATAAACCAAGCAAAAAGTGAAAAATGGTTGCTCCTAAAACAAATCAAACTGAAAGTCCATTCTCCGAACGAGCTGAATAAGTCATAAAAGTAGAAAACTCCGAATATCCTTTATCCGAGGAAGAGGATGAACTCGCCTTGATATCTAAAAGAATTCTGAGGATAATGAATCGTAGAGGACAAGATAAAAGACCTCATCAAAAGGAAAAATCTGATGCAACAAGATAGGACACTACCAAATTGAGTATCCTCTAAGTAAAACAAACCCAAGAAGATTTCCCTACATAAATAAATATATGATGGCTACATGGGATGACAGTGATGGCTCATCCTCTGAACATGAAAAGAAAGAAGAAGCAAAACTATGTTCATGGAAAATTCAGATATTGAAGAGGTAAACATAACAGAATTTTGTCCTTCATGTGAAAAACTAGAAATAGAATTTGACAATTTACTAAATGACTCAAACACTCTATCTCATAAATGTGGTTTTCTTAAAAATCAACTTTATGAGATAAAGAAACTTATTGAGGATCTTCAAGCTAAGAATGATAAATATGAAAAATTCATTATGGACTTGCAGCAATCTCATCAAAAATTGTCTAAGAAGCAAAAAATTCTTAACAAAAAGAATGTCAAAATTCATCCTCCAGAAGAGGAAACATAAAATAGGAGTTTAAAAATCTAAGTTGAAGAACTAAAAAACATTATGGGTTCTCAATCTGGAATTTTTGACAAAGCTGTTATTGGCTTTAAAAGCTCTCAAAAACAAAAAATATACGAAAAATTCTTTCTATCTCAAAAACTAAAGGATAAACCAAAATGTAATTTTTGCAAAAAAACCGGGACATGTTATTAAAAATTGTCATGCTAAGTAAAAGGGCTGACAAAATCAAGAAAGGATGTTCATTCTGTGGTAAGTATGGGCACCTTGACTCTACATGCTATCACAAAAAAGAAAATCCTTACAAGAGGAAATACTAACCAATAAGGACCCAACACTATATGGGTACCTAAGTCACTTTTAAACTCTAACACAGGAACATCCTTTGATCAACAAAAGAAAGCATTGGTTCTTAGACAGTGGATGCTCAAGACATATGACAGGGGATAAGCATTGCTTTATTTCTTTGGTGAAAAAGGATGGAGGATCAGTCACTTTTGGAAACAATGATAAAACTCAAATTAAAGGAACATGTATTATTGAAAAAAATAATTCTGCCAAGATAGAAAATGTTCAATATGTGGATAGTTTAAAACACAACTTGCTGAGTATTAGACAACTCTGTGATAGTGTATTTGAAGTAATTTTTAAACCCACTTATGTGAGGTTAAACACTCACTCTCAGGTAAAGTTTTTTTCTCTATGGATTTGGCACAAACGAGTTGGTCATACAAGTTTAAACACTATTTCTAAACTATCAAAATTAGAATTGGTTAAAGGCCTTCCAAAAATTAATTTTGAGAAAGACAAGATATGTGAAACATGTGCCAAAGGAAAATAAGTTAAAAGTAGTTTTCACTCAAAAAATATTGTCTCAACAAATCAACCTCTTGAACTTCTTCATATTGACCTCTTTGGTCCCATCAAAACTCCAAGTCTTAGTGGAAAAAGATATGGATTTGTAATTGTTGATGATTTCTCACGATTTACTTGGGTTATGTTTTTGAAACATAAAGATGAAGCTTTTGAGGCATTTCCTAACTCTTGTAAAAAGATTCAAAATGAAAAAGGAACAAACATTATCTCTGTGAGAAGTGATCACGGTGGAGAATTCAAAAATGAATCTTTCAAAAATCTTTCTGATGAAAATGGTATATCGCATAATTTTTCTTATCCAAGAACTCCTCAACAAAATGGAGTTGTTGAAAAGAAAAATAGAACTCTACAAGAAATGGCTAGAAAAATTTTGAGTGAAGCAAACATTGAAAAATATTTTTGGGCTGAAGCAATCAACACAGCCTGTTATGTTTCAAACTGGGTATCAATTAGAAAATTTTTGAACAAAACTCCTTACGAGTTGTGGAAAGGCAGAAAACCAAATATCTCATATTTTTATATATTTGGATGTTACTGTTACATCTTAAATAATAAAGAAAATTTGGGAAAGTTTGATCCAAAATCTGATAAAGGCATCTTTTTGGGATACTCCACATCGTCAAAAGGCTATAGAATATATAACCTTAAGACTCAAAATGTGGAGGAGTCCAAGCATCTTATATTTGATGAGTTTGATGGCTTGTGTTTAGATAAATATGAAGAAGATCAACATTTATCCTCTAAAAATCAAGGTTCAAATGAAGAGGATAATTCTGATTCAACCTCTCAGCAACCACCAAGATGATGGAAGCTGGTAACTCATCATCCTCCTCACCAGATCATTGGAAATACTGTAGATGGAGTTAGGACCAGACAATCGTTGAAGGGAAACTTAAATATCATGGCTATGATATCTCAAGTTAAACCAAAAACGATTGATCAAGCAATCATTGGCAAATCATGGGTTGACGCTATGATGGAGGAACTGTTGCAATTTGAAAGGAACAAAGTATGGGATCTTGTACCTAATCCTTTAGACAAAACCATCATTGTAACAAAATGGATTTTCAGAAATAAATTAAATGAGGATGGAGAAGTCATCGGAAACAAGGCTAGACTAGTGGCACAAGGATACAATCAACAAGAAGGAATTGCCTATTATGAAACATTTGCACCCGTTGCTAGACTTGAAGCTATCAAAATACTCCTGGCTTATGCCACTCATAAAGGTATCAAACCTTTCCAAATGGATGTTAAAAGTGCCTTTTTGAATGGGTTCTTAAATGAGGAAGTATATGTTCACCAACCTCCGGGCTTTGTGGGAAAGAAGAAGCCTAATCATGTGTTCAAACTCTCAAAAGCTCTTTACGGATTGAAGCAAGCTCTTTGAGCTTGGTATGAGAGGTTAAGTTCCTTCCTAAAAGAAAATGGATTCTCAAGAGGACAAATTGACACTACACTCTTCAAGAAAACTCTTAAAGAGGATTTATTGATTGTTCAAATATACGTTGACGACATAATCTTTGGGTCTACAGATGAAAAGATATGTGAAAATTTTTCTAACCTTATGCAAAGCGAATTTGAAATGAGCATGATGGGAGAATTAAAAAAATTTCTTGGTTTACAAATTAAACAATTGGGAACCGGCATCTTTATTTTTCAAGAAAAATACACCGAAGATCTTCTAAAAAAATACAACATGAATGCAACCAAAATTATGGGTACCCCCATGCACCCATCCTCAACGTTACATAAAGATGATGAAGGAAATCCCATATCTGAAAAGGAACACAGGGGAATGATTGGATCATTATTATACCTAATAGCTAGCAGACCTGACATAGTATTTGCAGTAGGTCTATGTACTAGATTCCAATCATCACCTAAAGAATCCCATCTTACTATTGTAAAAAGAATCTTTAGATATCTTGTTGGCACAACTGATCTTGGTCTGTGGTATAAAAAATGCCAAAATCTTGATCTTACAGCTTACTGCGATGTTGACTATGCTGGGGATAAAGTAGAAAAAAAAAGTAAGAGTGAAGCCTGTCAATTTCTTGGTCAGACACTCATAAGTTGGTCATGCAAGAAACAAAGCACCATTGCCTTATCAACTATTGAGGTTGAATACGTCTCAGCGGCACACTGTTGTTGTTAAATGTATGGGTAAAAAATCAACTTGAAGACTATTCACTAAGGTACGTCAAAATACCAATTCTCTGTGACAATACTAGTGTAATAAATCTTTCAAAAAATCCCATACAACATTCTAGATCTAAACATTTTGAAATTAAACATCACTTCATACGAGATCATGTTCAAAAAGGGGATATAGAATTAGTTTTTATTGAAACCAAGAACCAACTTGCAGACATTATTACTAAACCTCTCCAGGAAGAACGCTTTAAAAATATTTTAGAAAAACTCTCTGTTACTAGGCTGTCAAATTAGAAATAAAAAGGTTTAAAAAAAAATTTTGGTTCAAAATCCATCCTCCTTATGTCTGAGGATAAAACCAGTAAAATAAAAACGTCCTCCTTTAAGGTCTGAGGATGAACCAATAGGATGCGTATCATTCTCCTCTAAGTCTGAAGATGAAACAAAGAGTCAAAAGCTAAACCATTCCTTTCTGCACGTTTCTAGTTGTTGATTCCATCTCTCTTTTGCCACCTCCTCGTTAACCAGCAGGCATTAACTCCCAAAATGGCTAGTTCACTTTGAAACCATAACTCTACTCTAACCTCTAAATGATTGCCTACTAACTCTTCCCTCTCCCTCTAACGGCTACTTAATCAAATTCTTCCTTTCAAAAATTGTTCATAAACCTCTCTTCATCTTAGAAACAAATCCAAAATCAAACTCTCAACAAAAAAAAAAATTCTTCAAAAAAACTCTTCATCCCTTCACAGAAAAATGGCTAGAATTAAATTTTCTGCAAAATGAAAAATCTCAGCAAACTCTTCAGATAGTCTATCTGAAATCTATTCAAGTGATTCTTATCACTCTCTAGAGGAAGAAATTTCACTAGAACTCGTACAACCTGAACCCGTCAACATCATCCATCCTCCTCTATGCACGGCTACTCCACCTATCCTCTCATCTCCTCCTCCTCATCTCACCTCCACCAAACTAAAAAGGGTCTCATCATCAAAAACCTATTCGTCCATTCCCTCCAGACGTTCTTCACGAATAATGTTTGGAATACTATCTTCCAAACAACCAAGACAATAACATTAATGTTATTGACTCAGATGATTTTGAAACCACCAAATCCGATTTATCCAAACCAAAATCCTCTACACTCAAAACCTCTCAAAAGGCAGTCTCATCCAAACCCAAACCTCGTGTATCCTTCGTTAAAGTCAACATAAAAATTTCTTTGTTCGAGTCTAAATCCTTAAAAACTCGGTATACTGAAAAATGGCAAGATAAGTTTGTTGTGAACGGCAAAACAATAGACCTCGAAGGACTGAAGAAAGGTGGATTTGATGTTGAAGAGATATTTGACCAACTTGGCTGGACCTCTTTTCTGCAAATCGATGAACCTCAATATCCAAGACTCATTAAAGCCTTCTATGCTGTTGCTAATGTTTCTAAAGGTGATACATTTGTCAGTATCATCCTCAAAGGAGTGCATATAGAACTCAATCCAAACTCCCTATGTAAGATTATGGATATTCGTGATGAAGGTCCTCACATTTCACTGAGTCCTGGTATTCTCTGTGCAAAATCACTCGATCATTTGTTTTAAACAATATTCTTATTAATCCTCCCAAAACCTCAGGTCGCTTCAAACCTTCTAACAATGTGTAGAGGTGATACATTTGTCAGTATCATCCTCAAAGGAGTGCATATAGAACTCAATCCAAACTCCCTATGTAAGATTATGGATATTCGTGATGAAGGTCCTCACATTTCACTGAGTCTTGGTATTCTCTGTGCAAAATCACTCGATCATTTTTTTTTAAATAATATTCTTATTAATCCTCCCAAAACCTCAGGTCGCTTCAAACCTTCTAACAATGTGTAGAGTACTCCACAACATTTGTGTTCATTCTGCAGTTTCCTAAGCAGGCAGTTTTGAAAAGGTTATTGAGCTTGACCTAATGATCATTCATCACCTCATCACCGGAACCCCTTTACACCTGGGTAATATCATTTTCAGTTTTATGATGAATGCGGCCAAACTTGGATGATCAGCTTTATGGCATGATTTTGACAAAAAATTTCAAATTCTTTAAGGTTCCACTAGAGGACGAACAATCCATTTATTCGAACAACATTTTTTTGCGAGAAATGTAAATCAAATGTGGCTCAATCCAGTTGACAAGTCGTCCCACAAAAAGGAATCTATCACAACTGTCTCCACAACCATTCCAACAAAAAAAATGATCTTTTGTAGTGCATACAACAACTAAGAAGAAAGTCCAAAAAACCACTCCCACATCTCAAAAGCCACACAAATCAACAATCTCTTTCACTAGTCCTCCATCTGAGGATGCTTATACTCCTCCTACCACCATTCAAGAATAGAGAATTGCTGAAAACCCCATCACTTCCTTTACCTCAACTCATACGTTATTTGATCTTGAGAAACATCCTTCACCAACTCAGAACATCATGTCTCCCACATCTCCTGAAGACCATCCTCTTGTTGAGGACATACTGGAGGATACTCCTCCCCAGCTCATGGAAGACAGTCAAGAATTATATTTTGATCTCAATCTTACTCACCATCAATTTTCTCCTCCCAAAACTCTTCAAGCTACAGAGGCTATGGAAACCTCTCAAAATCTGCAAGACACATTTATGTTTCTGCCATATTTATACAATGTCCCAACTTTTCTCCTCTCTTGTAAGGGTTAGTAATGTTCTTGATAATCATCCAATTATTCCCACATCTTCTCTACTGTTTGACACATCCGTCCCACCAAGGACTAGTGGTGAACCCTCAAAAATTCACCTTCCTGAGGTCACTGGGCAGTCCAGCTCCATTGGGCTAAAACTGGTGATAATTCATCCCAGGACAAAAGAGTAAGTTCCCAAAACAAGAGTGACAACGTAAATGCAATGCCTCAAGACCAACGCCACACTATGTCTAATAAGAGGATGGAGGCTAAATGTAATTAGAGAGAGTTAAGGGTTTTTAAAAAGATCAGAAAAGATCAAAAGAAACTTTTTACAAGCTTCACCTCTCTTCAACAGACCTTGGCTTAGTATGGTCTTCTCTTATAATGGGTCATCAAAAACCTTATCACCATCGTCGCTCTCGGAGATCATCCTCTTGTGCTACCAGCTCAACCTCCTCATGCATTCCTCGCCCTTCAACCTCATCCTCTTCCGACGATTCCTCTCCATCCAAATAGCTCTGAGGACCAGGACACTTTTTGATGGTTGACAAATCCTAGGGAAGAAAGATTATGAGCCAAAAAATTGTCAACTTTTTGCAATCTAAGAGGACACTTTTTGAAACTTTTACATTTCAATCCTCTATATTAATTATGCTACCTATTTATGTTTTTTTCTTTTTGAACCATTTTGAAATCACTGCTTCCATGAACAATTAAAGGAATTCATACTTTGGTTCAAAATAATTATCTCAAATATTTATGCATATGTTGAGGGGGAGCATCATTACTTATGCAGTTTCTTTCATAAGAATCATAATCTAAATAATTTTGTCATCATCATAAAGGGGGAGATTGTTGAGACAAAATCTATCTAAAATGTTTCAATGATAACAAAATTATTTCAAAGATTATGATTATACATGTTATCTAATTTGTGTTCTTGATTGTATCAATTTTAGAAAACAGGTTCCTCACCTCTTTGATCAAAAGAAGTGTATTTTACACATTTTAAAATGTCCTCTACGTTACATGATAAACAAGTGGAAGATGAAATTGTAACCTCAAACACAGAGGATATACAATACTAAAGAAAGGATGAATTTACGTCAAAATATAAAAGAAGATGAATCTATGTCTGAAGACAAGCAATATTGAAGCATAAGGATGAATTCATGTTCTTTATGACGGAGGATAAACTAAACAGAAGAGAGGATGGACTTCGGTTTCTATTCATCCTCGTACATAAGAAAATGAGTAAAAAGTACCAAAGTACACAAAGGTGTTGTCTTTGACAAAAAAGCAAGACCCTACAGTTCTTGGGAAAGGAAAAAGTCAAAAGCACAAGTCGTGTCATAATCTATGGAAGCTCAATCCTCCTATCTGAGGACGGAGCTGGAACTCATCCTCCCAAGATTTAGTCTTATAAGGACAAATGAATGGCATTTTTGCAATTCAAGAAAAAAACCATGGACAATTAAACAAGACTCCAACGAATACTTTTTACTTTTTTTAGTAAATGAAAGCATCATCACCTCTATAAAAGGAGAAGAACTCGTCCTCATTAAACACACAACAACTCATACAAAAGAAAAATACTAAAAGCTGAGAAGTGCGATCTCATCTTCTCATCATACTTTCTACTGTTCTTAACTATATCTTTGAAGGTATGCTCTTAGAAAGTTTATTAGAGAGAAGGAATCATACACACATCACTACTCACAAAATCTGTATATCCCCAAGTTATTTAAAACTTGGTGATAGCTGTAATTCAAGAAGAAAGAAATTGCAAGCCTGGTCAGGCTAAGAACAAACACATAGAAAAAGAGTCTCATTAGAAGACAAGACATTTTGAACTATAGTGAAACTCACAAGTTAAGTGAGAACTGGACGTAACCCATTTTGGGTGAACCAATATAAATTGTGTGTGTCTTTCCTATACTCTCTCTACTTATTATTTTGTCTAAAGCACATTTCAGTTACAAACGTTTATCCTCCTAAAATTACATTTTATCCTTTCTTAGAGGATACTGTTTTAAAAAGTGTCTAAGATAATTTTAAAACTATAATCTCTCTATTCAACCCCCTTCTAGTGATATTTTAGTCACTTCACATATTTTGTTGTAGATAAATCTTGATCAAATCTTCTTCAAATCTTGACCATATCTTCTGTTCAAATTGATCAAAGATTTTCTACAATTATAAATCTGAATCAAATCTTATTTTAGATTTTTTTCAATTATAAATCTCAATCAAATTTTATTTTCTCCAATTAAGTTTCTTGTAATCTGAATATAGATATAGGTATAGATATCATCTAATCTTACTTTTAAAGAAATAACTAAATAACATTTATAACTTACAAATAAATATTAAAACAAACAATAACTGAATATAACAAAAGAAAACCCAAATATTGCCAAATCTTAATTCCATGAATGAAATTAGGAGACGTCCAGCGCAAATCAATCCCATGCCATAAGTTTCCAAGCCGGTCAAAATGTGATATGAATCTATGATATACTCTATTAATATTCCAATACACCAAAAGAAAGTAACATGGATGTGATTGACTCCAAAGTCATTGAAGTCAAATTCAATTCGCAAGGTGAATTTCATGTACCTTAAATACCAAAAATCAAGCCATGGTTTATGTCCCAAAATAACTCAAAATCGTAAATCAGCATTTCATGGCCAATCAAATACAATTTATAAAGTGAATGAAAAGATGCAAATCCAATTAGAATACTACTAATAGAAAAGAGAATCATATCTACCTAAATAATGTTAGAACTGTAATATATAATATCAAGGCAGATTTAATGTTTCCATAGAAAAAAAAAGAGACAAATTTAATGTAGTAATTGCCTAAATCTTTTTGGGTCTTGTTGGATTGGACCGACCTAGAGGATTAATTCATCTTAATGTTAGCGCGCGTATATATATATATATATATAAATATTACATGACCACAAATCTTGCAATCAGTATAAATTAAATTAAGTTGATAAAGTGAGTGAATTATTGATTGATATTATAATTTAAGGTTAAATAAATTTTTAGTCTTATGAATATACTATATTTCGTTTTTTGTCCTTATAAAATGTATTTTCAAACAATGGTCCCCAAATGTTTTTTATCAATAATTTTGATCTCTGCTTTTGAGTTAATTCATGTGCATTATTAGAATTTTTGGATGATTTTTTGCAGACATATTTATAATATTATAATAATCTTCTATACAAAAATTTAGAATTTTTTAACAAAACATGAATTAAATATAAATTTTTAAGCCCCAAAATATTAAAAAAAATTCATATTTAATTTATCACCAGATAAAAAATTATAAATTTTTGTGTGATAAATTATTATAATGTTCTAAATACGTAAAAAAAACATTTAATAATTCAAGCGATACACATGAATTGATTTAAATATCGAGACTAAAATTATTGACGGAATATTTGAAAGACTATTGTTTGAAGAAAAATTTTAGATAGATTGAAAATGAAATATATGATATATTTATAGGAATCAAAAACTTATTTAACCCTATAATTTATAACCAGGATTGATCATACATTTGCAACTATTTATTTTATCATCAATAATTGATATTATCCATTTTATAATCTAAAATAATTTAATCGCTTTGGAAGAATCAAATTTATAAGGATAATTATCAATTATGACCTTTGAATCATTACGAGGAAAACATCCAATCCATATTTCATTTGGTACTTACTCCTATAAGATCATAATAAGTTGTTTATCTTGATTATTTTCTTTTCATCCTATAAAAACTAATAAAAATGGGATCCTATTTCATCAAGGGGGATTCCAAACATCTCTTCAAGTGATGAATTTAAATTGATTGAGCTTTGAATTTTAGCTTGAAGTTCTTTATTTGCTTTAATCAAACTTTAAATTGTCATCTTTAAATTTATTACATTTCCCATTCATCTTGATAGTTTTGATTGATAGTGTCTTGAACCCATGATACAGTCTCTCCCAACCAACTAGAATTTGAATAGTACTAGTAGTTCATTAAGTTGGTAGTCTAGCAATTTTTCTAGAGTCAACCTTATTTATGGCTAAAATTATTTAGACTTTGGGTATGATAATAACACTATGGAATCTTGTAGTGTTCGCTTCAAAAAATATATAATTTATATTTGGTTTTAAAATATTATTTGAAAAGAGAAAAAAGTATGTACTATAATAATGAGGACATGAGTTCAATTATCTCAGACAAAAACTAATAATTAATTATTTAATATTGATTATTTAAAAAAAAACTATTATTTGAAAATAGTTTTACACAGACATAAAATAGCAACAATATATTTCATCAAATCAACTCACTTCACCCATCTTTAAAATTATGATATGAAAAATAAATAATTTCGATGAAATATTGGTATAATAATTAATTTATAACGAATATTGGTGTATAATTAATTTATATAGTATTAGTCCTCTTATTTTTATTGATATACAAAATCGGTTTCCCTATTTTAAAATATGACAATTTTGGTATCTCATTCTAATTTTTTAACTAAAAGCAACATACTTTAAATAAAGTGTTATATGATACGACGATGTAAAATAATTAACGTCCATGAAATCGCAATAAAAATTTCAAAAACTTTAACTCTTAACTTCAAAAATTTTTATTTTATATAATTTAATTAATGACATATAAATATTTAATGTACATACATAATTTATACTCATAAAATTGCATGTCACGTCCTTTAAAATAAATCAAAGAAAAAAACACCTTGTCCACGTATCAAATTATCAAAAACTACAGGTCAAAAAAAGTAACTATCAAAAACAAAACACGCGCGCTCTAGAGCGTCATCATATGAAAATGTATCAACTCGGGTACGTTACAAACCAACCAACTCTATAAATCTGACGCAAATTGTCAATTGCCACATCACAACTCAACCGTCCATCTTTTTCTCTCTGCAATCTCCTTCCTTATTCTAGAACTTTCCTCTTTCTTTTCCCCTTTTTTCTCGGAACTTTTCCGATCTCACCAATTCGAGATTCTGTTTTTGATTCTGAAATCCGAAACCACTGCGAGAAGAGTGGTTGAACTTTTCTGAAGAGATATTCAGCTGTATGAACTGGTTCGGGAAGCTAGATTTATCGTCAAAATTGAATTTCAATCACTTTGTTACTTGTTTGTTGCTTTTTTCCATCCATTTTTCACCGCAATCGCTCTGTTCATCATCAATTGCCGCGAACTGTTGTTGTTAACTGATTGTAGCTATAATTGAATCGTAATCCAGAATCTTATTTGCAATATGGATTCAGGAAATAAGAGTAGCCCCAAATTAACCAGAGGTTTGATTTTGATAATATACACATTATTTTATTATTAATTATTTTATTATTGATTAGTTTCGTTTTTTTTACTAAATTGATTAATTTCGTTTTGTTGTCGGTGCATGGAGTTTTGTTTGTTACTAATAAATAAATAAAATATATACATAATAATAGTAATAGTAATACTTGTGTTGTAACAGTTGTATGAAATGAAATAGAGACCTTTTTAAGAAATGTCATTTGTAGATCCATTTGGAACATTTAAATTCCAATTTTGTTTTGAAATGGTTAATGATGTAAATACTCAAATTTGATGTTAATGAATATATCAAGATTATATAGCTCATTGACTATTATGATTTTCTGTGTTCTAATTACATAGAAGATTTGATCATTTGATACTTTGATTAATTACAATTAAATGTGTGGTTAATGGAAATAATTACTATGATAATGAGAATTAATATGAATATTTTTCTTATTTTATTCATTATTATTATTATTATTATTATTATTATTATTGTTATTATTATTATTATTATTATCATCATATGAGATTAATTTTTATTTATAATCGTGTTTTTTGAAGTAGACATTATTAAGAATGTTTTTAATAATTTAACAATTTTGATCGAATGATCGTGAAAAGAAAATCTTTACTTGTATATTAATATTAATTAAAACTTTATTCAAATAACATTATATTTTGATTCTATTGTTAAATGTTTTTATTTATAAAAAAATATCTAGTGTCCAAGTCAATAACTTGTGTGACACGTGCATACTTTGGTTGCTTAGAATTAATGGTCGGCACGAATTGTGCATCACATTTAGACATGGGTTTCAACATTTCGGAAAAGAAGCTACTGAAACTATCTTTTCAACATTTTTGTCTATATAATAAGTGTACAAAAAACATTGTCTATTAATTGAAATTCATTTGGGTTTCACAAATTTAGGTGGGACCAATATCTAACATGGTAGTAAATTTGCATAAGTCGTGGAAAAAAACACTTGCATAAATTTAGGTATTATTGGTGCATGAGAGTTAAACTCATATATCAATAGTAATTTATCTTTAAACATGTAACAGGAATGTGAAAAATTAATAAACGTTTAACTTATTTTATAGTGAACGTGTAAATTCTAATATTTTTTAATTTATGTACATCTAATCTAATGGAATGACGTCTCCCTTTTCGAACTTAGGATAGGAATAATGATGAAAAGCATGCTCTTAGTCAAAAAGTGTATTCAAATTATAGTATTTTATTTTCAATAGTAATAGGTTTTGTAAAATCATGGTTGGAAGTTTGAACAAAGTTAGTCTAATGATTTGGCAAAAAAGTGGAGATAAAGATGATGTCTTTTATCCAACAAAAAAAAGAGATGTCTTTTGTTGTTTGTCAACGGTAATCCAATGACCACTCTGAATGGTTTCGATTGGACATTTCTCCAATAACTTTATGCTTATTATGCTGTCTGAGAAATTAGAGTGTATGATTTGAAAATGAGATTGATTAATCATTGGGTATTTTCCTATAGCTCTTTGCTATGGCAATGTTAGCAGTGAGCAGGAGAGGTCACCGTCTGTTATTGTCATTGGTGGGGGCATGGCTGGGATTGCTGCTGCACGTGCACTTCAAGATGCTTCCTTTCAGGTATTTGAGCTGAATATTTTCATTTATGAATTCAAACAATCCTTGTTGAACTAGTATGTATACAAAACAATGATTTATATTGCCTGTGGCTGCTTACATAGTTTACATGACTGCAATTATCCGTTAATTTAATTGGCTGAATGATTTTTTTACTCATATCAAGTATCAACTAATTGAGGTCTTCCATGAAAAAAATTTAATTATATTCGTAAAATGGTGAAAACTTTGTTCACGTTCCTAAAAAATTTGATTTGAATTGCATTCTGGTCAAGTGGGTGTCTTTTTGGATTAAATCAATGATTATGATTTTTTTTTCATGTTTTGGCTCATCTATTGGTTATCTGTAAATAAGCTTGTCTGCTTTGAAGCTTGTAATGGTTCTGGGGAAGTTACCCTCAGTGATACTTGCTAGTTTAGACTTGGGGTTGCTTTTCACTTTAGTCAAGTAAAACAATACATCTAGGGGACTAGAATTCCTACTAAAGCATTCAAGAATACATGCAATAAGTGAAGTTAGGTAACATCTTTCCCTTTTTAATTTTTGTTTTCTGTTGCTTTTCCTTTATTTTATTTTTATGAATCCCACAGTAATTCATGTTTGTTTTCCCCAATATGCAAGTCATAAAGTTGCAATGTAATTAAACAGAAACATTTATCCCAAGTTTGAACCTACATATTTTTGTAGGTGAAGTAAATTAATGCTTTCTGTTAACATACAACTTAGTTAGTTTTAAGCTAATTAACTTTTAACAAATGAATTGAAGCAATTATTTGTTGCTTTTCTGCTTCATCCCCCCTCCACCCGTTTTAGGAAACTGACAGTAATTCGTTATGTTTGCTCCAGTACTGTAATTAATGAAATGGCTATATAGTATTTTAAAAAATAATTTATGCACAAGATGGTCTTACTGAGTCGCTTCTTATTTAAAAACTGGACATACATATTTTTGTAGTGCATGGTTAATATGATCTCTGCTGTTTTTCCCTTTATTTTCTTGGGTATCTGACAGTAGTTATTTGTGTTTGCCTGATTGCCTCAATATTGGAGTCATGAAGTGGCAATATAATTGAAAAAAAAACATTTATGCAATGCATTGTTTTGTCTCTTATTTGAAACTTGGACCTACATTTTTGAAACTTGGTGCTTTGTTTTTAAACTTTTGTTCAGGTTGTTCTCTTAGAGTCTAGAGAAAGACTTGGTGGCCGAATTCACACTGATTACTCGTTTGGCTTTCCTGTTGACAAGGGAGCATCATGGTAAAGATTATTCTCTTTATGTTCTGATTATTTGAATGTTAATGAGACTGTGAAAGTTTTTCAATTTGTTTTGTTATTAAAAGGCACACTCTTTCTCTGTTTCAGGTTGCATGGAGTTTCCAAGGAGAATCCACTTGCTTCAGTGATTGGGAGGCTGGGGCTACCCCTTTACCGTACTAGTGGGGATAACTCTGTGCTCTATGACCATGACTTGGAAAGGTAGGTACTTAGATTTTGGTGCTATACTAGTTTGATGGTTCTGCTTCAGTTGCATAGTAGATAATCATTTCAATTGTTTTTAGCAGCCAAACATTTCAATTTTTTCTAGCTGTTATGCATGGTATAAGTTATTATATGCTAGTTCTTTTTGTAATTTAAATTCATTAACTTTTTGTAGCTATGCACTTTTTGATATGGATGGGACTCAAGTTCCCCAAGAATTGGTAACAAAAGTTGGTCAAGTATTTGAGAACATTTTACTGGAGGTAAGTTATTTTCTGATTCACTTATTCTTCAAGTTATTTGGTTTACTGCAATTGATTGTTAGGTTTTGGGATGGCAACATTGGTGAGACTTCTCTACCTTAGATGGATCCTTTTGAACTCCATTTCTATTTTGATAAAAAAAAAGTATTCTGGTTATCTACTGAAATGCATTTTCACAGTGAAAGCAATTTTTCCAAATCATCACATCTAATGTTTGATTCTGCATA
Source organism: Cicer yamashitae (assembly GCA_037974755.1). NCBI lineage: Eukaryota > Viridiplantae > Streptophyta > Magnoliopsida > Fabales > Fabaceae > Cicer > Cicer yamashitae. The sequence goes on along the minus strand of JBBPBQ010000001.1, from coordinate 33,083,614 downwards.
TTGTCATTGTCTTAACCCTCTTAATTATTGTCTTGGGCTCAATGCAGACTAATAAAGTAAGAAATGAATTCAGTGAAGATATGTCCATACAGCGTGGTCTTTCAATTGTTTTTGAAAGGAAGCCAGAATTAAGGTTAGTATTGGCGTTGATTTAATTTACTTGACACCATGTTTGTTTTTGTTTTAAGCTGTAGTAACATAATATGATTTCCATTCTTGAATGCAGGCTGGAGGGGCTTGCCCATAAGGTACTTCAGTGGTATTTATGTAGAATGGAGGGCTGGTTTGCTGCTGATTCTGATACAATTTCACTGAATGGATGGGACCAGGTAATTTGAAGATGTTAATCTTATATTAGCTGTTAAGTTCCCCCCTGCGCCACCTTCTCAACCTTAATTTTCACACTAAATGATGTATTCTCTTTGGTGTTAACATACAGGTAGGGCCTGTCATGAAAGAAATAATTTGTAAAGTTGTCTCATAGCCAGGTGCATGAGTCTTCAACATGCAGCCTTTCTATGACCGATAATAATGTAAATGTGTTTCCTGATCTACGTATGATTGAAATATAGAGACCAGTTCTGGAGATAAAAATGGGCCTTTGTGTTATTATGCATGTAAAAACCCCGGATAAATGAATAAGTCTATCATGTGTAAAATTCACCATATAGAGCCAAACAAATCCAGCTGGGAGGGGGTGTATAGGAATCCTGTTATGACAGGCCATCTTGTTGCATGATTGTCAAGTGCTGAACTCAGCTTTATGGCTGTAGGATTTTCTGTTCAATGGAAATGGTTCTGCCCCTTGCATAGGCCTACCATAAAGAACATCAGAAGAGACTGCATATTAAACTAAATTGACATAGTTTGACCCCTTTTTTTTAATAGGAGAAGGGGGAAATTATTATTGATTAAAGTGGCCTTGATGGCCATTTTACAACTATCCCCGAGGGGAATTGAATTCCGTTTCTTGAAGTTACAATGTCAACTTCTTACCACTGAGCTGAAACCTTCTGAACAAGAACGATAGTTTGACCTAGATTTTTGTACGTCAACCTAAATTGATATAGTTTGACTGTAATTACAGCATATATAGCAAGAAATTTCTTAATTAACAGAAACATTTTTCTTTTGAATGTATCTTGCTTTCATATCTTATACCTCTTTGAATATATTCTGACAGGAAATACTTCTCCCTGGTGGTCATGGTCTTATGGTCAGGGGATACTTGCCTGTTATACATACCCTAGCCAAGGGTCTTGATATTCGCCTGGGGCACAGGTAGATACTAGCTTGAATTGTTGTTTTGATGAAATTTTATGTCCTGTGATGTTGCTTAATTACATTTACTGGCATTAAAAATGCCCCCTTTCAGGGTCACGAAAGTTGTTCGGAGATATAACGGAGTAAAAGTGACAGTGGAAAATGGGAAATCATTTACTGCTGATGCTGCGGTTATTGCTGTCCCTCTTGGTGTCCTTAAATCAAAGAGGATATTGTTTGAACCAAAGCTCCCAGACTGGAAGGAAGCTGCCATTGCTGAACTTGGGGTTGGACTTGAGAACAAAATAATTCTACACTTCGAGAATGTATTTTGGCCTAATGTGGAGTTCTTGGGAGTAGTTGCAGACACATCTTATGGATGTAGCTACTTTCTCAATCTTCACAAGGCTGCACGTCATCCTGTCCTCATTTACATGCCTTCTGGGCGGCTTGCCAAAGACATTGAAAAAATGTCTGATGAAGCAACTGCTAACTTTGCTTTTGAACAGCTCAAGAAGATCCTTCCCGATGCTTCTTCACCGGTAACCATAACATTTTTACTTATTTCAATTTTTAATTGCGCTAGAAAAATTAATGCCTCGATACTCAATTCATTGTATCCGACCAAACATAAGGTTATACAAGTCCTTGCTTTAGGCCTTCAGATCACTCCACTCAGTCCTCTACATACCCGCAAATTTTATGGCATCACACTCGTTTCAATATTGCAAAAGTTGCAGATATGAAGTTCTTTTCTATGATTTGTTCAATCTAAAGACCTCACTTAGCCTCACATTGCTTTTAGTTGACCCTTCATGGTGTATGCTACATAGTCCTTAACATAGTTTATTTATGTCTGTATTTTAATGCAGATTCAGTATCTTGTGTCTCGGTGGGGCTCAGATATAGATTCGCTGGGTTCATATAGCTATGATCAAGTTGGGAAGCCGCACGAATTGTATGAGATGCTACGGGTCCCAGTAGATAACTTGTTTTTCGCAGGGGAAGCAACAAGTGTGAACTATCCAGGGTCTGTCCATGGTGCATTCTCCACTGGAATGATGGCAGCTGAAGATTGCAGGATGCGTGTGCTTGAGCGATATGGAGAGCTCGATTTGTTTCAGCCAGTGATGGGAGAGATGGCTTCCTTTACTATCCCACTTCAGATATCTCGTATGTAATCACCATCTTTGGTCACCACTCCTATAATGGATAGAATCCCATGCTTATTCTAAATTAGGATTTGCTGTCACTTCTGTTCCATTGTAGATCTACCAATAGCAACTATTTAGGCATTAGTCGCTGAAGTAAATGTCTCTTATGCAGTCATATTGTGTTTTATGTCAGTAGTTAATTCTGTGAAGAACTGGTAATATATGAATATTTAGCAGAGGCTAGGGACCTCTGTAGTTTGGATAAGCTTCTCTGGAAATGGCAGAAATGTGCATCTTGGTTGAAGATGCCTATGTACATACACCTATAATAAATTCATAATAAATATATGCTTATGTACATCAACCTATATTTCATAATAGAGATGCCTCGAACATTTCTCTAGTCTTTTTTTTTTATTCTAATGAGCCTAACATCGAAACTCATAACATAAGTACAGACAAGTGGAATATTGCAGGTTCGAATCGGTGCCGCAGCATATCAAATGTTCCCACAGCATTTACCATATGAGCTGCGCTTACGGGACACATTTCTCTAGTCTTTTAATCTACATTTTCAATCTCGCCTAAAATTATTGTTAGGATTGGCCACTTTATTTATTGACTCACATATGTCAATACCTATTTCTAAAAATATTTAGATGTAATAGACTAGTTTATTTAAATAAATAGTAAATTATACACTATTTTTATTTGATTGCAATATCTTCAAAGTTATATTTGTATACTTGCTTAATGTTTTAGGAATTTTGGGTTACACGAATATTTTGAGCCTGTTAACTTATTTATAGTTAAGCATGCTGGTGTAAAAACTTTCCCACATACGAGTTATAGCTCTTCGAGCTACTACCCAACAATTACTCAAGGACGTCTTTTAGAAAGGATGGAAATCATGTTAATGGCATTCAAAAAAATGCAAAACAAAAATGAAAAACATTAAATAGTTGAAAAAGTAATCGAAAATTTCTTTCTAAATTCTCTTATCCCTGATTCTCTAAGTAAGTCCACGATAGATCTCTCTACAAGACAGGGTAAAATTGCAATTGTGCAGTAGGGATATGGTTATAGATGTAGAAGATGAGATTCGTTTGCTTTTGCTGGAATCAGGGGAAGGAATTGAACACGTATTGGATCTTCCGAAACTTAGTGAGAAAATTGTGTATCTGTAAGGATGCTTTTTCTATTCGTCGTGTGTTTCGTTTAAATGTTTATTTGTACGATTTAGCATTTATTCTTTACAGTTTCACTACAAAAATAGATCTTAAAATATGTTTCTAATTCATGGAAAATTGTCAAAAAGTTAGATATGAATTTCAATTAAAATTAATACCAGGGAAATAAAACTTTCAAGTTTAAAACATATATGAAGTTTGTATATCGTATGAATCATATGTCAAGCATAGACTTATCCTTAAGACATTCCTGTCACATCGAACTCATGGAAACATAGACTTTCCATAGCTATAAAGTAAATGTGAAAATTGTTCAGTTTGAACCAATAAGTAACTTCGTGAAAACTACAACTCCATTGTGAAAAATGAAACTAATAATGAGTAACTTCGTGGATAAAGGGGGGAAAACTACAACTCCATTTTTATGAGAAAAAAGAAATGAAAAGGGAACATGGTTGGGAATGAACATATTTGGTGGTAATTGTTTTCTAAGTTTAATCACAATGCTGCAATGCTAACCTATGTTGTATTTACTCGCTCCGTTTTTAATATAAATCACAAATATAATCAAAAATCAAATATATAAAATTAAAAATATATTTAATATAAATTTTAAATTAAAAAATATATATTAATATTCATCTTTCAAAATCTTCCCAAATTCAACTGCTCAACATACCCTAAAAAGATGTTAAAAAAACATTTTTTTTCAATAGTAACTCTAACATTTATTTTCTTATTATATAAAATTTACGTATGTTCACCATATATGAGATACATTTACGTTTACTCATAAGAAAGTAAACATAGAAAATAGAATCTCCATCCTATAATAGAAACAAGAAAAGAAAAAAAAAAATTAAAAGAGATTCTTTTCTCTCTCTTTAAACTAGAGAACCACCGCTTTATTTCTATCATTAAATAAAGGCAACCCTTAAATAAATGCTTCATCATCAAATCCCAACGGCCACTACACACTCTAGAGTCTAGATATATCTACCTATTAACTCCATTTCCAAAACAAAACAAAAGATGCTTCTTCTCTCATCAAATTCCATCACCTCAACTTTTCTCCTCTTTATTTTCTTCTTCAATTCCTCTTCTGTCTTCTCTACATACACTGAAACATGCTCCGGCATAGTTCCATTTCGACATCGCGGTGACACGATTTCCATAACCGATTTCGGCGGCATCGGCGACGGCAAAACGCTGAACACGAAGGCGTTTAGAGAAGCAATTTACCGAATTCAGCACTTAAAGAGACGCGGTGGAACGCTTCTTTATGTGCCTCCTGGTGTTTACTTAACAGAAAGCTTCAATGTGACTAGTCATATGACTCTTTATCTTGCTGCGGGTGCTGTTATCAAAGCCACACAGGTACGTGCAATAAAAAAACAGAGTGAGAGCATGTATGGGTATTATAAATTTTTTAAACAATAATTTTTTTTAATTTGTCTGCATATTCATTATTATAATATCTATCAAAATTGATTAAATTAACTGATCATTTAATTTTGATAGTACTTTAATTTTTCAATATAGCTTAAAAGTCTAATTTTTTCTAATGAAATGTAATATTATTTTTTAGAGAAGCGTCAGGGTAAACAAGTAAAAGGTAATTTTTTTATGGACGGTAAACATATATTCATCTACTCTTTAATATAAACATAAAATATAATTCATGATTATTAATAACATGAATGATCTCATTTAATCTAGATTTCATTTTTCATGATCTCATTTTATCTAGATTTCATTTTTCTTTTATTTTTTAATTTTTTAATTAGAAATGAAATATATTATTGGAAAATAAAATCTAGATTAATTGAAAGTTATTTTAGCAATAATATGATTAAATTGATTAAGATTATTTGAGTTTTGCTTATAAATTAGACTATCAAATTTGATATTTTTATTGTTTATATTCAAAATTGTTAGTTTAATAGTTAAATTTTACTTTTTTTTTACAGAATTAAATGTTATTTCAATACTGAAGTTACAGTTTATTCTCTAACAATTGTCATACTTAAAGTTACAATGTTTAATATATTTAAATTACTCTTCTTTTATCATGTTATCTGAATCTGAACATTAGGTAGAGCCCACTTGACACTAAAATCAAAGGGATAATAATAATAGGGTGACAAAAAAAATTGAATGAGTAGAAGTGGAATTTAAGAAACCATCATTTAAAGTAATTTAGCAATTTTTTTGGAAAAAATAGTAAGCTTCATGGCTTGTAATTAAATTCAATGGTATATAAGGATGACAAATTGAGAATATTGTCAAAAAAAGGAAATTTTTTAGATGATAATCTCTGGTAAGTTAAATGGTAGCATGAGTATGTGTTTAAATGTTCCCTAGAATAATGTATGGTTAAAAATGGTTCTATAGATAATGGGTTGTCGGAAACAGCTAATGTCCATAAACTATGGTGGGCCTGCCCTGAGGCTGAAAGCATTGGTGGGTCTGTGCTCTGCATGGCTGCATGTGCATCACATTCACAGCATTAACACTTGCCATACTGCACACCTAATTTGTTGGCCAATATTATTGTATACTTTGATTATCAAAGTGGAAGTGGAATACTGTCATACTTCTTTATTCTACTAGTGATTGCACCATGAAAATATGATCTTTGAATCACATACATCTCTTAGGCAGGTGGTGGTGTTCGACACGCGTTGGTGTCTGACACATGCACGATATGTACGATATGTATGATATTTGTCCATTAATTTAGACAATTGACTGATAAAAAATATATATTTTCTTTGTTTCGACAAACTTGAAATACTCCTTAGATACATCTACGACGTATATATAGAAGTTAAAGATGCGCCACAACTATGATAGGGAGTTAAAAATATTAAATTTAGATTTTTATAAATAACGTTCATATTTTATTTAATTAGAATTAATTAAATATATGTGTATTAGTGTCGATGTCTTATATTTTATACATTTGCAATGTCAACATTTTCGTGTCGTGTCATATGTTCTTATTTCTTTTTTGAAATTGCTAAAAACAATAAAAAAGAAAATATTCTTAGTACAAGGAATACTAAGAAATAAAGATACAATAGTTTGTTACATGAAAAGCAAACAACCAAAATTCTTTAAGGAGTACACATCCCACACAACATCTCACACCATTAAGACAAAAACACCCATAACCCAAGCACACTCGAGAGTGCAAGCAGCATGAATGAAAATCATACACAAAGCTAGCATCTTTAGCTCTAAACCACATCAAAGAAATCAATTTCACCTTCTCAATTATTTAATTAGAATTAATTAAGTATATGTGTATTAGTGTTGATGTCTTATATTTTATACATTTGCAATGTCAACATTTTCGTGTCGTGTCATATGTTCTTATTTCTTTTTTGAAATTGCTAAAAACAATAAAAAAGAAAATATTCTTAGTACAAGGAATACTAAGAAATAAAGATACAATAGTTTGTTACATGAAAAGCAAACAACCAAAATTCTTTAAGGATTACACATTCCACACAACATCTCACACCATTAAGACAGAAACACCCATAACCCAAGCACACTCGAGAGTGCAAGCAGCATGAATGAAAATCATACACAAAGCTAGCATCTTTAGCTCTAAACCACATCAAAGAAATCAATTTCACCTTCTCAATTAATAATGCAACATTACATGCATCATGATTGAAAATAACTTGAGTTACGAGATTTCCATATATATTACACACAAGCCAACTAAATGGCGCTGAATATGGATCGAATGCTTCGTCCACCATGACCAAGACCAAGAAATTGATTAGCTTGAGCTTTAACCTCTTTATGTAACGTGCAACTCAACCCAAACCACCTCAAAATACCCGCTCAAACCCAACCAAACACCGAACAAAGCGTAAACAAATGGGGAACATATTCCTCATCGCCACAACCTGCCATACACGACGATGAATCAATGTGATTCACTCATCTTCTAAGCAAGTTGTCTTTTGTAGGTATGCGATGCTGAAACAGACATCACGCAAACACAGACACATTCGGAACACACTTATTTAAAATGAATACCACCATACTATAGCTTCTATAATGCTACTTATTGTTTTAATAATGATAGTTAAATATAGATGCTAATTTCATAAATGAGAACCCCATTTTTGGTTTAATGTTTTGTTTTTTAAAATGACAAATGTTTGTTGTTAGTTGTTAGTTTGATAGTGGGGGTTTGTTGTTAGTTGTAATTATTATTTTTTTCTGATTCTACTGATGCTTAAACTTTATCCACCACATATAATAAAATTTTGCTTATCATATGTCATATAAGTCTTGTTGGAGGAACTCTTTGTTCACTATCCACCCCCTCCCACCAACAACAAAAGAATTATATTGTCGGGTTATCAATCACGATTTTGAGGTTTGTATTTTAAAACAAATCGTGTTATTAATGACGTTCAAAATTGCTATTAATTAAATTTAACAGATGGTTAATGAATTTTGTTGTGACATTCTATGTTATATGTTATATTAATTAACTATCGCTGAAGTAATTAACCATATATTTCAAACATCCAAATTTCAAATGGTTGTCAAATTTGTACATATCTAACCATGAAACGTATTTTATAGAAATTGTGAGACGAACACACTTTTTCTGCCTTCTTAATGTTTTTCCTTTTCTTCATTTTTTAGAGGTATTCAAATTGGCCTTTAATTGCACCCTTACCATCTTATGGAAGAGGAAGGGAGCTCCCTGGAGGAAGGTATATAAGTTTTATCCACGGAGATGGAGTTCACGATGTAATAATCACAGGTAGGTCTAGAAAAATTACTCAATTGATTTCTTAATTCATACCATTTAATTTATGCAGCACCAACACTTCATATTAAAGGTGTATTTGGTTTTGACATGTGTTAGTATCTCACGACACCGACATGACAGTAACACATATAATCATATTCAATCACTTTTATTTTTTCAATTATTACTGGTGTATATGTGTCATTGTCGTGATTGGTATCTGTATCTTAGTCAGTGTTTAATAGCACACACTGAGTTTCTTAAAAAATGAGTAAAAAATATCAAAGTATACAAAAATGAAATGTAAAATGTTTTTTGACTGTAAAGAACAGAGGAAAATTGCATGCTGAAAAAGCTATATACTATATGAGCCATGCCCAGAATTGATTCAATGTTCTGCTTTCATTTTTTTTATTCACTTTTAATTACAGAATGACTCTTTGTAAGGTCACACAGTTTTGTAATTGAAAATGAAATTAAAAAACAAATCTAATTGACTTAAGCTTCTTTTTATTTTTATTTATCCTATGGATACAAGTTTTCATGAGAAAACTAATCTCTCTCTTCCTTCACTCTTATTCATATTTTCATAGGTGAGAATGGTCACACAGTTTTGTAATTGAAAATGAAATTAAAAAACAAATCTAATTGACTTCAGCTTCTTTTTATTTTTATTTATCCTATGGATACAAGTTTTCATGAGAAAACTAATCTCTCTCTTCCTTCACTCTTATTCATATTTTCATAGGTGAGAATGGTACAATTGATGGGCAAGGAGATGTGTGGTGGAACATGTGGAGGCAAAGGACTCTTCAATTTACAAGACCAAACCTTGTTGAATTTATCAATTCCAGAAATATTATTATTTCAAATGTCATTTTCAAGAATTCTCCCTTCTGGAATATACATCCAGTTTACTGCAGGTATACAAGTTAATGTATATTTCTTACAATATTTTCATTTTCTTGATAATAACTTCATTAAAAGAAACTAAAATGCCATCAAAGACACTAAGATTAATGTGTGGTGAAGTATTTGGACATTTTGCATGGGATTTTGGGTTCAAACCTGAAATTTTAATGTCACCATTGTACAAAAATAATAATAAAGCATCAAATCGATAGAACTTTCTTCTTCAAATCTAATTCCAAACTTTCTTTCTTCTTTGCAGCAATGTTGTTGTTCGATATGTCACAATTTTGGCGCCTCGTGACTCTCCTAACACCGATGGAATTGATCCAGGTAAATACTACTCCTTCTGTGTCAATATTAACTGTCTGTTAAGATAATACACACATCTAAATAAAATGATTACTTATACCAATTTTCGATGCAAAATAATATGTTACGACTAAAATATCCTTGTACTTCATTTATTACTATTACCTTATATACTTGCAACAACTTTAATAAAGAATCCAATCACCTGAAAAATTCATTTATGCAGATTCAAGCTCAAATGTCTGCATAGAGGACTCATATATATCAACAGGAGATGATCTTGTGGCAGTGAAAAGTGGATGGGACGAATACGGTATTTCATACGGTCGCCCTAGCTACGGTATCACCATCCGGCGTCTAACCGGGTCATCTCCATTTGCCGGCATTGCAATAGGCAGTGAAACATCGGGTGGAGTAGAGAACATACTTGCTGAGCACATTAACCTCTTCAACATGGGAGTTGGTATCCATATCAAAACAAACATTGGAAGAGGAGGACTTATCAAGAACATAACAGTGTCTAATGTTTATATTGAAAATGCTAGACAAGGAATAAAAATTGCTGGTGATGTAGGGGATCACCCAGATGAAAATTTTGATCCTAATGCTCTACCAGTTGTGAAGGGAATCACAGTTAAGAATGTTTGGGGTGTGAAGGTTTTGCAAGCTGGTCTGATACATGGGTTAAGAGATTCACCTTTTACTGAGATTTGTTTCTACGATATTAATTTTCATGGTGTGACAGATCCTAGATCTCCTCCTTGGAAGTGTTCTGATGTGTTTGGATTTTCTCATCAGGTTAGTCCATGGCCATGTTCTCAGTTGAGTAGTCAAGAGTCTAGATCATGTACCAATTACTCCTGAGCCCTGAAATCAGAGTTACTTTTTGACTCTCTTCAAGTATTGTAGTAATTAAATGCTTATTTTATTTATTTATTATAATGAAAGCCAGTGAATCAGCACCCTTTTGAACTATATGATTTGATGTGGAAATAAAATTAGTCATATACATGTTGAGAATCATCTCATGAACACATGGATTAATTGTAAGATCCAAATGGTTAATTACTATAATCAGATTTTCTTTTAGGAACCCAAGAATTAAATTCCTAAGAAAGAACACTTTTATTGAAAACTAGGAGGGAAATCTCTCCTCCAAGAGTTTTCCATTCACAATAGATAACAATCTCTATTCAACTATTGATTACAATATTCAATGATATCTTTTTAACTTTCTATCTCTTGAAAAACCATCAAATCTTGAATCGGAATCAGTTCAGTGGTAAGAGTTTAATATTGTAACCTTAAGGGACATAGTTCAGACTTCCTCGAAGACGGTTGTGAAATAACTATCTATGCCATTTTAATTTCTAATAATTTTTCTTTACCAATATCTATTATATATATTTGCAAAAGTTAAGAAACCTGAAGAGTATTGGTGAAGTGGGTTCAAAATTTGGTAATAGCTCACAAATCTCTTAAGGTACTGCAGCTCCAAACTGTTACACTTCCATTCAGCACAACCAACTGCAACCTTCTTATCAATGACCATTATTTCTCTATCAGCAGACAACACTTTTTAATCTTCAGCTAACATAACTCCATAATCTTGAGATTGCAACTCCAATATAAGCATTGATTTGGATCATGAGTCAACTCGCCGCAAGATAACTCACTAACTCACATAAATGACCCTAATACTTGGCAAAAGAGATCAATAAGAAATGGAAATTCAATAACAAGTGGAGGCAATATTTATTTGATTGGTGAACATTTCAGTCTAAGGACTTATCAGAGAAGTTTGAAACATTTGTTGGAGCTTACCTAAGATGTTTTATTGGGAGAGTGGGCACCCTCAACAATGGATCAAAGCACTATAGAATCTATCTATTATCTATTATATATAGGCTAAATTACATATCTGGTCCCATAACTTCATTTTAGGTAACGACCTTATCTTTTATTTTTTCGAGTTGGTCCTTTATTTTAATTTTATGTGACAATTTGATATTTTATATTTTAAAACGTCAACAGTGTTGTCTTCTTTTTTACAAAAATTCAAAAAAATCATCAAAATTCTCAAACAAAACCCATAAAATTCATTATTATCTTCAATCTTCAATATATATTAAAATAGACTTCCACATAAAGACATTTCACTCAAATATTGCCACCTCAACAAAAAATCCCATGTGGCACATCTAAAAGGTTTTTTCTCTTCAATTCTCCTTTCAACTTTCAATTTGCTTTAACACACATTTTATATATATTAAAATAGACTTCCACATAAACATCATCTAATATTGTGACATTTCACTCAAATATTGCCACCTCAACAAAAAATCTCATGTGGCACATCTAAAAGATTTTTCCTCTTCAATTCTCCTTATTATTCAACTTCTAATTTGCTTTAACACGCATTTTACTATTATTATTATTATTATTATTATTATTATTATTATTATTATTATTATTATTATTATTATTATTATTATTATTATTATTATTATTATTATTTAGCATCTAATATTAAGTATAACTATTAATGTGTCATGAGTTACAAATTAAAGTACAATCAATATATAATTTTTTGCATGTCTACTTCTTCAAACAATCTCTACGATTAGTGCCTTGCAACCCAATTATTTTCAAAGAAGTAGATATAGTTGGAATTTTTTTTTGTGCACAAATAGCTTTTAAGTAAGTGATATTTTGTAACATATTATACCTATTTATTCAGTTTTCTCAAAACCTTGATTATTGTTAGTTATAGTATTGTTTTTGCAGACATATTTGATCTCATCTACGACATGAAAATATATTGGCTCCTCAAAAGACAAAGAAGATATTTCATATTCAACTTTATATGAGTGTTATTTTTGTGTCTTCGTGAGAAAACTATTTACCATTTAAAGATAAAAGAATAATGTTTAATATTTAGATTAAAAAATTATTTGTTGTTTTTTTATGGAGATGTTTTTTGTTGTCAAATTTTTAAGAAATACTACCAATTTGAAGTTTCTACATCTGTTTTACTTCTACTCAACCGTACATACGAGTTGTTTAAGAAAATTCTCAAGTCATGTTGTATAGAAGTCTCATACTCAAAATATTAGAATTTAGATTTGTCATTTCTTTGACAGGATTAGAATGAAATGAATACCAAATGACAAAATCATTTTTATATTTTTCTAACAATATTTTGACTATAAATTTATATTAGACAACACAAAAAAAGAGCATGACTAATCTGATTTTGCGGTAGATAATTACATATATTAATATTTATTAAAATACTTTAAAGATTTTTAACACTAAATATAATTTATGAATTTTGTTTGTAGAATGATCTTCACTATGGATTTTTAATACTAAATATATGAATTAGTTGCAATTACGTTATGTAAAACATTTTACATATTCTCAAATGTGTGTTTGTCAACTCATATATAATAATTACTCAAATAAACTCACTTGAAAAAAATACTCTACAAACAAAATGAATAAATTATATTATTTTTGAAATTTTAAAATCTTATTCACAATACTACTAATATGTTAATGTCTATATCTCCCGTGCAACGCGCTGGTTATATTCTAGTTATCTATTATATCTATTTAAAACAAATTCCCTCACTCTATTGCTGCCACCTCATAATAATTCCTTCCACATGTACAAACATATCCCACCTCAACGAAAAAGCGCCCTTGTTAAAGAGTGTTGTGTTTTTACTTCATTTTTCTCTACTTAGTCTCTAAATAATTTTTCCCTCTTTTAATCCTTCTAATCCCTAATTTTTTTAAACGCTTTCTCCTCCATCTTAATATCCTCCAACAGTTTCTTCTTCTTGACTCTAATGTATTCACTTCGTCGCTAAGATCCTTCAACTGTCTCTGCTTCCTCATCCTCTTCGACGTCCCTCTGCGGTCCAAAAAAGTGGTAACGTCCCTCTACAGTCAGCTTCTGTTTCCTCATCCTCGACCGTCTCGTCGATTCACGATTCACAATCATCATCTCGGTCCAAAAAAAGTGGCAACGTCCCTCCGCGGTCCGCTTCTGCTTCGTCATCCTCGACCGTCTCGCCGATTCACAATTCAAAATCATCTTCTTCTACGTCTCTTCACGGTAACTATTCGAAATCATGAAATCTTACCTAGATTATTATCAAATTGTATACATAAAACAAACCTCCAAATCTATTTTGTTGTCATCTTATTATGCATTTTTTTAATAAATTTTTTTATAACATTATGCATATCTTATTACTTTTAATTTATGTCAATCAATTATATCCTTATCAATCATCCTTTCACTTTCATACACAATTACGTCCCTCCACGGTAACTTTTCAAAATCGTAAAATCTTACCTATATTATTATCAAATTGTATACATAACACAAACCCCCAAATCTATTTTGTTCTCATCTTATGCATTTTTTTTATAAATTATTTTATAATATTAATATGCATTTCTCAGTACTTTCAATTTATGTTAATCAATTATATGAGTAATATTTTACGTTATCAATCCTCCTTTCACGTTCATACACAATTATTCCAATGATTTCATACGTTGAAAATTCAATTACTCATTCAATTTTCATTACATTTTTCTATAATATTTTTAAAATACATTTTTTTATTATGAGTAATATTTTACACTATCTGTTACACTTATGAGTAATATTTTACACTATCAATCTTGCTTTCATGCATAAAACAAACCTCCAAATGTAGTTTGTTGTCATCTTATTATGCATTTTTTTTATAAATTTTTTTTATAACATTATTATGCATTTCTCATTACTTTCAATTTATGTCCATCAACTATATGAGTAATATTTTACGTTATCAATCCTCCTTTCACGTTCATACACAATTATTCCAATGATTTCATACGTTAAAAATTCAATTACTCATTCAATTCTCATTACATTTTTCTATAATATTTTTATAATGCATTTTTTTATTATGAGTAATATTTTACACTACCATTCTTGCTTTCATGCATAAAACAAACCTCCAAATGTATTTTGTTGTCATCTTATTATGCATTTTTTTTTATAAATTTTTTTATAACATTATTATGAATTTCTCATTACTTTCAATTCATGTCAATCAATTATATGAGTAATATTTTACATTATCAATCCTCCTTTCACGTTCATACACAATTACGTCCCTCCGCGGTAACTCTTCGAAATCGTGAAATCTTACTAGATTATTATCAAATTTTATACATAACGCAAACCCCAAATCTATTTTATTATCATCTTATTATGCATTTTTTTTATAAATTATTTTATAATTTTATTATCCATTTCTCATTACTGTCAATTTATGTCAATCAATTATATGAGTAATATTTTACGTTATCAATCCTCCTTTCACATTCATACACAATTATTCCAATTCAATAACTCATTCAATTCTCATTACATTTTTCTATAATATTTTTATAATGCATTTTTTTTATTATGAATAATATTTTACACTATCAATCTTGCTTTCATGCACAACTATTCCACTTAGGCGTCGGTAATGATTTCATACATTGAAAATTCAACTACTCATTAAATTCAATGAAAAAAAACAACCTAATCACTCATAAATATCGTCATAAATGCTCTTTATCTAATTCTTTGTATTATCTCAATGTGGTAACGATAATAAATCGATATAAATCAGTCAATGCCAGCTCGGTCCCAAGAAAGTGGCAACTCCCTCCATGGTATGCTTCTGTTTCGTCGTTGTCGACCGTCTCACCGAGTCTCGATTCGAAATCATCTTTTTTGACGTCTCTCGGCGGTAACTCTTCGAAAACGTTCACACACAATTATTCCAATGATTTCATACGTTGAAAATTCAATTACTCATTACATTTTTCTATAGTATTTTTATAATGCATTTTTTTATTGTGAGTAATATTTTACACTATCAATTACACTTATCATTACAGTATCAATCCTCCTTTCATGCACAATTATTCCACTTAAGGTGAGTAATGATTTCATACGTTGAAAATTCAATTACTCATTAAATTCAATAGAAAAAAACCACCTATTTACTCATAAATATTGTCATAAATGGTTTTTTATCTAATTCTTTGTATTATCTCAACATGTTACGGTAATAAATCGGTATCAAGGCTCGGTCCAAAGAAAGTGGCAACGTCCCTCCGCGGTAACTCTTCGAAATCGTAAAATCTTACCTAGATTATTCTATCGAAAAGTTAAGTATTGCATAAAATTAAATTATTTTTCAATAGAATTTATTTTTGGTACACATCAACATAACTACAATTCAATTGAATGCTATTTTTGATTTTAAATTTCCTTATTATAATGAAAATTTGAATGTTAAAAAATAAATGAAAAATTAAGTATTGCATAAAATTAAATTATTTTTCAATAGAATTTATTTTTGGTACATATCAACATAACTACAATTCAATTGCACAAACAATTAGTTAAAACTTTTAAATACATAAAACTATATTTAAAGTATATTTGAATCTTTAATAAAATAAATTTTAAACTCTTGATGAAATATATCCAATAAATTTTTTTTTTTACAACAACTTCTCATGTTTGCAATTAAAACATCATACTAATAAAACAAATAAATTTAGACTACGCTACAATATAATTCAAAATTAATATTCTTTAAAATAAAAATATTAAATCATATTTTTAACTTTTTTTACATCTTAGTTTTGGGTTTGTATTTTACATTTTATTTCATCAAATAAATACAAGTACCATTATATGTTGAAAAACAAATTGATAATCAAAGTACAAGGAGAAAAACAATTATCCAATATTAAAATTTATCATGCGAATTTTACAAAAAAATTTAAAAAATTAAATTAGATGATTGTGATAAACCCTCATTTTAATTTTCCTAATCATATTCAATTATTACAAATCAATAAAGTAATACTATAAGATAACTATATTTATAATGCATAAAATATTACTTATAAATCTTATGAAATTAATTAATTAATGTTCGCGCAACGCGCGCTGGCTATAATTTGTAATATATTAAAATAGACTCCCACATATTATTGTGACACATTATCCAATATTATGCCATTTAATTCAAATATTGTCACCTAAACAAAAATCCTATGTGGCACATCTAAAAGACACTCTTTCTTCCTCCCTCTTCCATCCTCTATTATTCCACTTCCAATTTGCTTTAACACACATTTTATTATTATTATTACTATTTAGCCTCTAATATTATGTATAACTATTCATGTGTCATGAGTTACAAATTAAAGTACAATCAATATTAGTTAATCAATACTCATTGCTCCTACATCATTATTGATAACAATTTTTTGATGGTTTTAACTACAAATAATATATTGGTCCTTTTAACGCTTCTCAAGAAATATATAAATGACAACAATTTGTGAAAATTATTTAGAAATTGGAAGACAAAGATCAACCGTCTCAAACAATTAATCTCAACAAAGATCACTCACATCCCTCTATCTAAAGAGGGGTACTTTTGGAATAATGAAGGCCTATACGAGTGAATATAGGGGTGGAGAAATTCAATTGTTTTAATTGATTTTATGTTATCTAAGTTGTTATAATTGTTGTATGTCAAATGTTTGATAAAATGCTTTTGATTTGTAATGACTTTGTAGTAAGATATAATTAGATGATGTAATTTTAATTAGTTTATGTTAAGGATGAATTTTGATGTTTTTTGTTAATATTGTTGTTGTTGTTGTTTTTTCAATTGATTTTATGTTATTTAAGTTGTTGTATTGCTTTTTGATTAATTCATTCAATTTTTTATACTTGCCACCAAAATCAGTAGTAGGCAATTATTTTTCACTTGGTTGCATAGTCATGTCAAATCAACATTACTTACTCCTTTATTACTTCAACTTTCAAAGAAAAAACTATTAACTTTTTCAAAGGTAATAATTTATTTCTCTATAATTACTGAGCAGTCTGAATTAATTACAAAGAGTCGCGAACAAAAGAAGATATTGAATCCTACTTTTAATGACATTATTATACCACTTTAAAAAAACAATTGCACATGTTGCGTTTTAAATTTGGTTTGGTGAGTTATCTATTGATTTAAATTTAGACTTTAGGTGGAGGGAGATGAAAAAAATCAATTTCATCCAAAATAAATGTTACGTTAATATTTTTATTAAAATTTAATTTTACCAATCAACTTAATTTTTGGATCGATTTTCTCTCCTAGAAAAAATTAAGTAATTAGAGAAGATACAAATACAAATACTTAGAAAACGGATGTGCGATACATAACGAATGAGCTTAAATAAGATAAGTTTTGATAATGATATACTATTATCAAATTTAGCAAAGATCTAAGAGTTTTGCAAAATACGTTCTGCTAGGGTTTTGCCATGTAATTTTCCTTTACGGCACACCAACCTATGTTGGAAACAAGTGACAACGAAAAAGAACCTCCAGATCGAGGAGTAGAGGTGAAAGACAATAAGATACAAGATGCCATATCTTTTCACGATAAAGTGTTAGGAAAACAAACCCCCATAGTTACGGCTTAATCAGATCTAGTGGTGGAGAAAGTGTTTCAAATTGAGCATATCCACGGGAACATATTGCTTCCAATGCTACATGTTGATCCAAAGAAAATGAAATAGATGAGCATCCCTTGACAATATGCTTTGGTGGCGAAATATTTGGGGAAAAACCTTGGATTCAATACTATGTAATCAAGAATGGAAACCATTTGGAGGCTGGTAGGGAGGCTGGCAATCATTGATGTGGGGAGTGGATATTACATGGCAAAGTTTGATGATTAAAGTGACAAAAATAAAGTGATCAATGGAGGTCCTTGGATGATTTTCCACCACTACCTCACGGTGCATAGGTGATCTCCAGAGTTTAATTCCACGAGCGCAACCATTGACAAAACAATTGTTTGGACAAGAATTTAAAGCCTTAATCTAGTCTACTATGATGTAAGCTTTCTCTTGACTATTGCATCTATGGTGGGGTTACCGATGAAGTTGGACACACATACTCTAAAAGTGGCAAGAGGAATGTTTGCTCGAATTTGTGTCGAAATTGATCTTCATCAATCGGTAGTTGAAAATGCGAGAATCAATGACCATCGGTATAATATTCAATATGAAGGTTTGCATATGATTTGTACAAATTTTCGATGTTATAGTCACGTTATGAAGGATTGTGGGAGCAAAAATACAAATGCCAATAATAGTAAGTTGTAGCCTACGGTTACTCAAGGCATAAAGTGGATAAAATTAATCCAATTGGTTGTGACTCAAAGCAAAATAACTTAAGCCAGCTCGAGAGAGATATGTCAGCACATGATCTGCATAGCAGTGGGAATGGGTCTGGTGCAAAAATGTCTCAAAAGGCCCAGGACCTAGTTTTGAAGTTGGACATTACTGTTGCAGCCCAACAGTTGCTTGATGACATCATGGACATGCCCAAGTTGCAAGGAATGGATGAAGATGCGAGATATTGGCGATGGAGTCCCACATGAAAATTCTTTAATATGAGTACAATAATTTTATTCTTTGTATTTATTTTTATTGTTTTAATGATTATTTTATCTTGAAATTGTAAGGATGCTCAAGGAAGAAATTTTGGTAGAGTGCTAAAACATCATTGTAGGTGTTTTAAAGTGGATATGGTTGCTTTCCAAGAGACAAGATGTAGTGGTGTCAAAGCCAATAATACGATCAAGAGACTGGATTTTTGCAAGAATTTGAGGGTCGAAGCTCAAGGTTTCTCAGGTGGTAATTGGTTGGTTTCGAATAGAGACGGCTTACAAATTTCTTTAATTCATGAAAATCAATATTTTCTACATGTTAAAGTTAGTGACGGTGATTCTCAAAACTAGATGTTAACTGTTTTGTATGCCAGTCCTAGAGAGATTGAGATATGTGAGACATGGCATGAGTTAAAGTGGTTAGATTCAAAAAATTTAGTGCCTTGGATGATGGTCAATGACTTCAACAAAATTTCATGGTCTAAGTAGCAAAAATGTGGTGTGTGAGTCAACATATCTAGATGTACCAATTTTTCCAACTAGGTTAATGATTTTCACCTAATGGAAGTGATCACAGTTGGCTCTAAGTTCACTTGGAGAGGTCATCAATGGGTAGGAAGAGACCATATTTTTAAGAAGCTTGATCAGGTTCTTTGTGATGTTGATTAGAGACTCAAGTTTTTGGAAGGGGTCGTTAGAATTCTACCTTGGGTCCAGTCTGATCATCACCCTATTATCCTTATGCTTCAAGGGGAGTCTTCTAGTCCTCCTAACTATGCCTTTATATTTGAAGTGGATATGGTGGCTCTCCATATCAGGAAGGGGTCGCTAGAGTTCTGCCTTGGGTCCAACTTGGTTTTTTCATGATGATTTTGGTCCTCGGATTCGAGAGAAGTGGAGTTTTGGTCCTTGGTGCCTATGTTGGAGTGTATTTGATTTCTGAAGAGAAATGTCTTTAATTTCTAAAGTCGAGAGGTAAATGGATTACTGATGGTGTTAGGAACACTAAATATTATCACTCCAAGACTATTGTGCGTAGAAGAAAGAATAAAATTATGGAACTTAGGGATGGTAATAGAGAGTGGGAGTTTGACCCTGAAAAGCTTAAGGAGATGACTAGGCGGCATTTTTCTAATCTTTTTCATGAAGATCAAGAGATTAGGGAAGACATTGTGTCCTTTACCTTTTATCCAACTTATCTAGAGAATCATCAGGTGAGTTTGCAAACTATGTCGTCTATGTCAGATATCAAGAAAACGTGGTTTGATATGGGGCCCCGCAAACCTTTAAGGGGGACAGATGCCCGACTCTTTTCTACCAAAATTGTTGGGAGATCGTGGCTCCGTCTTTACTTCAATTTGTTAGCAGTGTCTGAAATGATCCTTCTTTGATTAGTTCGACCAACAATACCCTTCTAGGGTTCATTCCTAAGGTTGACCAACTAGAGTTTCTCAATCAGTTTCGTCCTATTGCTCTTTGTAATGTGATTTATAAGCTGGTTGCAAAAGTTGTGGTGTGTGAAACCTTTGTTGAATAACATCATCTCTCTGTATCAATCAAGCTTTATCCTTAGGAGGAATATTCTAAAGTAGCAATATCAATCACAAGAAAGGGGGGTTTGAATTGTGATCACTTTTTAAAATGTAAATTCTTGAGTTTAGTTTAGATTAACTCAAGATCAATCTTGGTTACAAATAAAAAGTCCATAACGTTCTAGGTGAGTTAAAAATGAATAAAGCAAATTATTTATAGGTGATTAGTGAGTAAGAAATAAATAAGGATATGGATAAGAAGATCACACAATGATGTATCCTGGTTCACCCAAGGTGGGCTACGTCCAGTCTTCACAATTTGTGAGTTTTTTCACTAATGTGCTTGGCACCGTTCTTGCTTTCACACTATCTTTCGTGATCACTCTTGATCAGTTACAAAATTCACCTTTTAACCTTGATAGAACTTTTATAGTTACTATTAAATCCATAAAGGATTTTTACAAGTTACCTTTTAATAACTAAAAAGAATTTTATAATATACTCAAACTATCTTAAGAGATAGACTTGAGTTTCAAATGATGTATATGATAAAAGGTTTGATATTGATTATCAGCAATAACTCATAAAGAGATCCTTGAATATAATGAAAGAGATTCGAAGTTTTGCATGAGTGAAGAGTTTTGTTGCTTGAGTATGATTGTTTTAAAACTCTTGCAGTTATCTTCACCTTGATGTTCCTTTTATAGATGAAGAGAAAGTCAAAAAGACTCAATATAGTCGTTACTTAACTTAAGCAAAACATTTTTCCAGATTGAACTTTAATTGGCATGGGTGTTATTCGATCCAAAATGTTCTTCTTCAAAAACGAGAACGTTCGTGGTTCTGTTTGTATGGAAAATATGGATGAGTGATAAAGTAGTTGTTTAGTGTCAGTTCTTTATCTCATAAGCATGTCGAGCTTTCTCCAAATAAGGCAGCAATAGTGTACTATTATCCTTGTTGTCCTTAATGTCCTTGCTCACAGCTAACAATCTGGAGATCAATCTGGAGGTTGATTTGCTTCTTTGGGCCTTCAGCTTGAGTTATGGGCTTGATTATTGTTTTGTTTGAGTTAAGGGACCACGGGTGGTATTTAGCCTTAATTAAATTACAAAAATGAAATTTTTTGAAGTTGTAAGTTAAGTTTTTAGAGAATTTTATTATGATTTCATGAGTGTTAGTCAATCTACATAATCATATGCCATGTTATTTAAAACATGTCATATCGCCATTTTTTAGCTAAAAAAATCAGAATTGAAACCAAAACTGTCAGATTTTAAAACTACAATTAAACCTTTATTTTTTGTTTATTTTTTCTCTGGGCCTAGACCCTCTTATGTACCAAAAAAAACTTAATTTTTCTTAAATATAAAAAAAAAATATATTTTTTGTTTGTATCTAAATATCATTCATTTAGTATTGTAACAATATAATAATAATTCCAATTTTTTTTTCACGGTACATAAAATAGTTTCATATTTATTCATATCATAGTGAAATGAATATGTTATACATTGTGATTCAATTGAGACAACTACCTCTCCGTTGCTCTATCTTAACATCTTATGTAACACAAAAATTGATTATTATAAAGAGGCAACAATATCCCCAAAGCAATCTCACATTCAAGCATACATAAATGGATTGATATATCAATAAGTGAGTGAAGGACCAGTAAGCTTTTTTTTTTTGTCCCCATAAATACATATTGAAGGTCGAGTAACAATATTAATATATATGACGAGGAGTTGAATACAATATGTTTATGTCTTTCTTACATACACATTGATTCTTATATCCATCACAAACAAACATATGTTATTAACTTTGTATATTTGTTCATGAAATTCGTAACTCTAGGATTATTGTGAGGTTTTTTTTTTTATTATTATATCTCTTTATTAAAAAAAATTAACTAATATACCCTACATTGAAATTTATATACCAAAATGCCCTACTTTTTGGGATCTTCAGGAGGTCGCATCCCTGTCCTACGACCACCTAAAGGATGATTTTTTTTCTTCCAATACAAGGTCGCATCCCTGGATGCGACCATCTACTAAAAAATAAAATAAAAATTAAAGTTTATAGATGGTCGCATCCTGGGGATGCGACCTCCTATTGGAAGAAAAAAAATTATCCTTTAGGTGGTCGTAGGACGGGGATGAGACCTCCTGAAGATCCCAAAAAGTAGGGCATTTTGGTATATAAATTTCAATGTTGGGTATAAGGATGCGACCATTTACTAAAAACTAAAATAAAAATTAAAGTTTATAGATGGTTGCATCCCAAGGATGCAACCTCCTATTAAAAAATAAAAAATAAAGTTTATAAATGGTCGCACCTTGGGGATGCGACCTCTTACTGCAGAGTAAAAAATTATCTGTCATTTGGTCGCATCCCAGGGATGCGACTCATGAAATCAAAAAAAAGTAGGGCATTTTGGTATATATTTTTCAATGTGGGGTATAATGGTTAGTTTTTTTTGAAAAAGAGGATATATATATATATATATAAAACCTTATTGTGAAGTTGAACCAAAGTTTGTAGAAGAATTCTTTGAGGACTTAAGGGAAACTTGGTGGTTGATAAATTCTGATGGAAACAAATGCCAAAATACATTTAACATGTTTAATTCTCAGCCACATATCACTAATGGATGGAACACAATCAGGCGAGATTATGAACTTCATGAACAACATGATGTATTCTTTGCATATTTTGGCTTAAATATATTTCATATCGTTGTTAAACAAAAACAAATATTTCCTCATTTATTTCCATTGTGGCATAACATGAGTAAATGTTTAAGAAGGAAAACCAGTTTCAACTAAACATTGTCGTTGTATTGCACAAGTCAAACAGAGTTGGTTAAGTTTCTAAAACTTTAATAATGAATTAAAGAATGTAATATAGTCATTTATAATATTTCTTAATTTTTTTTTTGTGTTTAACAGTTTATACATGAATATCAAATTAATTTTCTCAATACTTAAGAAAAACTGGATTTGACAGTATAATGTTGACTGAACCGTCGCGTGATACTATAAACTGCTCCTTGGTGTTTCACGATGACACGATGCAAACAACCATAATTGGATTAGGATGGAAGGAGTTTACCACCATCAACAAATTCAAGCCCAATGGCACATTGAATTTTAAATTTGTTGATGCAATCTTTTCCAATCATGTTATAGTACTGAAGTTGTTTTGAATACATGTGATGATATCTCCATATAAACCAAACATTTATTCTTTAAATATTTATATCTAGAATGGTTGGATTTTTAGGATGATTGTTATATTTATTGGAATTTCATATTCCAATATAGTAATTTGATTCACATGTATTATTGTTTAAATAGTAAATTCTAGAGTTTTTGCATGCATACAAGATCTTATGCGCGTCTATTAATTTTTCTATATAGGCTGAGTGTGAAATTATAAATCAATTGTCCCATTCACATTTCTTTTCATACATAAAATAATAATCATTTTTTGTATTTCTATATGTTAATTAAATTAATTAATTGAAGAGAAATCGGACGTCAAGCCTATCCAAATTCTATATAGAAAAATATTTGGTGTACACTCATAGAGGTGTATACACCTTGAGAGATAAAGAGATAAAATAAGTGATGTAGTAGATGTGATATGTTGATGATGTGATAGGAAGAGAGAGATAGAGGTAAAATGGGTATTGAACGAGTGTATGAAAATTTAGGATGTTGTGTATCATTGTTGTTCTATATATTTGCTCCTATACTCACACAACATAACACACGACTTGCAATATCTAATTTCAAATAAGTTGTTTCCTTGAGTTTTAAGTCAACTACGAGCTCAAGTTTCAATTTAGCTGCAAACTCTGATTTTGATTCAGCTGCAGGCTCATATTTTAAATCAAGTGCAGGCTTAGGTTTGGATTCAGCTAGAGGTTTAACCATAACAAACTACAAACATTTAACACAAATTAAAACTCAATTATGAAGAAAACATGCCATTTTGGTTTGCATAAACCATTACTAGATGCATGAATCTTGTAATGTTCAGTTTTTTAAAAACTAACTACTTGATGCGTGGATCTGGTAGTAGTAAATGTTTGAAAAACTAACTACCGGATCTCAACATCCAGTACTAAGTACTGAATCTCAACATCAGGTACTACGCAATACAATTTTTCAAAAATTTTAACGACCAAAATGACAATGAGGAGAGTTTTAGAGCTACATTACCTTTACAATGAAGAAAAATAAAGTTGATGAAGCCAATTGATAGATGAATGGTGTTTCTGAACTCCAAAAATGTAAAAATAGGTGAAGGATTTGATGTTGAGTGTTGAAGAATAAGTGTACGATGAAAATACTGAAATGAGTTATGTATTGGTATCTACCGATGCATGAATCCAGTAATTTGGAATTCGGTAAGGGGGTAATTTGGGAAGTTTGGGGAACTATGTGAAGTAGCAATGTCAAGTTACAAGGAAGGGGGTTTGAATTGTAATCTTGCCTAATTAAAATTTCCTGTTAAAAACTTAAGAAAAACAACTCAAGAATTATCTTGGTTATGAAAACAGAAACGGAGAACGTTCTTGGTTCTGAAACAGAAAATGAAGAACGTTTTTGAATAGTTAAAATCACAATTTTTAGTTTCTCTATTTAACTAGATAATAAAAATAACTGAATGTAAATAGAGATAAGGAAGAGATACCACACAACGATATATCCTGGTTCACCTAACTCAGGCTACGTCCAGTCCTCACAACTGTGAGATTTTCACTAAGTGTTCAAAGAACGAAGAACAATCTTTTGGTTACACATTTAAAGATCAACCTTGATCTGTAACTACACTTCCTTTCCACCCAGAAAGGATCCGATCAAGTCACCTAAATAATCTGATAGGATTTGACAGTTAACTCTTTTAATCACACTCAAACTATAAACAATCCTTATAGTTATGAGTTTACACAATAATGATTTAAAAGGTTTGGTTGAATCTGATTATGCTCAACTCTTGTTTGAAAATAGATTCTGAATAAAAAGAACTCAGTAAGATAAGCTGGAAGTGTATGATGTTTCAGTCTGATTCTTTTTGTGAATGAGATAGCTTCAAGAATGCAAGTGAATATGATTTAATGAGAATACTTGGCACTTGAAGTTCTAAATGATGCTTGCGAATTTGCCTTCCTTTATAGACGATTTGAGAATTTAATTCTGGTCAGAAAGAGCTGTTGGTAGTGCTCTGTTACTTTTGACCAAAGCAATACATCTGATTAAAAATAATCCATCCATGTGACAGCTTTGGGCCTTGCTTGACTGGGCTGTTTTGCTCAAGTTTAAACAGATTTTCTGCGCTCTTAATGAACCATTAAGCTTCGAGAATACTTGATGATAATTGGGCTTTGATTTGGACACTTGATTTGATCCAAAACTGTTTGGAAAGGAGTAAACAACTTCTGCAAAACTAAGAAGTCTGTTTCTGCAGAAAACGGAGATTGTTCTTGTGTAGAAACGGAGAATGATGATCAGAAGTGGAGATTGATGATCAATCTAGTCTAATAATCTTATGGACAGTCTGGGGACTAATAATCAATCTTGAGTTTCAGTCTTGTTTCAACTTTCTTGACAGCTCCAAACTGGAGAAAGTTTACAATCCGTTTTGACTTGCTTTGATTCATGATGATTTATCTTAGTGATTCAAAAACCTCTTTAAGTAATAATGATTCCTATTTGTTCCTTGCCATGTACTGATGAAATTGGTATAAAGAATTAAGGCAGAATCTTTGTTAAAATAGTGCAGAAAGATTGGTGAAGTGGCTGCGACAATCAATCTTGATTCTGCAGAACATTCTCAGTTTTGTACAGCTTACTGTTTAGTTTTTCATCTGATTTCTTTGCTTTGCTTGGTTCCTATCTTTAATAAAAACACTCAATAGCACATATTAAATTAACATAACATTTAGAATCATAATTAACATTCTTAATTAACCTTTGTTTATTTTCATCAAAACTTAATTTGAGAGTTTGTCTTAACAATCTCCCCCTTTTTTATGATGACAAACATGTTAATTTAGATTTTAATTCTTATTCTAATTTTAATTTTGAAGAGCGTAAAAGCTCCCCCTGAATTTATGCAATAGATGTTTTTATTACTATGAAATAGATAATGCAATCAGATTTTCAGCATAATGAATATTTCATTGATTTTCAAAATAATACAATCGCAAAGTTCAAAATAGAAGATCCTGATTACAAAAAGGAATTCTTAATTATCAGAATATAAAAACTAAAATTAATTCTCTCCCTTTGTCAAACAAAAAGGAAAGAGAAAAAGGTTCCTATTTAGCTAAAGAAGGAGAAGATTATTCTGAAGATGCAGACTTGGAAGGATCAGGAATCGGTGCAGCAGCAGGAGCGGGCTGAACAAGAGGAGGAGGCACACCAAGCATGGGGGCAAGCGTTTCTGTGAGCCATGATCGCAGCATGGAAAACTCTAAATCCTGATGAGTCTGTCGAGCCAGAAGAAGTTGCAGAGTTGCCATCAGTTCTGAGTTTGTGGGTTCCTTTGGAGGAGTCATGATTGGAGGAGGGATTGGAGCAGCACTGCTTGATGGAGCAGAGATGGTACGGAGAGAGATAGGTAGTGGCTGAGGGTTAGGATGGGAGGAGGAGGTTTGATTAATTGAAGGACCAGGAGTGGCTGGAGAGGTCAAGAAATGGCTGATTCCAAAAATGAAAGAAGTGGTTGTTTGTGGAGAAATATAGGCAGGTGACATGGCTGACACATTTTGATGGGGAAGTAGTGTGGTCATGGGATCAGGTGGAGAATGAAAGTATTGGGAGTAGGAGATGACGTCAGTGGACGATAAGGTGGATGGTGGAGGAAAAACGGAGAAGGTTGGAATTTCTAGAGGAAGGACTGAAGAACGTTCTCGGTTTGCAGGAGAACGTTCTTGAGCATTTGCAGGAGATCGTTCTTGGTTTTCAGGAGAACATTCTTAAGCATTTTCAGCTGCTCTGTTTGGGGATGGGGAAGGAGATGCTGGGGCTGGGACATCAACTCTTCTTCTTGTAGATCGTTTTCTTTTTAGAGGGGATGGAAAGGAAGAGGTGATTGGGGCAGACCTTCTAGTTGTGGGAGGGTTATGCTTTGTTGCTGGTGTGGGGGAAGGCTGTCTTGTGACAGTTATCTTCATATGAGCAATGTTTTTTGTGGAGAATTTGGATATTTTTAGGAGGGATTTTTCAGTGGATAGAGGGATGTTAAAATGTTTAAAGACCTTTGTTAGAATCATACCGTAAGGAACAACATTCTTCTTGTAGTCTTTGGTTGCAACAACAATCATGTGATGAAGGATTAGATGAGGGAGATTGAGGCGCTGACAGTTTATGAGATGGTAGATTATTAGCGCATCATTGTCAGAGACATACTCATGGCTTCCACAGTGGGGAAGAAGAGTATGCTGACTCATGTTGTTAAATAATTTTGGGAGGGGTCGAAGGTAAGTGGAGAGGTACCTAGTAGAGTTTTCTTGAAACAGCTCAGACAAAACATCAGTCTCTTTAAGATTGAGAGCTGCTTACCAAGATTTTCCAAATACAGCAAGACCTTCAGTAGGGAGATCCAAGATTGATGCAAGGATGTCAGGAGTCAGTTTTATCTCAATTCCCTTAATGTTGGAAATCAGAAGTGATTTATCAGGGAATGTTTGAGCCTAACAGTAGAAATCCCTGACAACATCTGGATAGTAATGCTCAGATATTTGTAGAAAGCAGTCCATCCTAGAGCATCAGTGAAGTGCAGGACAGCATCGCCATCTACTACGAGTTTGTCAAAGACAAAGACTCGTCCAATACCAATGGGTCTCTTAGCCCATTTGGTTTTAAACAATTTGGTAGCTGTGGGAGGAATTAGAGGAGTGGGTTGAGTTTTGGCTTTCTTGGAATGTGGAGAAGGTTGTGTGGAAGAATCAGAGTGGGATGATGAGTCAGAAGAGAGAGAGGAAGGGTGTTCAGGTGAAAGAGGTCATTTGGTGGGTTGTGAAGAGGGAGAAGTACGAGAAGGAGAACATTCTTCTGTAGGGGAACGTTCTTGAGTAGGAGACTTTTGAGGTACAAGAGAACGTTCTTTAGTAGGTGAAGGAGTTTTTCGAGTATTAGGAGAGGAAGGGACGGGAGAACGTTCGTTGATAGGAGAACGTTCTTGGCGTAGTGTGGGTGAAGGTTCACTGGGTGGGAAACGTTCTTGACTTGAAGAACGTTATGGAGAAGGAGATGGAGTGTGTATGAATTTCTGTTTAGGCGCAATGGTTTTGAATCTCTAGCAAATGTTTAAATTTTTTCTTGCCAGAAATTGAGAGATTGTCATGGTGGTTTTTGTTTTTAGGGGACGAGTTGTGGGATGGCAAGGTTTGGGAGAAGAGAAAAGTTCATTGATCAATCTCCGTTTTTGATTTGGAGGAGTTGATTGAGAGGGTTCAGACGAAAATGAAGATTTTGATGGAGTGACAGGTTTTGTGGGTTTTGTTGATGTTGAGTGAGGAGGAGTATCAGATGATTCATCTGAATCAGAGTGTGAAATTATAAAGTAAGCAGGTTTAGTGATTGGGGTTCTTGAAGTCCCAATTCCTGCCAAGACTCTCATTGAGCGTCTTTTTGGTGCGGGAGGATTGACAAATTTCTTTGGTGGTGAAGGATTAATGAAAGACTTGCGCAAGTGAGGAGGATCTTGAGCAATGTTAGTAGGAGGACAAGAGTAGAGAAGGGGAAGAGCAGAAGACAGAGGTTCAGGAATGGAGGAGTTAGGGTTGGTTTCAGGGGAGGAGGAGAGGTAGTTTGAAAAAGAAGTATCAGACGAATGTTTTGGAGGAGTTGGTCTAGGTGGTGGAGATGGTGAACAACTGAAGGATGGTGAGGGTGAAGATGATGGTGATGGTGTATTTGTGCATGCATTTTTGCGCGCGGATTGTTTGGTTCGATCCATTGTTTTTGGAAGATGAAGGTTGAAGGAGATGAAGAATTTCTGGAACAGGATAGTGTTATTAACTGCAACACGTTTTTGCTGTTTTTGAAGAAAGAGAACAATGATGATTTGATCCTAGGGAAGTGACAAGTGTTGGGGGCGGGAAACGAAGTGACGGCTTGTCAGAGTGACTTTTGAAAGCCTAGAGACACAAGCATTAAATGCCAAGACATGCATTTCCTGCGCATGATGAAAGTGATGACTGGGGAGAAAGTTTGTTGAAAAACCGAGAAAGATGCCTGAAAAACGAAGATTGATAAACGTTCTCCGTTTTCTGCAGAAGCTGTTTTAACGAGAATTTTCAGGATTTTTCATGATTTTAAGTTTTTCTTTGATTGAATTAAAACTTTCCTCAACCAGAGGCTTTGTAAAAATATCAGCAAGCTGATTTTGAGTATCAACAAAGATTAATTCAATATCTTTTTTGTTAACATGATCGCGAATAAAATGATGTTTTATTTCAATATGTTTTGAACGAGTATGCTGAATGGGATTTTTTGATAAATTGATTGCACTAATATTATCACAGTAAATTGGAATGCTTGAGTAACTTACAGAGAAGTCTTCAAGTTGATTTTTTATTCACATAACTTGTGAGCAGCAGTTTGCGGCTGATACGTATTCAGCTTCGGTGGTTGATAAGGCTATAGTATTTTGTTTCCTGCAAGACCAGCTTATCAAAGCATCACCCAGAAACTGACATGCTCCATTGGTGCTTTTTCTTTCTGTTTTATCTCTAGCATAATCAGCGTCGCAATATGCTACAAGATCAAAATGAGAACCTTTTCTATACCAAAGGCCAAGATCAGTAGTTCCAACAAGATATCTAAAAATTCGTTTTACAGCTGTTAAATGAGATTCTTTTGGCGCAGATTGAAATCTAGCACATAATCCTACTGAGAATACAATATATGGCCTGCTAGCAGTTAAATATAGCAAAGAACCAATCATTCCTCTATATTCTTTTTCAGAAACAGATTTTCCATGTTCATATTTGTCTAAAGAAGAGGATGGATGCATAGGAGTAAACATGATTTTTGCTTCATTCATTTTGTACTTAGTTTTCAAATCTTTAATGTATTTTTCTTGACAAATAAAAATACCATTTTCATGTTGTTTAATTTGTAGTCCAAGAAAATATCTTAACTCTCCCATCATGCTCATTTCAAATTCACTTTGCATGAGTTTTGAAAAGCCATCACACATCTTTTCATTAGTTGATCCAAAGATAATATCGTCAACATACACTTGTACAATGAGTAATCATTTTTATCAATTTTCTTAAATAGTGTAGTGTCGATTTTTCCTCTGGAAAATCCATTTTTGATTAAGAAAGTACTTAACCTTTCATACCAAGCTCTTGGTGCTTGTTTTAAGCTGTATAGAGCTTTGGTAAGTTTGAAAACATGATTTGGTTTTGATTGATCTTCAAAACCGGGAGGTTGTTTTACATAAACTTGTTCATTTAAAAAGCCGTTTAAGAATGCACTTTTAACATCCATTTGAAATAATTTACCAAGTTTATGAGATGCATATGCAAGAAGTATACGAATAGCTTTTAACCTTGCAACAGGAGCAAAAGTTTCATCGTAGTCTATACCTTCTTGTTGGTTATAACCTTGAGCAACCAATCTTGCTTTGTTTCTCACTACCTTACCTTCTTCATCTAATTTGTTTTTGAAAACCCAGTGTGTACCAATGATTGTTTGATCTTGAGGGTTTGGTACCAAGGTCCAGACTTCATTTTTATCAAACTGCAGCAGTTCTTCCTTCATGGCTTCAATCCAAGATTGATCAATTATGGCTTCTTTAATTGATTTTGGTTTAACTTGAGAAATCATTGCCATGTTGTTTTCATCATTCATGAATGACCTTCTGGTTCTAATCCCATCAGTTGTATCCCCAATGATTTGAGTTTGAGGGTGATCACCTATTGTTCTGCAACTTTTAGGTGGAGAATGATACGAAGATTGTTTATCAATCTCTGTTTCCTGCATATCAGTTTTCTGTTGTATGTTTGGCATATCTTCTTCCTCATTTGTTTTTCCAGTTCTAAATCATCAAACTCATCAAATAGAATATGCATGCTGATTTCTACCACTTTAGTTCTTAGATTAAATACTCTATAACCTTTAGAGTCAGTTGAATAACCCAAGAAAATAGCTTTGTCTGATTTTGCATCAAATTTTCCAAGAACATCTTTGTTGTTTAGAATATAACAGTAGCAGCCAAAAATGTGAAAGTATGAAATGTTTGGCTTTCTATTTTTCCAGATTTCATATGGAGTTTTGTTTATGATTTTTCTTATGGATACACGGTTTAAAATATAACATGATGTATTGACAGCTTCAGCCCAAAAATATTTTTCAACATTAGAATTCTCCAAGATTGTTCTTGCCATTTCTTGTAAGGTTCTATTTTTTCTTTCAAAAACTCCATTTTGTTGAGGAGTCCTTGCACAAGACAAATTGTGAGAAATGCCAAGTTCGTCAAGAAAGGTTTTAAAAGGGGAATTTATGAATTCTCCTCCATGATCAATTCTTATAGAAATGATGCTGGATTCTTTTTCATTTTGTACCTTTTTACAAAAGATTTTAAAAGCATCAAAAGCATCATCTTTTTGTTTTAAAAATAGTACCCAAGTGTATCGTGAGAAATCATCAACAATAACAAAACCATACTTCATTCCTCCTAAACTAGTTATTTTAACAGGACCAAACAAATCTATGTGAAGCAATTCAAGAATTCTGTTTGTGGAAATGAATTCTTTTGAGTGAAAACTGTTTTTGACTTGTTTTCCCTTAACACATGCTTCACATATTTTGTCTTTTTCAAAATTCAGTTTTGGTAATCCTCTGACGAGTTCTAATTTTGAAATTTTTAAAATGGTTTTCATGCTGACATGCCCTGCCCTTTTATGCCAAATCCATTTATCTTTATCGATAGATATGAAGCAGGATTCATCAGGCAGTTCTTCAAGATATAAAACATAAAGATTTTTCTTTCTGGTTCCAGAAAACAGTTTTTCACCAGATTTTGTTTTTATGATTTCACATAGGTTGGGTTTGAAAATAACTTCACAGCCATTGTCACATAGTTGACTTATGCTTAAGAGATTATGTTTCAGACCTTCAACATACTGAACATCAGTTATTTGAGCAGAGTTTTTCTTACCATTTGTCCCTTTACCTTTGATTCAAGCTTGATTGTCATTTCCAAAAGTGACAGATCCTCCATCTTTCTTGACGAAGGACATGAAGCAGTTTTTATCACCTGTCATATGTCTTGAACAACCACTATCCAAGAACCATGGCTTTTTCTTGACACCTTGAAATCCAACCTGCATTTTTTGTTTCATTAACTTTTGGTACCCATTTTGTCTTGGGTCCTTGTGGATTAGTTCTAGATTTTGATTCTCCCTTAATATGACATGTTGATTCAGAGTGTCCAATCTTAGAACAGGAGGAACATTTGATCACTTGATTTTGAAATGGTTTTTTAACTGGTTTTGACAAATTTTCAGAACTTTCTCCTTTTTTTGTTTTAGCTGGAGAACGTTCTCCCTTTTTCTAAAGAAAATTTGTTTTTGTTCCAGATCGTTCTCCTCTCTGTTTGTTCTTGATTTTTTTTTTTTATCTCTTTTCTTAAAACAACATGCGAATTCAAGGTGTCCAATTTTGCTGCAATTTGAACATTT
This sequence comes from Cicer yamashitae, assembly GCA_037974755.1. Taxonomy (NCBI): domain Eukaryota; kingdom Viridiplantae; phylum Streptophyta; class Magnoliopsida; order Fabales; family Fabaceae; genus Cicer; species Cicer yamashitae. The sequence goes on along the minus strand of JBBPBQ010000001.1, from coordinate 33,050,205 downwards.
GATCTTGCATTTACTTTCTCTTATTTCCGGAATAAAAATTTTTTCATACATTTTGGTTTTTTGAGTTTGATTAAAACCGAGACCCGCTTTATCAAATATTCCTACTTGAGATCCCATGATATTTTGAAAAGTTTCAATAGCTTTAATGAAATTTGACAGATCATTTTTAAAAAGTTTAGCTTCAGCTTTAAGGAGAACGTTCTCCTTTTGAAGTGCATAATGTTCTTGACTTTTTTGTGCTTTACTGTAAAAATCTTTGGTATGAGATTCTTTCAGATTTTGAATGATTACTTTCAGCTTTTCATTCAAAGCCTGAGTTTTCTCTTTCTCTTCTTTTTCTTTATAAAATTTTTCTTTTAATGAACTACACTTATGAATGATTAAGTTTGAATGATTTAGTAAGTTGTCAAATTCTTTCTCCATTTGTTCACACAAAAAACATGGTTCAGAATTTGTTACCTCATTTTCCTCAGTGTTTTCCATTAGGCATATGTTGGCTTCTTCATCTTCTTCATCATCAGATTCATCTGAGTTATCCCATATGGCCATCATTGATTTCTTTTTGAAAGGAAATCTGTTTGGTGCTCTTTTGTTCAGAGGACACTCGGATTTGTAATGTCCCAACTTATTAAATCCAAAACATGTGATTTGGCTCTTGTCTATTTTTGTTTTGGGAGTTTCTCTTTTGTTTGGGAATCCTTTCTTGATCTGGTCTCTCCTTCTCATCATTCTTTGAATTCTTCTAGTGAGAAGAGCAGTTTCTTCACTAGCATCTTCTTGTCCAGGTTCTTCTGTTTCTTCTTCTACTTGGACTGGTATGCTTTCTTGAGATGCTTTTAAGGCTATTGCTTTTCCTTTCTTGATAGGTTTATCTGCTTGTAGCAATACCTCATGTGCTCTTAAGGTTCCAATTAGTTCTTCTAATGCAAACACTTCAAGATTTTTGGCTTGGCTTATAGCTGTCACCATTGGTCTCCATATGACTGGAAGACATCTCATGATCTTTCTTACTATGTCTTGTACTAAGTAAGCCTTTCCCAAGGATCTTGCTTTTCCTTCTAGATCTTTTTCTCTAGTACTTGGTTAAAGTATTTCTTTACAGACCTTGCTCTGATGCCAATTGAAGTAGCAATGTCAAGTTACAAGGAAGGGGGTTTGAATTGTAATCTTGCCTAATTAAAATTTCCTGTTAAAAACTTAAGAAAAACAACTCAAGAATGATCTTGGTTATGAAAACAGAAACAGAGGACGTTCTTGATTCTGAAACAGAAAATGGAGAACGTTCTTGCTTAGTTAAAATCACAGTTTTTAGTTTCTCTATTTAACTTGATAATAAAAATAACTGAATGTAAATAGAGATAAGGAAGAGATACCACACAATGATATATCATGGTTCACCCAACTCGGGCTACGTCCAGTCCTTGAGAATAGATTCAGAATAAAAAGAACTCAGTAAGATAAGGTGGAAGTGTATGATGTTTCAGTCTGATTCTTTTTGTGAATGAGATAGCTTCAAGAATGCAAGTGAATATGATTTAATGAGAATACTTGACACTTGAAGTTCTAAATGATGCTTGCGAATTTGCTTTCCTTTTATAGACGATTTGAGCATTTAATTCTGGTCAGAAAGAACTGTTGGTAGTGCTCTGTTACTTTTGACCAAAGCAATATATCTAATTAAAAATAATCCATCCATGTGACAGCTTTGGGCCTTGCTTGACAGGGCTGTTTTGCTCAAGTTTAAACAAATTTTCTGCGCTCTTAATGACCCATTAAGCTTCGAAAATACTTGATAATAATTGGGCTTTGATCTGGACACTTGATTTGATCCAAAACTGTTTGGAAAGGAGTAAACAACTTCTGCAGAACTGAGAAGTCTGTTTCTGCAAAAAACGGAGATTGTTCTTGTGTAGAAACGGAGAATGATGATCAGAAGTGGAGATTGATGATCAATCTGGTCTGATAGTCTTCTGGACAGTCTAGGGACTGATAATCAATCTTGAGTTCCAGTCTTGTTTCAACTTTCTTGACAGTTCCAAACTGGAGAAAGTTTACAATCCGTTTTGACTTGTTTTGATTTATGATGATTTATCTTAGTGATTCGAAAACCTCTTTAAGTAATAATGATTCCTATTTGTTCCTTGCCATGTACTGATGAAATTGGTATAAAGAATTAAGGCAGAATCTTTGTTAAAATAGTGGAGAAAGATTGGTGAAGTGGCTGCAACAATCAATCTTGATTCTGCAGAACATTCTCTGTTTTGTACAGCTTATGATCAAGAATGTTCTGTTTAGTTTTTCATCTGATTTCTTTGCTTTGTTTGGTTCCTATCTTTAATAAAAACACTCAAGAGCACAGATTAAATTAACATAACATTTAGAATCATAATTAACATTCTTAATTAACCTTTGTTTATTTTCATCAAAACTTAATTTGAAAGTTTGTCTTAACACTATGAGCTAAAAGTGGGGATAAACAATTCGCCAAAAGTATAAGCCCAAATTATTATACAATGTCGAAGCCCAAACCCAGCGGTAACCCTAAAATGTATCTCTCCATCTCAAAATGCCATATTGTGTCATCATCGTTCAAATTTTCATCAACACCGAGTCTTCTCCTCTCGCTACTATTCACATTCATACTCTTTATTGTCCCTCATTCTCCTCCTCGGTCCTCCAACAACTCCATTTCTTCTCCAATACTGGTTTGACAACAACCCTCTAACACTCTCTCTTCTACTACATGCTACAACACTTCACTTCACACTAAAAAACTATTATTTTTAGAAAAATATATAAAAAATTAAATAAAATATTTATTATTTATTTTACTCAATAAATCAAATATGTATAAAATTATCACCACGTAGTAAAGAAAATTAATTACAAAATTTATCAACATTTATTATAAAATAATTTTAACACCAAATTAATTCTTTAAAATGTTGTTTAATTTATAAAATAGTTTATTAAAAATATGAGATGTTACACTTTTGAATATATTGTCCAAATTTGAGAGATACGACTGCTATTTATTTGTTACTTTCGTATTTTCTAGCAGAATTTTTAAGCAAAAACTCATATTCTTTAATATGTTTTGAATTTTTTGGCAAAATATTGGAGTAACGAATCCTACTCCTTGATTTCTTTCGGATTTCTTGACTAAATTTGGGAGCAAAGACACTTATTCATTGATTTCTCTTCGAATATCTACCTAAATTTTGAAGCAAATAATTATATTCTTTGATTTCTATCTGATTGGGTAGCCAAATTTTTGAGCAAGAACACCTAATTCTTTAATTCCTTCATAATTTATAGCCAAAATTAGGAGCAAAGGAATCTTATTCTTTTTATTTCTTTTGAATTTGATGGCAAAATTTGGGAGAAAGGAATTATATTCGTTGATTTCTTTCGCATTTTATAGTCAAATTTTTGAACAATAATTCATATTCGTTGATATCTTTCAGATTTTCTGGCCAAATGAACTCATAGGAAATAACGTATTCTGAAGACTTCACACTAAAATAGAACATTAGCACTTTCAATTGTTCCCACAAAATAATGTTGTTATAATCAAAACACGCAGGGGTCATAGTTCTTCAAACTAACTTGGTTCTAGCACATCCTTGACGAGAAGAAGACGTTGTTGACTACTTATCAAAGTGTTGACTAGGTCAGAGTGTTGACTTGAAACGTTAACCAGAAGGTCAACTGATTTATCAGAATTGTCGGACGCATAGTCATCAAAGTGAGCTTGTAATAAGATTCAGTTGAGAGCGCGTTTAACAGAGTCAGACATAGCTTCAACAGATTCTTCAGAGTCGCATTGTGAACTTGTTTAGTAGATTCTCTTTCTTTGTTCATCAAATGATCTAACTTGTACTAAACATTGACTTTATTAGAGGCTTCATTCAAAGCTTCCTTCTTTTGACCTTTGAGTTAGAGGATCAACATGGGTCTATAGTCAGAGGATCAACATGGATCATTAGATTACTCATGTCTAGTGATTTTAATTGTTTGAAAGATTTGAGGCTAGAGGTAGAAGAAATATTTGAGTATAGCTTACGAAGAAATAGTATTTTATTAAATTGAAGTATAGTTTGTCGAGATGATTTCTATGCCTAGCATATCGACATGGCTAAGAAATATCTATAATTACTTTTATTAAATTTGTTACTGATTTTTATGTTCACTATGCTGAGGGTGATGTTTTCTAGGTAACCTGTAAACGTTGGAAGTCTAAGGAGTATTCAGATTGCTCACCAGTCCTTTAATGTCATAAGTCGGAGTCAGATCACGTCTTTAGTCTATATTAGAGTTTATAATTTAATTATGTCTCATTTGAAGATTGTTTAAAATTTTGTATATATCTTAGTATTCTAAATTATTGCAAGAGTTTACAAAAGAATTTCTATTTATTTGTAAGCATTTATAAATTTTAAAATAAAAATTTCAGTTTTATCTGTATTATTTATAAAAGTTTCTCAAGATTTATAGTTAAATTTTAGATGTTACATTTACTGACTATATCCAGCTAGTTTTGAATTTCATAGTTCATTTTGCTACAAGAATGTTTTCTATGAAGCTTGAATAATGTGCATAAGAGTATTTTGACATGGGAATCTCACTTAGTTTTCCTTTCTTTTCTTTACTGTTGTTGCAGATAATGGCTTACTTTTTCATTCTTTAGTAATGCTGATCCATAATATGATTGGTTGCATGAATGGTTTTCTGTCACTAAATGAATAAATTGGTTTGTTTTTAATATTAAATAAAAGTCATGAACCTAAATGTGCGGGGACCAACATAGGTTGGTGCAAATTATAGATATTTTGGTGCTTTAACTATTCGGTAGAGAGTTCAGTTTTAGTTAATGCGTATGAAAATACATATTTTGGGAGAAATTAACTCATTTTATATTTTGGGAGAAAATATTTAGTTCATTTAAGTTTCTCAAAGTAATTGAAAAATTCACTATAATTTTGTTGCCTTATATGTAGGGGTGTACGTAGGTTGGGTTGGGCCGGTTTTGACAAAACCCAATACCCGACCCGATCGATTATCTTTGGGTTGGGTTAAGTTTTAAACCCGTATTTTTTTTATTTAACCCGAACCGATTATCTTTGGCGGGTCATACATAAATAATAACCTATTTTTTATTTTACAGGAAAACATATTGAATGAAAATATATTTAATACTTGAATGTCTCAAAACTATAAAATTTCAATCAAATTATGCAATTCTTTAAAAAAGTCATCAACCTTTCACACAAAAAAATAAATCCAACAATCTTCAAATATATAAATAAATTCAACAACAGTAGATCAATAAAATATGAAAATTCATCAATTCTAAGCAATGTCAACTTCAAGTACAAGCACTTAACAAGTTTCTCAAAGTATAGAAGGAAACAATTGAGAATCTGCAAAAATAAATATTAATAATAAAAGTGAGGAGATAAAGAAGGAAAAATAATAAAGAAGTAAAATATGCATTAAACAAAGCAATAACAAGTACATTAAGATGTATTATATTATCTTCACATACTAGACTGAAACATACATCTCTACAACATAACTCAACAAACGCAATTCAACTCATAAAATACACCAATTATAGAACTCAAAATTATTAAAACAACATAAAATTCATGTGTCCCTATCAAATGGTTTTTCACAATGATAAAGATAATCCTGATGTAATCTATGTTAATTTTTATTTAACAAATTATAGTATTATAAATAAAATAAAAGAAGAAGTATTTTTAAAAGATTAAAGAAAATTTTGGGGTGACCGTGGCCAACTTATGTCCCAACAAAGATTAGCCACTGGTTACACATAATCCACCAACCATTTTAGTTTACTATTCATTTCTTTATAGTTACTATTTTCAAATATAATACTAAAAAAAGTGTTTAATAGATTTAAATATAAAAAATTTAAACTAAATTCATCATAAGCTTTTGCATAAGCATCAATTTTGCTCATAAATAGTATTTAACTCAAATGAATAGTATTTAACTAAAAAAAATTGTATTTAACAAATGTAAAAAATTTAAACTAAATTCATTATAAGTATAAACTTTCTGTTCATACCTTTATTACGTAAAACTATAACAAAATATAACATTTAAATAAATAGTATTTAACTCAAATTAAATTGCTCATTTGAAAGAGACAATTCAAAAATTAGATTTGAATTTTATGAGTAGGCATATACGAGATTACAATGTCAAAACAAATTAAACGCGTTTAGTATTTAGCCTAGACGCATTAACACCTTGCATCAACATTCATGTAAAAATCACTTATTAAAAATATCTTATTATAACTAATTCGTATAAAATCACAAATGAGCACCTGTAGAACAAAAGAAGAAGGTGGACAGCGGTGCGACTTCAAGAAGTCTTGAAGAAGGTATAGGCAGAAAGTGGATGAAGGCAACTGAAAATCTAAATAAGAAGAAGAGTAATGAAACCCTATTGGACTATTGCGAAACAAATTTTTTTTAAAAAAAATATAACTAGTTACTGGGTCGGGTCGACGAGTTCAAATTGTTAAACCCATTACCCGACCCAAATATAAGTGGGTTTCAACGGGTTGGGTTGGGTCGGACCTGAAAGTGACCGGGTACGGGTAAAAATCGGGTTGAGTTGGATTGGATGATCGGGTTGGCGGGTTGACCCGCGCCCATGTTCACCCCTACTTACATGAGAACTTGTTCAATGAGAAAAAAATGTGTTATTGAAAAATAAAATCTACATTAATTAAAGGGTATTATAGAAATTATAACATTAAATATAGTAAAATTTTGCTTCTATTTAAGACCACGAAATATTATTTTTGTTGTTGTTTTATATTTGAGATCGGAGAGTATATAATATTATGTAATATATGTGAAGAATTTACACTTTGCCCCATTAGCTAAAAATATTTTGAAAGAGAATCATACTACGAGTTTGACGCTTAATAGTTGAAAGTGGTAATTTTGCAACTAATTTATATTTTCTTAAGCAAGATATATATTAAAGTTCCGAACTATAAAAGTGAAAATTTTGAACTGCGTGTTTCTACTGAAAAGTGAAAAATTTGAACCGCGTGTTTCTACTGAAAAATAACGATTTTATTCACTAAACCAATTTTTATTTTCTTACACTTCATATATAAATATTTTTTTTATATTCGTTTTCTTTTTGCCCCTCGTTAATAATTTTGAAGCTCCACCACTACTCTAGATTTCAATTACCATTTTCTTACACTTCATATATAAATATTTTTTTATATTCGTTTGTTTTTTATGCCCCTCGTTAACATTTTTGTAGCCCTTCCTCTTATCTTTAGATTGACCTTGATTTGACCTCAATCCGATATCTATAACTCTAGATACCATTTTTTTAAGAAGCAACACAACTTAAATGTGACCTTTATGCATCCTCTTAAACTTCAAATGCATTTTTAGCATCTTTAATCTTCGAATTAGCTTAAAGCTATTTCTATCACTTTTTGTAGGATTCTTTCTTAGCTTCCAATGCTACCAAGAACGTGTTAATATAACTTTTGTAAATTTACGGTGAACCAGCGTATAGTTGTTGTCGTTTTATCAAAAAAGAGATTTTCGTGGTTTTTCAATTTTTCATTTGTCCCAACTTTATCTAAATGGGGTGGATCATTGTTTAGATCAACAAAATTGACCTAACTAACGTGGAACCACTTTTGAAACCTAATTAGAAGCCAAATCTATGTACCTTGTTTTGGTGATCAAAATTCGTGAAATTTTAAAGAAACACTAAAATGTTTATAACTGTCTCATCCATTATTCGAATTTGTTTTTGTTTGTTATTGAATGACAGTAGAAATAAGAGATAATGTGATTTTTATTTTGTTTTGAAATTTTTCTCAAAAACCTTGCCCTAAACATTGTTTTTGTTCTTAATTCATTGTTTAAGGTTCAAATTTGTCTCATTTTAAATGTCACGTTTGTCATTTTTTTTGTCTCTAAGTTATTTGTCATTTTATAATATCAATATAATATTAATTACTTTTTTCCACTAATATATTCTTATTTATTGTATCTTAATTCATCAAATTTTTCAATTAACTACAATTAATAAGATTATTTAAATAAATGAAACTTATTTTATCATTAAAATTAATAAAACTAAACATTTTTTTTAGAACTACTCACAACTCAAATCAATCAATTAAATAAGGCTGAAGAAATAAAAAAACAATTGAAAAACATATATAGTTAACGGTATTATGTTGCTGATTATTTTATTGATTTTTAACAAAAAAAAAAAATAATATATATAATTATTACCAAATTCAATATTTGAATTTGGTAATAAACATTTGTACGAAAATCATAGAAATGATATCTTACATTGTTTTTCTTTTCCTCCGACTGTTATCTCTCTCATTATTACCAGCATTACTACTTCAGAATCGGAGCAAGACGCGAATTTGACACAGCCTACAACTTAACAGACTAATTATTGATATAAAACCCAAACGCCCCTTCCCATCACTCCAAAAATCCACTCAATTTTCCATCTGTTCTCAACTTTTCATTCTCCACTCTCTATTTACTCAGATTATTATTATGATTACTCGATTATCAACAAAATTCATGAACATATGCATATCCGCAATGTGCAAATCAAATCAAATATTAAAAGCGGAAGTCGTTTTAATAGACGGCATCAAATTAGGAGTGTACCCTGACATCATCACCTACAATACACTAATTGATGCGTATTGTCGTTTCGTAAGCATTGATGCCGCTTATAATATTCTCAATAGAATGAAAGAAGCGGGAATTAACCCTGATGTTGTTTCCTACAATTCATTAATTTCAGGTGCGGTTAGAAAATCTCATTTACCTAAGTCCCTCCAACTGTTCGACGAAATGCTTCAATCAGGAATTCACCCTGATGTATGGAGTTACAATATATTAATGCATTGTTTGTTTCGCCTCGGGAAACCAGAAGAAGCCAATCGTGTTTTTAAGGATATAGTTGAGAGTGGTGAAATGTATCCTTGTACGTCTACTTATAATGTTATGATTAATGGGTTGTGTAAAAACGGGTATGTGAAAAATGCTGTTATGTTGTTTAGGAATTTGCAGCGTCATGGGTTTGTTCCTCAGGTTTTGACTTATAATGCGATGATTAATGGGTTGTGTAAGGCGAAGAGGTTAGGGGATGCGAGGAGGGTGTTAAAGGAGTTTTGTGAGTATGGTTATGAGCCGAATGCAATTACTTATACGACGGTTATGAAGTGTTGTTTTAGGTGTGGGAGGTTAGAGCAAGGGTTGGAGATATTGTCAGAGATGAGGAGGAAAGGCTATACATTTGATGGGTTTGCGTATTGTACTGTGGTTGCTGCGTTGGTGAAGTTGGGAAGGATTGAAGAAGCCGATGAGATTGCTGAGAAAATGATGAGTAATGGTTTGGTGCCTGATCTTGCTTCTTATAATACAATGATAAACCTCTTTTGCAGGCAAGGGAGGTTTGATGACGCTTTGAAGTTGGTCGATAAGATAGAGAGACAAGGACTGAAATGTGATCAGTATACACATACGATTATAATCCATGGGTTATGTAAGGTTGGCGATTTTGCGGGTGCTGAGAAGCACTTGGATTTTATGAATTCATTGGGGTTTGGTTTTAATTTGGTGGCGTTTAACTGTTTGATTGATTGTTTGGGTAAAGCGGGTCATATTGATCAAGCAATGAAGGTTTTTGATAGAATGGAGGTTAAAGATTCTTTCACTTATACTATATTGGTGCACAACCTTTGCAGGGCTAGGAAGTTCCTTTTTGCTTCCCAGCTTTTGATTGGTTGTTTGAAATCTGGCTTTCACATCTTAAGGGCTACTCAGAGAGCTGTTATTGATGGTCTATGTAGTGTTGGTTTTACCAATCAAGCCAGGAAAGTTAAGACCAAAATTCGGTTGGCTCGATTGATACGTTGATTACATGGCAATTGCTGTGTTGAACTTAGAGATGTGTATTGATAATATTGAGCTAACAAAAGAGTGATACTCTGATTCTATATATTATTCCAGTGATTTGATTGCAGTAAACATTATTCAAAGGGAGACTGTTATCATTATGTTACAAGCCATTTGGTAATTTACTGATAAAGTATACCAATTGCTACATGTTTTGGTGATTTTTGCTTGTTCTTTGCTGGATAAATGCCTTATTGTATTTGCTTAGCGATGTTGACTACTAAAGTTCTCATGACAAATGAAAACTAATACAGGTGTACACAAAAATATACAATTTGTGTGAACTGAAAAAAGACAAATTTGAGTGTATTTATGTGTATTTGCTCCCTATCTTAGGAAGGTAGATCTAAAGAATTTATACAACATATCAATTACCAGGAACTATCTTCTGCCCTTGAGAAGATGTTCGGCTGTTTCTATTTTGATATACTTTAACAATGAAATTTGTTTTTGCTAATGATTTATATTAAATTAACTTGGTTCTTGCTTTATTTTTATTCTGAAATTGTTGGTAATTGTGTAATTTCAGGTCATTGTGGTTCCCATGGAGATCCAGGAAGAGAAATGTTGAGTGAGAAAGCTGAGGGACCTTTTGCATGGTTCAGAATATGTTCTCACCTCTGAAGATAAAGATGGAGACTGGATGCTTGTAGGGGATGTACCATGGGAGTAAGATGTTTTCAAATTCTGTTTGTGCTTTTTGCATCTTTGTTTTCTCATTATACTTTTTCAAGTAATAGTAACTATATTTCGTGTTGAGATTGAGACAATGGAATACATGTTATAGCAAATGTATAGTCTAGAGAAAGTAAAAGTAATCATTATTGATTTGTAAGTAAAACACTATATTTCCATTTGACAAGATCTATTAATTTCATAATTACAAATTCACTGTAAGTCATATTAGTCACTAATTTTAGGCATTGTAAAATTCAGAGACTAGACACGAGGAGATTATGATAATGTACATAGAATGAGTCCAGCTTCAAAATATATGTAAGTCTGCATGGGGAGTCCCGAAAGACCAATTGATCCATATTTTGGGGTTGATTGATTTTCTTCCTTAATCAAGTTGCAAATTCAAACCAACTCTATCATATGCATATCTATATATATATTTGATTGAGTCTCAAGTTTACTGGTTGATCCAATTTTCATGTCTACTCCTAGGCATGTTTTTCATTTAGAAGCTTAATTGCTTTTGTTTGTTCCTTGAGCACTGGATCTTGTGATCACTCATAGGCTTTTCCATGCCAAACAACATTGGTTCTACTGATATTATTTTTTATTTTTGAATTTCTACCAAAAGTCCAAGGGCTCTTGTTTTAATAGTGATTCCTGAAATTTGATCGACAAGGGTAAGCATCAATCTTACTCGATTCAATTTAAAATATCATGATTCATGATTAAAGATAACACATGTTATTCATTTAATTAAGAAAGAGGAAGATAGTGAATAGAGAAAGCTAATAATGCAAATTCAACATATTTAAAAATGTGAATTAATTTAATGTACACTGACTTGTATTTTGAATGTTATTTTTCCATCTATTTTCTATTTTTATTATCTGTTTTGAGTGTAATGATACATCTAGTACTGCGGTGTATGCTACGAAAGAAAGGAGGATGTTGGGAGGGATTAAAGCATTTGGGTTAGGATAGAATAGGGAACATTGCAGATAATGATCTGCTTCATAACAGAATGGCTATGTGACAATGGCAAGTGAGTGAAAACGGGGTGGGGGGGAATTCAGTTGTGGGTACCTGAGAAAAATGTGAGGAAGTAGAGTTGGAGTATTATGAACCTCTAAAAATCTTCATTGTTTTTTCTTTTTGTTTTAATCTTTTCGTGTCCTTTTTTTCCTCCCATCTTAAAGTGATTATAAAGGTTTTCCTTTTCTGTAAGGAGTTAATCTCCATTTTTAATAAAAATTCAAGTTCCTATCAAACTGTTTAAATTTTATCAAACTGTTTCAATAGTATCAGACTAAAGAATTTGATCATGGCCATGATTTTGTTGCTGAATATGATTTTAACTCTAATTCATGGGCTTGTCTATGTAGGCATTAAGTGTTGATGAAAGTTCTGGTCTCTGTTCAAACTAAGAAAATCGACCGAATGAATGACATAATGAGATTTTCTTTCCTCTGATTTGCATCCCCCTCACTGAATTGCAATCCTTTTATTTATGTGCAGGGTGTTCAGTGATACTTGCAGAAGGGTTCTGATGCCATTGGCTTAGGTATGCATTCTCAGTGATCATTCATTTGACTGTCACTAAAATTCATACGAAATGTTGGAAATATGGACTAGTTAATTAAAAGTGGAGCAATGAATTAATTTGATTCATTCATCTTGTTCATGCATTTTAAGATTCATAGGATTTTTTCTATGCATGTTCTCTACTTTCAAGCAATAATAGTTTCTGCAAGCTATTGTTCAAACAGTTAAATAAATTAAGTTGTATCACATATATCAAGAGGTTTTTGTGTAGTTCAAAGGAAAACAAAATGTCAAATGCACTAATTATGTTTCACTTTTTCTCAATAATTAGGGTAAAAATATATTTTATTGAATTGAAATATGCTAACAATACATCTGATATATGTACAAGATTACTATATAACCAAATCCCTATTAGTACTCCTATACAACCAAATCCCTATTAGTGCTCCTATACAACCAAATCCCTATAAATGAGGGATATTTTTAATAATAAAATTAAAACAGATTTTGACACTCCCCCTCAAGCTAGTGAATAGGTGTTCTCCATTCCCAGTTTGGATACAATTCTTTCAAAGTTGTTGTTGTTTATCCCTTTAGTTAGAAGATCTGCAAGGTTGCCTTGGGAGGAGACATATGGAGTGCAGATTAAGCCACTATTGAGTTTTTCTTTGATGAAATGTCTATCAACTTCAATATGCATGGTTCTTTCATGCTGCACTAGATTATGTGCTATGCTAATAGCATATTTATTATCACAATAGAGTTTCATTGGTTCATCCCACTTTATCTTCAGGTCCTCCAAAATGATCTTCAACCATAGTAACTCGCATATCTCCTGTTCCAAGACAAGTAGGATCCCCAAGAGGTCTGCACATAGAGCAATATAGCAATGTTAGCTCACGAGTGCTAACTAAATATAAGCAAAAATATTTATCAGTTTTTTACTAATATGTAGTCAATATCATAATGTTGATGAGGATGACAAAGGACTATGTTAAAGTACTTACTAAACGTTCCTACTTGGCACAGATATCAAACTTCCTTCATATTGTGTGATGATAATTGGAAGCATGCGTGCAATAACATTCAATTGGCATCAGCAATAATAACTCAAGGTGAGTAAGTTATTTACTATATTTAAGTGATCATTATAGCTGTTAGCATACTAACCCATTAGTTGAATCATCAAATCAGATGAATTTGGACCCGTCGTACTGCTGCAACTCCCCAGCGTCGCCCTTCCGCAGTGTTGCCCTGCCACAGCATTGCCAGGAGGTTGTGTGGAGAGGGGAGAAAACCTATTCTTCCCTAGTCACTACCTCCCTCCACTCAGGCCTCTCCCATGGTGAATGGCCCAACTGTAGCCACCTCCTCCACAGCCTTACACTCTCTTCTAGCTTCATTGTCGTTGTTCTGCACAATTCCCCTGAATTAGGTTTGAATAAAGGAATTTAACTAGAGAAACAATTCAATATTCTTGAATTAGTCATGAACCACAGTTGGAAATGTTTTTAGATTTTAGTTGTATTCATGAACCACACTGATGTAGTCGAGATAATGTAAGGAAACTGAAATTGATTTGATTGGAAACTGAAAACATCTTCAGATAAATACACAACCTTTTTCTACAATGATATCTTATAGTAGGTAGTTGAAATTGCTTGCTTGTTTGAAACTGATGTTTTAACTTTAGCTTGATTGCTTATGCAGGTAGCTGAAACAAACGCCAATTCAAGGGAATGTAGTGACCAGTGAGAAGTGAACTGCTTCCATTCAGTAAAAAGCAAAAGGCTAATTATTTAGTGACAACGCTGAACAATGAGAAAGCAAAATGCTGATCCCAGAGAAAGCAAAATGCTGATCCCAGAGAAAGCACAACATAGTGAAGAAGCAATCTGTATTGAATTGGTCTTGTAAGGAACAACAGAAAGAATTCCAGATTGTGGTCAAAAGAGTCACTGTCTTGTACTAAATTGTAATAAAAGAGTCTTGTAATAAATTGTAATAAAAAAAGAGAATTTTACTACCATGATATTAAATTGGTCATGTACTAAATTGTAATAATCTTTTACTACGACATTGTACAAAATTGGTCTTGTACAATATTGTAATCAAAATAGCTTTTGTTTATTACACTGAAACCATATAAGCATGTCCTTAATAAATTAGTAAATGTTGTACTCATTAAACTATTGCCATGTTCTCAATTACGTCATGCTCGATCTATGCTAAAACTATGAAGTTTGATTATATATGACAACAATGTGTAAAGATGATCATGTCATCTTTACTGGTTTATGTTTTCTGGTTTGAAGCATTTACTGGTTTGATATTCTCTGTACTGGATGTTAAGTCCAATGGCTTGCTTGAATATTATGGAGTATGATTGGTGAGGGTTAATTGGTTGCGGCGATTAAATTGGTTTAGGAATATTATTGACAATGACATCCACTAAAAATTTTCATTTCAAAGTACTGGTTGCATTTGTTAATATATGTCAGCTCGCACTGGTTTGCTTGCACATGTAGGCATTGCTAATTGTGTAAGACATCTTACGTAGGTAAGACTTCCTTAAACTCTTACATGTTATATACCACTTACTAGAATTCAACAGATATATACGATATAAATTCACATACTCAGTTGTGCATGTTGCAAAATGACATATTCAATGTTGTAAAGTCCCAAAATTTCTCCATAATTAGAAGTATTTATTTTTATATTTGCATAAATTATGAAATATGGTTGAAATATTTGATAATTAGTTTGTCATTTATCAGATGTCATCAGATTGTGTCGGTGAGTTTAACACAGAAGATGAGTATGGGATTCCTGAAGATGATTGTTGACAAGCTCCACAATCATCAAGATGTCTCTGAATTTGGAGCAATTTTAGAAGAGTGTAGACATCTCTCTTCTTTTTTCCAAAATTCTCATATGAAATTGTAAAAGAGACAAGCCAATGAAACAATTCATATGTTAACATAGCAAATGCAGTTACATTATTAGCTAGTGTCCAAATTTTTTATATCCCAACATGTATTATACATATTATTATTAATGAAATCCATTAAGCTTTCCTTTGTTAAAAAAAAATTTGCTCCGTGAAAACTTCGCCACTGAACTGGATTCTGCCCAAACTCGTAGGCAATCTAAACAAGCACTAAATAGATGCAAACTTTATTTATAAAATCATACACAAACCCTTATACATGATCAACTAGTAATAGTTGTTAAGTAGCAGCAATAACATAGCATAGTATTATTCTAATCAATTCCCCTAACAACTCATATCTAAATAACATTAAAACTTAGTAGTAGTAAACTACAAACACATTTTCCACATCTCTAATTGCACGTTCAAACTAGCATTGAGTTTGATAAAATCATAGTAACACTTAAAATAGTAACTTTTGCCCAAATTTTTGATGCACCGTGATTTTATCAAACTTGCCGCATATCTAAACTTGCACTAAGAGATGCAAACTTTATTTACATATATCATACACAAACCCTTCTTCATAGGCACCATCAAAATCAGAACAAATTCAAGAACTCGTGAATCCTCTTCACAAACCAACTCTTCCCATGATGATGATGATGGTGGTGATGGTGATGATCCTGGCTATAGACTTGGTAATGTGGACGGTTATGGTGATGAGTCATCATCCCCGGGAACTTCAACTCCCCGCCGCGAATCCTCGTAAACCGAGCCGGGATCTGGAGATCTAAAGATTTGTCTTCGGAGTCGCTCTGGACGATCATGTCGTTGCCGTAAGGGATCTGGAGATCTACAGGATTGTCGACGGCGTCACTCCGGACGATCTTGTCGTTGACGTAAGGGATCGGGAGGTGAGGGCAGAGATGGCAAAGACCGAGAGAATACGGACGTTTGTGAATGTGACGGTTAACGGGACGGAGATCGAGGAGTTTTAACGGAACGTGATCGGTGAAGACGGAGTTGGGATGGAAGGAAACGGTTTTAGGTAGTTGGGGTTTGGAAGTATGATGAGCGAGCGTGGCGATTACGGGTTTGGGGAATGGGTTTTGGAGATTGCGGGCGCGTGAGAGAGTGGCGAAGAGGAAGAGTAAAAGGGTGATGAAAATAGTGATGACTCTGATGGCCATGGTGATGGGTTTTCGAGGCGTGATGGAAATTGGTGTTGAAATGAGGGAATGGAGAAAGTATTTAAAAGGTTAAATTGGAGGATTGTTTATTTATTTGAGAAGAAATTCCTTTGCTTTTATCATACATACTTTTGTACGACTGGACTTTATTGAGGGTAGTGGTACAATGACCGTCACTTTTTCAATTACATTTTAGTGTGTAATTTTCATGAATTCTCGGGGTAAAATGTTTCGTATAGTAAAATGTTACATAGTCAATCATAATAATGTACTGTAGTGGAGTTTGACTATAAAGTTTGGGATAGCCGACATAAAAATATAATATATAAATTAAATATATAAATAATATTATATAGTAAAAAAATTAAATTGTACTAAACACAAAGTGAAGTATTAAATAATTTAACTACATGACTTAAAAATACCTTAAAGTAATGCTCTACGCTCTTTAATTGACTTGAAATCATCAATAATAGACTCAGAACTGATACTTGCAGCAATTTCCCTTTCAATATAAACCGCCATGCTATCTACCAAAAAGTCAGCTTCCATCTTGTTTTTTAACCTAGAAAAAGATTTTTCAGTTGTGACAGTAGAAATCGGAAGAGTCATGATAAGACGAAGTAGTCTATCAATCAAGTAGAAATTTTGCGTCTTTTCAGTTGCAACCAAACATGAGCACAATTCTTGGATAGTTGATAAATTCTTCAAATTTAAATCTTGACGAGCATCAACTAAGAAATGTTGGAGTTGAAATTTCAAATTAATCTTCTCTTGCATATTGAAATTAATTTTCTCTATCTAACAACCTTGTACCAAAAAAAAAAAGAATTCTATCTAACATCCATATTTCTCGAGATGGTCACTGTGATTTGAGAGGAGTGTTGATAACCTTTTCTATTATTGCAAGTACAGGGAAATGAAAATGTCTTCGAATTCTTAAATTTGTGATGTTGATTATGAATTCATATTGCTCTAATTAAACCTTCTTGTTATACTGAACATTTCTGTTTAAATGCGAAATTGTTATATAATATATGTTGCTTAGTTTGCTTTGAAAATGTTTGTTAAAATGTTTCTTCCAATTCCATCACAGGATGCAGAAACTGCTACATTGTATGCAACACAAACAAAAACTCCAAACAAAAATTAGCACTAACATCTAACATAAAATCAGCACTAACAGCGTTAAAAATCAGCACTAACATCTAATTTGAAACAAACAAAAACTCCAAACAAACAAAACTCCAAATCAAAACTACAAACTCCAAAACAAAACTCCAAACATCAATTCTGACGATAAACGAAAATACGAAAACTGAAATCCGAACCTTTTGAGTTTTGACGATTAACGAACGGCCAAGACGGAGGCGATCTGACGCGATTTGATGACGGCGAGTAGATGAGCCATTTGAAGGCGGCGACGCGATTTGGAGGCGACGCGACGAGTAGATGAGCAGAGGAGTAGAGGAGCGACGCGATTTGAAGGCGGCGACGCGATTTGGAGGCGGCGACGCGATTTGGAGGCGGCGAGCAGAGGCGGTCGTGAATCTGGAGGGAGAGAGGAAGGCTGGAACTAGAAGACTGTAAGTAAGAGGGAGAGAGAGAGGAAGGCTGGCTGGAAGAGAGAGGATACTGAATTAGGTTTAAGGCATTATTGTAATTTCTTGATTTTAATAAGGGCATTTTGGTCATTTTCTTTTGGGTGGCCGTAGCCCCCCCTGTCCCTACAATGTTCCGCCTCTGATCATGTATATGTGACATTATATATAACAAACATTTTCATACGCCTATGTAATCTAGCTATCTTAATTGATATTTTCGTGTGATCACACTGAGGACATATTCATGGTTAAAAAAAATCAACAACACAAAGATAACAAATGTAGTTTGGTTATGAGACTTGAAAATCTATTTATAGAAAGGTTTTATGATTTTACAATATATTAATTACTTAATGTTTTTAGTATAGTTGTTGTAATTGGTGTAGGAAAGAATATCACACTATTTAATTTTAAAGGCAATAAGTGGGATGACACAATATCTCCATTTTAATCTCCGACGACACCGAGATTTTAAAAACAGAAGTAGTGTATATTGTAAAGTAAACCTAGATAAATAGGTAGAACAACATACAAACAAAAATCTAAAATTAAAAAATTATGATTATCAAAGATTGGAAATCCAAATGAAATGGATGGGGAAGAAATTGAACTTACTGAAAAATAGAATATGTGAGCTGTTTTTCTATATCTCCAGATCACTAAAAAAATAGGTTAGCCAATTTTGAGAATTATGGAGTACCGTATCCCACAACCATGCCATTTTCCATTATTACATGTAGCCACCAAATCTCTAAAACATAAAAACACAAATATAAACATTAAAGCATGACAACTAATAAATATATTATCAAAAAGTAAAAATATATAAAAAGAATCTTGTGAACCAAAACGAATCAATCTCAGTCCTAATAACATAAATCAAAACGAAAAAATTAAAATTTTAAAACCGATTTCATGTAAAATTGAAAACTTGAGAGGATATTTGGTTGATTGATTAACCTTGTCAGATCGCTTGAGATGAGTAGAGTAAGCTTTGACAAACTCATGTGGGGAAACATCCTTGACAGTCCTTGCAGTTGCCATGGTTGCGGCCTCTCTCTCACACAAAACCACATAATAAATTTGGAGAGGAAACACAAAAAACTAAACAACATATATGTATATATGGAATTAGGAGAGGAAACATAACAATATAACCACCGTGTGCGCCCACTAATGCGAGAAGTTTGGACTGTGGCGTCGAAGTGTTGGATCTATTGGTGACAATTGCTGCAAGACTTTAATAGTGAAGTTGTTGATGAAGATTATATGTAGCAAATTCCAAAGCATGGTGTTACACTAGCCTTTAGGTTCGATTCGCCCCACCAATCGGATGCAAATGAGATAACCAATGAATCCCCTTCACGGTACTTTGGAAAACCTTGATAAGATTTGCACTATCACACCAAGAGTATCTTTCAATAGTATGTTACAAAAGATTGTTTCCTATCCTTCAATGATGCATTAGAGAAGAATAAGATGACTTAGAATATAAGAATGGATGAGAAAAGTGGATGGCAATCTCCAAATTTTTGTGTTCTCATTTTGTCCAAAGTGACATTATTTATAGAAAGAGGTACAACTCTTGGATCTGCCATTCAGATTGTGAAAGGGTATATAGATATAACGTTCACATATTGATTAAGTGGTTGCAACTGTCTGGTGGTTGCCTTGTGCCTCTGTCTCGCGCATGACTTGGGTTTGACACCAACAATTGTGCCTTTTCGTTTTATTCAAAAGTCGTCACGCCTTTTCAAAAATAATTTATTCACTTCTTCGGGAATAAAAAAAATTGATAAAAAGAAAGCATACGCAGGGATTGAACTCAGCATCTTCCTGTTAGGCTTACAGAACACAACCATTGAGCCATCAACAATATCATGTCAATTAGAACCAATTACGCATACATATATTCACCAATATTTTGTAAATATCTCACAATCCCCACCATTTTCAAAATATACTTAGTCCCATAATTTTGGAAATATCATAGTTTCAGATAATGGTATCTTACGATTTGAACCACTACTTAGTAAGCTATGGGTTTCACTTATCCTGAATAGATTGGTAGACAAGCTTTGGACCAGTTATTCATTAGAACAAGTGTGCACAACTTACACATGAAATCTCGGTACTATCGAAAGAATTATACATATGACACATTTGATAAGGCCTTGTGTTATATACCTTTTTGATGAGAATTTAAGAGGTAAGCCCTTTAACTCTTTGAAGCGACCTCACTTCATCCTCACATAGGTAGACTATATCAGAAATACACCCATAATATGTATTTCAACAAATTCATGCTATATGTCTATTAAGAGTAAAACTCAACCTTCCAACTTTATTCTTATGGTCCAAGAACTTTCAACCTTTGGGATGTATCTATATTCAAGTACTTGCAATCACTCTAATAATGTACTTTATCATTGAACTCAAGACTTGATGTTACTCAAGTGTGAGTTGATTTTCCACCATTGATGATTAATTAGATATGGGCTTGAGTCCCATCCCCAATGATGTCTTTAACACCATGTCCCTTGTCAGACCTTTCGTCAAAAGATCTGTAAGATTCTTTTCAGTTCTTACAAACACTATGCATATTACTCCATTTAAAATTAAATCCTTTACTTAGCTATGTCTTAAACCAATATGTCTAGATTTTCTATTATATACTTGGCTATATGCTTTGGATAGTGTGGATTGACTATCACAATGTATAGATATTGGTGTCATTGGCTTTGGCCAAATTGGTATCTCATACAAGAAGTTTTTTAGCCATTTAGCCTCTTTACTACCTACAACTAGAGCAATGAACTCTACAGCCATGGCGGAGTCGGCAATGCAAGTTTGTTTCTTTGATCCCCAAGAAACTGCACCTTCACCAAGGTTGAAGATCCATCCACTTGTGGAAGCATGATCCTCAACATAAGTTACCCAACTGGCATATGTCTATCCTTCAAAAATTGAAGGATATCCACTATAGACTAAACTATAGTTAATTGTTCCTTTCAAATGTTTTAATACTCTATTAATAGCATGCCAATGTTCTTGACTTGGATTGTTTGTATACCAACTTAATCTACCAACATCATATGCTATATCAGGTTTGGTATAGGTCATAGCATACATCAAACATCCGATTACCTTTGAATAATCTAGTTGTGCCACATGACATCCTTTATGTGGTTGTAAACTAACATTTTGATCAAATGGGGTAGAAACAACTTTGCAATTAAATTGATCAAATTTCTTTAGCACTTTCTCAAGATAGTGAGATTGGGATAAACCAATATTTACACCATCTATTATGATTTTATTTCCTAAAATCACATCTGCTTCACCTAAATCTTTCATATCAAAATTTTTTGATAAGAAAGTTTTAGTTTTTTCTACCTCATCTAAATTGGTGCCAAAGATTAACATATCATCCACATATAAACAAATCATAACACCATTTCCATTGTGAAATTTACTATAAATACACTTGTCAGATTCATTTATTTTGTATCCATTAGAAAGCAGAACTTTATGAAACTTTTGGTGCCATTGTTTGGGTCTTTGTTTTAACCCGTGTAAAGATTTAGTCAATTTACACACTTTATGTTCTTGTCCTTTGATGACAAATCCTTCAGGTTATTTCATATACACCTCTTCATCTAACTCTCCATTTAGGAAAGCAGTTTTAACATCCATTTGATGGATTACAAACTTATAGATAGAAGCTAGTGCCAAAAGCACTCTTATGGATGCAATTCTTGCAACAGGTGTATAAGTATCAAAGTAGTCGATACCTTCTTTTTATGTAAACCCTTTCGCAACAAGTCTAGATTTGAATATATCAATGGTACCATCAACTTTCATTTTCTTCTTAAAGATCCATTTACAACCTATTGGTTTGGATCCAGGTGGGAGGTCTACTAATTTCCAAGTTTTATTCCCATAATTGAGTCCATTTCTTCTTGGATGGCTTCTTTCCAAAAGGCAGAGTCTTGAGACTTTATTGCCTCTTCATATGTGTTTGGGTCACTCTCTAAATTCTAGCAAATTGGTCCATAACTATCAATGGAATCTTTTGTACCTTCTACAAGGAACATAAAGAAGTCTACTCCATAACTTTTTCTTTTCTAGCTCTTTTACTTCTTCTAGATTCTGAACATGTCAAAGTATCATTATTAGATACATTATTTTCTAGAGTTTGTACACTAGAAAGGACAATTTCTTTGGGATGTGGAATTGAGTTAAATCTATTTTCTTGAAAAATTGCATCTCTCAACTCAATCACTGTATTAATAGGATATGAGTCATTAGATTCAATAACCATGAATCTATATGCCTTGCTATTTTTAGCATAGCCTAGAAATACACTTTCAATTCCCATTTCTCCCAATTTCTTTCTTTTTGGTTCAAGAACCTTAACAATTGCTCTACAGCCCCAAACTTTTATATAGTTAAGATTGGGTTTTCTTTTCTTCCAGAGTTCATATAGGGTTATCTTGTTCCTTTTATTGGGAACTCTATTTAGCAAATAACATGCAATTAGCATGGCTTCACTCCAATAACCTTTAGATAAACCATAATAGGATAACATGGCATTCACCATTTCTTCTAATACCCTATTTTTCCTTTCTGCAATTCCATTTTGTTGTGGGGAATATGGTGCAGTTGTTTGATGCACAATACTAGTGGACTCAAAATACTCAAGATGATAGAACTCTCCTCCCCTATCACTTCTAAAACACTTAATAAAAGTTTCATGTTGAAGTTCTACTTCTGCTTTAAATATTTTAAATTTGTCTAAAACTTCATTCTTAGAGTGCATTAAATAAACATAACAGAATCTAGAGTAATCATCAATAAAAGTGACAAAATACTTTTTACCACCAATTGTGGGCCAGTCATGTAAATCACATACGTCAGAGTGAATTAAATATGTTGAATCTTGGTGGATATACGCTGGTGCTACCCGCCATGTGTGCAAAAACAAAGAATTATTTAAGACCATTGATGAAGAAGATGGAAGTGTTTTGTACATGGGAAAGACCCTTTCGCAACCTGAATGGCAGAACCAAGAGTTGTATCTCTTTCTCAAGTGACATTATTTTTCTATAAATAGTGTCACTTTGGACAGAATGGGAACACAAAAAATTTGGAGAGGAAACACAAAAAACTAAACAACATATATGTATATATGGAAATAGGAGAGGAAACATAACAATCTAAATCACCGTGTGCACCCACTAATGCGAGAAGTTTGGATTGTGGTGTCAAAGTTCAATTGAATAAAGTTGTTCGTTGACACTAGAGGAACCAAATCGACCGACAGAGCAAATGACCGTGTCTTTTTTCGATGAACACACAAAAGAAGGGGCTGATCCATTTCGCGTCTGATGGTGCAGAATGTGTTGCAACCGTATGGGTGTCGGGGCTGTAATAGGAATGGAAATAGAATGGTTGAGTTGAGCAAGAAGAATGGGAATAGAAAAGGATGCAATTAGTGGATGAACAGAGATAAATGTCAATTTTCTCATTTCACATATATTAAAAAATGATTATAATAAAAGAAAGATAATATTCATTTTACCAAATTCTTCTTCATAATTATTGATGTATATTTCACTATCATATATGTTAAGGAAAAAACTTTTTTGATAGATGTTTTAATGACAACAAACCTTATGAAATAAATGTTTTAGGTTTTATGAATGATGATCTACTGGTGATTGCACTTGAGTTTTATTGAAGGAACATGAATCACATAAGTAGAAAAACAAGAAGTCATTCACAATAACAAGTACATGAGTATCTACTCGATCGTGAAAGAAATCATAGGAAACCTAGACCAGAGGAAGAAACCATAGGAAGAAAATCAGAGGAAGAAAATCAAAGGAAGAAATTGGAGGATAAAAATCAGAGGAAGAAATCAGATGAAACGAAGTCAGACGAAGCATGTCTCTATTAAAACATGCCTCTGAAGTTAAAACTGAAGTAGCAATGTCAATCACAAGAAATGGGGGGTTTGAATTGTGACCATTCTAAAATTTTCATTATGTGCTTAATTTAAATTAACTTAAGATCAATCTTGGTTGAAACAGAATGTCCAGAATGTTCTTGATATGTTAGAAGTAAATAAAACAAATTAGTTTATAATGAAGTGTGATTTATGTGTGCAAATAATTAAAGATAAGGGATAAAAAGATCATACACAAAAAGTATATTGGTTCCTCCAACTCGGGCTAGTCCAGTCCTCACAACCGTGAGATTTTCACTATATGCTTTAGAACTAGAATGTTCTCCTTCAAACCTTTATTCTTGATCACACCTTGAACAATTACAATCTTCACCTTTCACCCTAGAAATGATTTTTACAGTCACCTTTTAATCTAGAAAGGATTTTTACAAACACACTCAATCTAACATAAAAGATAAACTTGAGTTACAAATGATGTGTATGATAAAAGTGTTTGGGATCTTGAAACTTCTCAACACTTGTTTGAGATAAATAAAGACAAACTCAGTAAATAATGATCTAAAAATATAATGAAGAGAGCTGGAGTTTGCGTGAAGAGTTTTTGACTTATTATTACTTGAACAAGTGTTGGTAGATTTGTAAATTGAACTCTTGCTTTCACCATCCAATCGATCTTCAATTTATAGATGATAAAAGGCTTTTCAATATTCAGTTTAAACTGAATATAGTTGTTGGACACACTTCCCAAGTGTTTGATATATTTTAAAGCAATTAAACACATGTTTATATTGCTGTCCAGAACATTATTGACAAACGAAGAATGTTCTTGCTTTTGAGTCTGATGCAAAACATGTATGAGTGAGTGAATGAGCTATGAAATGCCAGTTGGTGCTATTTAAAATAAGAATTATGTAGAGCTTTCTGTAGAATAATGTGAGTACAATGTACTTGCGTCCTTGCTCATAACTCATCAATTTGGAGATTGATCTGGTCATCAATCTGGAGGTTGTTTTCCTCATTTGGCCATTCAGCTTGAGTTTTGCGCTTCACCATTGATTTGAGCAGTCCTGATACTCTTTAAATTGTGGTTTGGACTGTGGAAAATGATATGTTTTAATTATGTCTTTAAAAGAGAATAACCAGAATGTTCTTTTGTAAAACCAGAACGTTCTTCGTTTCTGTTTTGAGTGAGTGTTAGACTGAGAGATTTTGACAGTTGTTTTGTGTTAATCTTTTTCTGCTTTGTACGTAGGCTACCTTTCTGCAAAGATGCAGCATCGGTGTCTTATCTTTGTTGTCATAGCTGTACTTGTTTCACAGACCATCAATCTGGAGGTACATCTTGTTTTGGTTCTTGATGTTTTGATTTGCTTCTTTTAATCTTTTGAGAAAAGTTGTCCAGAATGATCTTGTGTGAATATAGTTGGTACTTTCGCAAACCAGAATGATGTTGTTTGAAGAAGGCTTGTACTTTTCGCAAACCAGAATGATCTTGTAATAAACAAAATGATCATTTGATAAATCAGAATGATCTTTCAATAAACCAGAATGATCTTGTGATCAATTTGTCATCAATCTGCATGTTTGTTTTTGCAAGTAGGCTTTCAAATCTTGACTTTTAATTGCTCATTAAATGTTGGGAAGACCATGTGCGAAATGCCAACTGATTTACTATATGTTGCTCTTCTAAAAAGATCTCTTTTGTCAATTGTTCTTTAATTGAATAACCAGAACATTCTGGTGAATATTCTTCCATCATTCTTTTGTTGAAGCAATACTTCATACAATTTCTCTTTGGTGTTTCCCATGTTGTGTCTTGTCCATCAAGTATCACTAAGATACTTTAGTATAAGTATGAATGTATTGGATACTTTCTTCATGAAGATGCTATCTTGAAGATGCAATAATCATTCTTGAATGATTGATATATGATATATCCTTTTGAGATTCTTTCATTATTGAGTAGATACTTATGCACCTGTTGATGTAAATGACTTCTTGCTTGTACACTTATACAATTCATGTTCCTTAAATAAAACTCAAGTGCAATCATTAGTAGATCACCATTCATAAAACTTAATCATTTATTTCATAAGATTTGTTGTCATTAAAACATACATCAAAAATGTTTTTACCTTAACAAAAACATGCCTCTGTTGAAGCATGCTATGAAGTTAAAACATGTATCTTCTAAAGCATGCCTTTGAAGATTGAACCATGCCTCTGTTAAAGCATGCCTAAGATACTTCTGCAAGTTGCCTCTGAAGTTTCTATTCACAAATGCAACATACTCCAAAACGCCACCTCTTATTTGTAGCATCCTTTGAAGTTGCATTTGTTCTAATTGTGCAAACTGGACCAGAATTAATCAAGGCACACGTCCAAAATTCAAGTAACAAAATTCAAGTGGTCAAGTCCATAATTTAAATGGAAGGCCAAAAGGAAGAAAACAGCCTCCAGATTGTTCTCCAGATTCCTGAGTTGGGATCTAGGACAACAAGGATGCAAGTACACTATAGTTCTACTATTTTTTAGAAAGCATTGCACGCTTCTAGAATTGATATATCAGCCTACTCTCACTATCATTCTCATTCTCCATCAAACTAGAACCAAGAACATTTTTGGTTTATCGAACATCATTCTGGACAAAATAGAACGTGTACTTAAATAGACTTTTATCCAAACTGATTGCCAGCTAAGGTTCACCAACAACTATATTCAGAATAAAATTGAATATTTTAGAGCCTCTAAATCTATAAATAGAAGATCGATTGGAAGATGAAGGCAAGAGTTCAATTTGACATTTACTAACACTTGTTCAAGTAAGAACAAGTCATAAACTCTTCAAGCAAATTCCAGCTCTCTTCACTATATGTGCATCATCATTTACTGAGTTTGTCTTTATTTATCTCAAACAAGTGTTCAGAAATTTCAAGATTCCAAACACTTTTATCATACACATCATTTGTAACTCAAGTCTATCTTTTATGTTGGATTGAGTGTGTTTTGTAAAACATCCTTTCAAGGTTGAAAGGTGACTGTAACAATCCTTTCTAGGTTGAAAAGTGAAGATTATAATTGATCAATGTATGATTAAGAGAAAAGGTGTGAAGGAGGACATTCTAGTTCTGAAGCACATAGTAAAAATCTCGCAGTTGTGAGGACTGGACAAGGTTGTGATGCATTGTTTGCTAAGATTAAACATCTTTATTAGGCAAAATAAGAAGAAAAAATGTTCCATGCTTTAAATTACTTCTTAAGGTGAAGTTTCACTATGTTAAGATGTTTACACATTGTTCTACCAACAAATATACTTCTTAAGGTGAAGTTTAATTATGTTAAGATGTTTACACATTGTTCTACTAACAAATATTTTACTACTCTCACCTTATTCATCAAATTGTTAACTTTATCAATCAACATTGTCTTCCAGATCTCTTCAACTATATCAACTCCATTGTCATTAAGTAAAACTAGTTCCACAACCTCATCAACCCATATAAAAAATCAACCCATATAAAAAACCACGATTATCACCTTACATAAACATATATATTACAATACATGTGTTAAAACCATAAATTTAAATAAAATAATAGCAATACAAAAACAAAGGTGTTAAGGAGGTTTGGAAGAAAAAGATAACTTCGAAAATGTGTTAAATAAAATAGTTGACTTTTGAAAAGACAAATAAAGAAATGTCTTTTTGAATTTTTATGAGTGTTGGCGGTTCTAATGACAACTTTTCTCCCACAATTGCAACACAACAAATAATGGTTCCTGCATTGACTCTATTAACACCACAACTTCTTGTTATCTTGCTTTGTTGTATGTTGTGAATGCACCATTCCAATTCATTTATTATATTTATGAATTAGGGTTTAGAGATTTAGCAAAAAAAATTTTCGATTTTACAATTTCTAGATTTGAAGATTTTCATATTTAGGGATTTGCGGATGTAGGGATGTTTGGATTTGGGAAGAATTTAAATAGAGAGGATGCATGATATATTGGTGTGGTCTTTTTATTGTGATGTAAAAATTGTTAGTAGCCACTGATTAAGTTAAAATTTACAAAACTACAATTTCCTACCTCATTCCCCGCATAAGTTTTAAAAATTTAGACAAAAATCACGTTGATTTAAATTACCTAAAGACAAAGACCAAAAAAAATTTTACTTAAAATATTCATTGCAATTTACATTTTATAGACAAAATGCTCCATGAAATTTATAGTCTTTAGGCAAAATGCTCCTTAAAATTTGTAACTCCTTTGCAAAATGCTCCGTAAAGTAAACTACAATACTTCATAAGACGTGTCATGAACGTCGACAAACTATTGTGTCATTTAACATGATACTTCATTGGTTTTAATATAACTATTTGATAAAGATAGTATTTTAATTAATGTGATTCAATTTGAGGTTGAAGCATAGTGTTTCATAAATTTGGGGTCTCTTTAATAAAAAAAAAAATTGAGATCTCAAATTATCCGATGTTGTCGATTTGGTAGTTTACTCAAATTTTTTTCACTGACAGTAAATATAAATTAAACCATGTTTTATAAATGACATAGAAAATATAATTTTTATATTCAGAGAATTATTGATCAACTTGTTTTACCCAAAAACTAAAGAATTGATCTATTAGTGTGATTGATAAGTTATAAGAGTTGATTTATTAGTGTGATTGATAAGTTATAAGAATTAATAATTTACTAAATAAAAATCTTACGAATTTATCATGTACATCCTACATATTTAGTAAACGATTATACAAAATAAAAATACGATATTATCCTTTGTCCTACAAATGTGCCACTTACCATCCTTTTATAAATATCAGGTTTAATTGTATATTTAGTAAATGATTATACAAAGTGAAAGTACGATATTATCCCTTTGCTCTACAAATGTGCCACTTACCATCCTTTTATATATATCAGATTTAATTGTAGTTTTAGTTTTTTTTATTTTTACTGATTCACGAAAACAATCCTCTTATTTTAAAAGTGGACTACTTTTAAAATAAGGACCAATTCCATGCATTAGTAATAAATAATTGACCAAATCTACAATTAATCCTAAATGTCATTTGCTATCTCCTATTTTCCCTTCTTCTTTCTCTAAAACTACATTAATAACACTCACACTTTCTCCCTCAAACTCACCACCTCCCTCTTCCTTCTTTCTCCATCTTCAGTCGCTACACACACAGATTGAAGAAATAGAATTGATTTTGGAGCTATTCTCTTCCTCCCATAGAAAACACACTCATTAAATTTTTAATCAGATAGTTTAGAATTTTTGGACCGCTGTCTTATCTCCAATATTCTGGCCACCGTAGGTCGCTTCATGGGGAACTAAATCGACCAATCTCTTCCCCATTATAGCTACAACCAAATCATGATTAAAGCATTTTAATCGGTGACCACCGTGCCAAAATTATTCAGCTACACAATTTCTCCTTCAAATTTATGTTCTCCAATATTTATTTCAAAGACCTTCGTCATTTTTATTCCAAAAATTCATAGTTTTTAAGAGACATTAGTGTTTTGCTATTGTCTAAATTTATTTTTTTTGCTTAGCTTGTGTTTCAATATCAAAAGGAACCAATGCGTGTATTTCGATCACAAACTCCAACATAACCATGAACTTCTCCAACCTCCTCTATCATTGGAAACAATGGTGGAAATCGGCCAAAGAGGGGGGATAGCGCAAACATTATATGGATGGTTCTTTAGTTGAGATCGTATTAAAATGGATTTTCAGAAATAGAATAACAATCGAAATAGTCCAAATTTATTTAGTAAAGAACAAGATATGCGACTTTCTACTTTCTGATATATATAAATTTTAATATAGAGTATAATGGAGAGCTTTTTTTTTAAAAGATGATATATATATAAAAAAAATCAGGAATAGACACCTAGGAAAAAAAGCTAAAGAGGACAAAAGCAATTTTTTAAGATTGAATTTGATACATTCAAGGCAGAACCCTACAAAAAATAAAACGAAATACGGTAAACTTGTTATTTCAAATGAATAAGCATCAAGTGAAGCATACTATACCATTAGATGAAAGTTTTCTTCTTTACGGTATGGAGGACATATGACAGTTGTGACAAAGAAGAAGACAAAAATCTAGAGGTCACAATAGATAGCATCTAATATTCCAAGAAGCATAATACTATGCTATGATGTGTAGTATAGGATGAACCTATGAAAAAATTGGTCCATTTTGTACCGATCTTACTCCAGCCCTTGATTTAATAATAAAATAATGAAATGGTGAAGATGCAAATAGGTTACATGTTGTGGAGGTAATGTGTGAAAGAATAAAAAAATTGTATTATTAACCATTAGTTTTGTTGTAATTATTTTTGTTCAATATTGACCAAAAACATTGCACATCCTTATAATACAAGGCTTGTTTAGCAAGCCTGCAAACGGAATTTCTCCAAAAAAATTTATTTTTTATTTTTAAGGCTCAAAGCATTGGTTTTTTATTCAAATAAAAAAAATAAGTGTTTCAAAATAAGTGTCGTTTTTGTATAATTAGTAAAAATTCAATTATTATTAGAAAAAAAAATTTATTTTATCAAATTATCTTTATTCTTATTAATTAATTGTATTATTTCCATTATGTAAAGTAAAATTAATACTTTAAAATTAGTATACAAAGTAAATTGAAAGGACAATTAAAAAAAAAATTGTTGCATCGTTGAAACTATAATTTTTAAGTTGTAGTTAATATATTTAGGTTAGATTGTATGATTGGATATTCGATATTTGTTTCGTAAGTTATAGTTAATCTATTTAAGTTAGAAGGTACGATCATATTTAAGTTATAGTTAGTCTATTTAGATTGAACGGTTGAATCTTTGATATTAAGATTCATGAGTTGTAGTTGGTTTATTTAGGTTAGAATTGATGCTCGAATCGTAGAAATTAGGAATTGTAAGTCGTAATTAGTGTATTTAGGTAGATTGAACTCTTGGATCGCCAAAATTAAGATTCCAAAATCATACTTAGTTCATTTAGGTTATATTATACGGTTGGATATTCGAAATTAGGATTTGTAAGTCATGGTTAGTGTATTTAGGTTACAATGTATGGTTGGGTCGTTGAAATTAGGATTTCTAAGAGCATCTCCAACGGTAGCCAAATACGTTCGTCCGCCAGCTTGTAGTTACGTAAAATTTAATTTTTGGCGAGTTCACTGTTGGAGTTGTGCCTGCTCTCAGGAAGGAACGGTACTTTCATAATTTAATAATAATAAATTTATAACCGTTACCTTTTTTTTATTAATTTATTAATAATAATAAATTTATGACCGATACCTTTTTTTTTATTAATTTATGATAATTAACTTCTTTTTAATTTATTAATAATAATAATAATTTTATGACCATTATTTTTTATTTTATTATTATTATAAAAATTTAAGTTCAATTTTATTTTAAATTTAAATTAAAATAATGTATAATAATATTAATTAAAATATTTAAATTAATTTTTTAAATTGTAATAAAATTAAATATTAATAAAATATTAATGTATAAATTAAAGTTGTGGAACCTATTTAATGAACTCGTGTTGAGTTTACCGTTGGAGTAAAAAATGAATGAGTTGCTTCAAGATGATACGACACAGTGGGCCCTATTTAGTGAACCCATGTTGAGTTCACCGTTGGAGATGCTATAAGTCGTAGTTAGTCTAATTATGTCAGATTGAATTGTTGGATCGTTGTAATTATGATTCGTTAGTTGTAGGTATTCTATTTAAGTTCGAATTGGATGTCCGTTAGTTGTATTTAGAATTTCTAAGTCGTAGTTAGTCTATTTAGGTTAAATTGAAGTGTTGAATAATTGAAATTAGGCTACCTAAGTCGTAGTTAGTTTAATTAGTTTAGATTGAACCGTTGGATTTTCGAAATTAAGATTTGTAAGTCGTAGTTGGTCTATGTAGTTAGAATTAAGTGTTGGGTAGTCGAAATTAGGATTCCTAAGTCGCAATTGTTCCATAAAATTTAGAATTTACGATTAAATAGTTCAAATTAAGATTCTAAAGTCATAGTTGGTCTAATTATGTGATATTGTGTCGTTGGATCGTCGAAATTAAGATTCCAAAGCTGTAGTTAGTCTAATTAGATAATAATATATGATTGGATCATCGAGATTAAGATTCTTAAATCATAATTAGTCTAATTAGGTGATAATGAATTGTTGGATCGTTGAGATTATAATTTCTAAGTCGTAGTTAGTCTAATTAGGTGATATAAACTTCTTACAATTAATAATTATTCAATTTTCAAATTTTTGAACATAAATAATTTTTTTAATAAAATTTAACTATTTCTCTATATTTAATAATATTTATATGTAAATATGTAAAAGTTTTCAAAAAATGATAAGTTAGATCAAATTTGCAAAAAATATATTGGAGAGAGACGTAATAGATCAAATTTTTGTTTACATTTTTAATAATTAAAATTTAGTTGGGATTTAGTTTGGAAAATTTAATTTGTTTTATAATTATAGTAGTTGTTTTTGTAATTTTTTTTTTTACAAATTATTCGTTTCGATTTTTTTATGTGATGTCATGTGTAGTCGAAATTGATCATCGATTAGCATATATTAAACCACAATTATCGTTATATAATTTGATTTTCGCAACTTTGTGACAATTAATAATTATATATTTTTTAATTTTGTTAACATAAATATTTTTTATATAAAAGTTAACCAATTTGTTGATAAATTAGATCACAATGTTAATTTAATACTGTTCTTGGTTGGTGTGGTTGGATTGTAGGAGTTAATTGTCACTCGTGAACGAGAACAACTAATAAAAGCGGAAATCTCCACAACCAACACTACAAGAATTTTTTAGATTTGCGACACTTGGCCTGCGACGGTTCTGAAATAACAGCCCTCAATACGACTTTGTGACGGTTCCTGGGGCGGTTATTGTCAACCGCCGCCGCCGTTTAAAGCATAAATCCCACGTTTCATTTTCCAGTCCCGCGTGTGTTCCTTTCTCAACCCTAAAATTTCTCACTCCCGCGTTTCCTTTCTCAGTCCCGCGTGGGTTCCTTTCTCAACCCTAAAATTTCTGAAAACCCCTAAATCTTTCAACCTATGTCAACGCTGAAGGAAACGAAATCAATCTTTGAAGAAAAACGAAATCACTTGTCATCTTGGAAACAAAATCAGCTCTTGTAAAGGTAATATCTCAATCTATCAATTTCTGAAATTGCTAAAAGTGAAAAACGGAAATTGATAACTCCGATGGCACCGTTTCTCACTTCGATCTTTGACGAAAACTAATAACCCTTTCTTTGTGTTATAATGGCTGGGATTGTAATAATCATGTGTGTGCTTAATATTATGCTTTTGAATTTCCGCCGCAAACAGCCTTTTTAACCGCCGCAAAACGTTTTTTTTTTTTCTTGTAGTGCAACTTCATCTACTTGACTGTCATTGAATATACCATCAACTAAATTTCATCTCTTCACGAGTGTCAATCGAGACACATGCAAATGCTAAGACCTGCCACTAACCACGGATAAATGAAAACCAGATGTTCGACCTCCACATCTGTTACTCAATTTGCATCATCGAATCGGAGAGGTAGAAAATGTTGTTGTGGTGAACGGACTATACTATATACATGCAAAAATGGTCCAAACGCCAGGAAACAATTCTAGAGATGTCCTCTTTAGATGGTATTGTTTGAATAACAATATTTTACTTTATAAGGTATGTTTATGCGATTTTTTAAATTAATGTTGCTTTTTTATAA
The DNA here is from genome assembly GCA_037974755.1 of Cicer yamashitae. Lineage (NCBI taxonomy): Eukaryota > Viridiplantae > Streptophyta > Magnoliopsida > Fabales > Fabaceae > Cicer > Cicer yamashitae. Next base: position 33,016,455 of record JBBPBQ010000001.1, on the reverse strand, counting down.
AATCTCAGACACCTGCTACATGCAATTTTTTTATTTGGATTGAAGATGAAGATGATGTTGATGAAATTAAAAACCAATCTAATTCACAAATTACTGCACTTGCCTGTGAAGTTATAGAAGAAGGAAAAGAAGAAAAATGTCAAATTACATCAGAAATTGAGTGCTGAGAGAGTTAGAGGAAAAATTCTTTTGTTTCTACTAGTTGTTTCATTCACTGTGAATTTAAGTTTTTGTTTGAGTTATTTGGCTTAGTCCAATCTCCAACAAAGTTAACAACATTATCTTTGAAAATGGTTGTTGGTTCATTCTAGAAAGAAAGATCGTTCATTCTGGTATGATAATGGAATTAATTTTAAACTTTTTAATTAAATTGTTTATTAGGTTGAAGTTGATTACATGATTATCTGCTATTTTGAGAATGGTTTAGAGGTTAATTAGTCGGTTAATTAAGTTGATTATTTGTTTCATTAATTTTAAACTTTTTAATTACGTTTATTATGTTGGAGTTGATTATCTGTTACTTTGAGAATGATTTAGATGTTAATTATTCTATTAATTAAGTTGATTATTTGTTTCATTAATTTTAAACTTTTTAATTACCTGCTATTTTGAGAATGGTTTAAATGTTAATTATTGTTGATTATTTGTTTCATTAATTTTAAACTTTATAATTATGTTGTTTATTAGGTTGGAGTTGATTATTTGCTATTTTCAGAATGATTTAGATGTTAAGTACTCTGTTAATTAAGTTAATTATTTGTTTATTTAAATGTTTAATTTTTTTTTAAATTTGATTTCTTATTAGTTCAAATTATTATTCTTGTAGTGTACATAGTCTAACATGTGCGAAGTTGAATATTTGTTTCTTTAAATATTTATTACCTTTAATTTGTTTTTAAATTTGATTTATTATCAATTTAAATTATCATTTGTATTGGTGTGATGATAGAATTAACTGTTACAGTGATGTCTATAATGATGCCTACAACATAGTAATGATGTCTACAACTGAGTAGTCATATCACTGGAACTCTGAAAAGTTGAATTTGAAAAATTCAACTCTGAAAAGTTGAACAGACTATTACCTCATTTTTAAATAGAATTTTAAATATAACTTTACATGTTCACCTATCTCTGTTTCTGCCATATCGAAATTAACAAAATAGTTTCACACTAGTACACTAATAATAATAATATATTCATATATAAAACAAAAGTCAGTAATTTTCTCACTCTTGTGGAGGAAAAAATTAAAGTAATGTATACCTATTTAACAAATCAAAATTTCACTATAACATTGAATTTGCCTAGAAAAAAAGTTATATTGGTTTTCCACTTTGGAGAAAAATGAAGTTGCACATCCAAATTCACAAACACAAGAAATTAGTGGTGTTACTCAGTAAGTTCTTTTACTTGCAAGCTCTACATAATTGTTTTTTATTCATATAACTTACATTGTGGTTAATGTGTTATTGTCATATTTGTAGAGAATCAAATTTTATCTATGAAGAAACCTTCATCACAAATGGTATGACACCAATAAACATTGTTCATGCTCTGCACCGACTCACTTCCTCAGTCAACACTGCTTTAACCAACATTGCTGTAAGTTTTAATCTACACATGTTTTTTAAATGTTTTTTTTAAATATGGTTGTAATAACTCAAAAAAATATCATATTTAAAATAAATCTTTTGACCATATTTTTAGGAACTCAAAACTTTTATTGTTGACCATTATGCTAACCATTTTGATGAACTGAAAAAAATGGTTTTCAAGCAACAATCATCAATAGATCTCATTCATGGTTCCATTAAGATGATAGAGGTTGTAATGTGTTCAAGTGATATTGGTACCAAAACCGTGAATTCCAATGATGTTCAGAAGACTTGTGAAGATGTTGAAGTTGTGGCTAGTGCTAAAGAGTTGGGCGTTGAACTTCCTGAACATGGTGATGTGAAGGAAAAACGCAAATGCAATAACAATGATGGGGAAAGAGAGTTTAACAATATTGGAGAACTTGATAATATTAACATTGATCTCACATTTTCCGATGACGACGATGATGATATTATGAACAATGTTGGAGAGGTGCAGAATTTGAAGATTTGGTTGTGGCTGCTCATATGCAGATCTGGTCGGTTCAGACTTGGAAAAGAAGAGGGGTGAAACATAAAAGCAGAAAAGAAAAAAAAAACTAAAGCTCTTAAATTTACAAACTTGATCTCAAAAAATCTGAAGAGAAAAAAAAACACAAATACGATACCAATCATCTTTGCTTAAGAAAGCACCAAATTGGTACTCTATTTGAACAAATCGTAAAAAAAAAAAAAAACGAATTAACCAAATATCATACCTTTCTTCACCGATCTATGTTCCTGCGACTCAATTCGATTCAACACGTTTGAAATGGGGAAGAAAGGAAATTTTCAGAAATAAATTTTGTATTTGAACCCTTCACTTGCAAATTCTCTTCAAAGAAAATCAATGTTAACTCAAGTTTATCTTTTCCTATAATGCTTTGTAGAGAGAATCTAAGATTGAAAGAACCTACTTTTTGAAGGTGCGAACACGAGAAGGGAGGGTTGAATTGTGTTTGCACAAAGTTGACAACTTTTTGATAATTTATAAATAATTAAAAATTAGTTTGGTTTTGGTGACTTACTTGGAGTAGAAGCAATCGGATTTAGAGGCAGCAAGCAATGAAAGCATAAATAATTTGACGCGTAGATTTATCCTGGTTCACCACTAACTTGGCTACATCCAGTCCCCTCATTCAGAAGGTTTTAATCCACTAATTCAAAAACCTTGAATTATAAAGCACCTGACCCTCCAAGTCAGTCTTCCCAAACAGTCTGACATCCCCAGACTTTTGAGGAACTAACCACCTTGACCCTACAAGCCAAGTCTTCTCCTAACAACCTGATAATCCTAGATTGAAGAAGGAACTAAACCACTATTAGCTTGGATACAAAAGATTGGAACTTGAGTAGTTGCTTCTAACAAAGATGATAATAATAATAATAATAATAATAATAATAATAATAATAATAATAATAATAATAATAATAATAATAATAATAATAATAATAATAATAACTCTCACACTCTAAGAAAAGAACACTCAAAAAATATTTCTCATTCGAACAAGTGTCTATTTATAATGAAAATTTGGGCTTCAATTTAGTTCTTGTTTAATTTTGAATTATATCTTGTTCAGATTGAGTTTGTAAATTCTTCAAATTGATTTTGTTCCTATTTTGTGTAGATTGAGTTTGTAAATTCTTCAAATAAACTTTTCTTCAAATCATGATCAATTCTTCTTCAAATCTTAATTAAATCTTCTTCAAATGTTGATCAAATATTCTTCAAATCTTGACCATATCTTCTTTTCTACTTGGTCAAAGATTTTCTTCAATTATAAATATGAATCAAATCTTATTTTAGATTTTCATCAATTATAAATTTGAATCAAATCTTATTTTAGATTTTCTTCAATTATAAATTTCAATCAAATCTTATTTTAAATTTTCTTCAATTATAAATTTGAATCAAATCTTATTTTAGATTTTCATCAATTATAATTTGGAATCAAATCTTATTTTAGATTTTCTTCAATTATAAATTTGAATCAAATCTTATTATAGATTTTCTTCAAAAACATGAATCTTCTTTCATACTCTTTGAAGTCAAATATATTGTTCTCATAAAATACTTTTGTTAACATCAAAACTCTAAATGTAAAACCAACTTGGTTCCAACACTTTTTGCTATTCCTCCCAATGGATTTTCATACTGAGGAAAAGAAGCAAATTGTTTTTTTGGAATAAATAAACCAATCCTTAATTTTTAATGTATTTATTTTATAATTTTTATAAGTTCTAGAGAACTATTAAATTTTTCATATATATTGTGGAGGAATGTATAAATAATGACATAATTGGATAGAACCCTCAATAGTAGGTAAAATTTATGGGTTCAGCAGGAACCAAAACTTGAGGTTTCTACCATGCACCCCCACACTTTAACCTCCCACCCCCACATCGCACTTGAAATTACATTTTTGCCCTTTTTATCTTGAAATTACATTTTTGCACTTAATAATGATATATTATTTGTTCTTATATTTTTATCTTAAAATTTCATATTATACTTCTCATAAATTTCATTTTTGATAAAAATGAAATAGAATATACAAATACAAAAAAAGTTGAAAAACGAAGAACTATATTGGCTTAGGTTTCGTAAAAAAGAAGAAGAGTGCTATTGGAAAATTGCATGTGGTATGAGTTGTATAGTTATATTTTTATTAAGTGGTATGAGTTGTTGGGAAATATGGATTTATGTCAACTACATTTGTTGTTGAGATATAAAAGATATTGCCGTTGTCAAAAAACTATCTATTACAACGACTTTAGTTGTTGACAAAAAGGTTTATTGTAATTTTAGTCACCATGACATATCAAGTAAGACAACAATAATTATAGTTGTAAGACAACAATAATTATGACAGCGACATCAAATGTTTTTTGCAAACCTTTTCGCAACAACATTTATCCCAACATGTAACGACATTTTTTGTTGGAAAAAGAATCATTAAAAACTTTATATTTTTTCAGTGACATTTGTCGCTACGAAAAACCATTTATCTTGTTGTGGTTGGTGGTAAAAAGTTGAATTTGTCGTTGTTGATGACTATTTTAGATGAACATGAGTAAAATTCAATCTTCACTACTTTATGCAAACAAATGCAAAATGAAAAAAAATTTTGTATTAAAACAATTTGTAGTGATCATAATGGTGAATTTGAAAATCTTTTGAACAGAAACAGCATATTTATAGATACCAAAGGAACCAAAAAAATCATAGCCTCAAGATTTTGTGTTCCGTGGAATTCGAACCCGGGACCTAGAGGTTAAGTCAACAGTTCATTCACTTCTATTACCAATTGAGCTACTTGCAAACACCATAGATACCATACGATGTCCAAGAAACACAATACTATAATATGATGTTGTTTGATGGAATGAAATGTTGTCATGATTGACGACTTGGAGGAAAAGAAGAAAGGAGGAAGTGAATTATTTTGAACTGTTAAAGATGTGTCTGAAAATTACGACTCAACGTCTCTACAATGTGCAAGTATATACAAATTTTTTAGTGTGAAAGATGTGTCTGAAAATTACGACTCATTTTTAGATAATAAATATTTTGAAGAAAAGTTGTGTTGCTTTTGGGTGTATTTAGCTAGAGGGTGAGAGACAGAAGAACGAAACGAACGATTTTCGAAACAAAAAGAACAAATGGTACAACAATTTGATATATACGATCATAGTTAAGTAATCTGTGGCTTGCAAAGGAGCAGCTAAAAAAGACAGGCACTGCCGCTGGGTGAGGCAAATAAGCTTGTAAAATACGGAGAATGGATTCAAGCTCCTCCCAAATTATGGGACAATTCACTAGAAAATTAAACAATTAATAGATAAAGTAATTACAATTATGCTATCATGAACAAAAACATCAACTTCAACCAGTTTCCATTTTTCCATCCCAGAGTTCCTTATGGGATCCAAGGCAGTCAAGCAAATTTGTTTCCAATCGAACACAACCACCCGGAATGTAAAAAGTGAATATTTCATTAATAACCGGAATAACATAATGTGTAAGCAAAAAACCAAGGTATTGATAATATTACATATCACATAGATGATGAGAATTTCCCTGTATAATAAAATGTAACAATTATAATGAACAAGAGAGCACCCTACCTATATTTGAAGTTTTGTATCTCTGCTCGTTAAGTACATCAAGGAACAACTACTGAATAAACCATATCATCATTGCCAAGGCCCAATGCATACCCGATGCATGTTCAGAATCATAATCATAATCTACCGTGCAGCTTAAAAGAGAACAAACTACACTAATCCAAACAAATGCATGGTAGAGGCTGGAACATGCAGCACAGGATACAGCACACCCGCTCCTCTTTCTTATGGATGCAATTCAGGTTGAGCTGAATACTATCCCTAGAAGTGAAGTTATATACTTATAGATGAGGCCGGTAAAACTAAACTAAGCAAGAAGCCGAAATTAAACCATCAAGAAGTGAAGATGGTATGCACTTATCAGAAGTTAAAATGGTCTTCCTCTATTTGAACCCCAAAAGCAGCAAAGCCACCGCCGCCTTGAATCTCCCCATGTTTTGGCTTCAATTTCTGCCACCAGATCGACCTGAGCTGAAATTTCCGAAGCCACTGGAACGACCAGAACTGCTAAATCCTCCACCACCATATTTATCCATTTTCCCAGAAGAATTACCAGAAAATCCCCCAAACCCATCTCTTGACTGACTTGAACCAGAGCCACCATAACGACTGGATTTTCCATTGCCGGTTCGGCCAAATCCAGAACTACCACTAAAGCCTGCACCGCCTGGTCGACGATCCCTACCTCCTGAAGAACCATATCGACCACCAAACATGTCTTCTGATCCACCTTCAACAGCAATCTTAGGTAACTGAACAAAAATATAGGTATAAGATGCAAGCAGTTAATCATTAGTCATTACACAATATTAAACATAGTGATCAGTGGCCTAAAATGTAACTAGCATAGAAGGGCAAAATGATTACAGTTGAAGAAGTACGATTTGACGTTTCACATGCTGAAAATACGTGAATGTATGATATATCTACATCTAGAACCAATTGTAACACTACAATCAACACCAAAGGTCAACAATGTCAATCTTGGGAATATCAGTATATAAATAGTATCCATTTATGGAATAAAAGACTCAATTGTCAGCTAAACTACTAAAGATAGCATCCAGCATAAACTACTAAGGATTAAAAAGTTCAACTCTTTAATTTAGGGATGTTGTTTCACTGGCAGAACTTAATTTAAATATAGAATACAGTACTGGACTTGATTAAGATTTTCAGCAACTTAAACTTTATCAAGAATTAGTGCACAGAGGTAATAGAAAACCCCGGTCAAAATATAATGATTGTTTTCCATGATTACATCACAAACTAATGGTAGGGATTTTTAGCACGAAACATGAGCTGGATTGGATTTATGGCAAGAGGATAGACTATCAATCTGTGTAGGAAAAATTAGAAAAATAATTAAAAAAAGGCAAGTTCAAAGAGTAAAGAGACCACCTCTGTGAATGTACATCCAACATCACGCTCAATTGTCTTTAAATCCCTGAATTGAGCTTCTGTGTGGACAAGAATGGCAGTTCCTTTCTTCCCAGCACGGCCTGTTCGTCCAGATCGATGAACGAATATCTCTGAAGAATTTGGAAGTTCGTAATGTATTACCTAGATGAGGAAAACAGTTAAAAAATTTACATAAAAAACAACGCATGATGTATGTTAATGTCAATGTCAAAGTGTTTGCATATACACAGGTAATAGATATGTCATATTAAGAAAACAACATTCAGATTAGAGACAAAGTGCTGAATGAGTGTAAAGTTATTGCCAATGATGAATTGTTGAATGCTTAGAAGTTGTTAGCTTATTTATAGAAAGTTGATATGTAGTTAACTTTTTTTCAAATATGGAGATATCCCACACCTATAGGAACTTTTTTTCTAACACCCCATATACTATGACACACCATGGTGATATGTAGTTAACAAACTATCTCAAATATATTCCCAAAATGTATAGAAATGGAGGTACCATCATGTAGAAACTAGAAAGTGTTGTACTTGGGCCACATTCAACTATCTAGAAACAAGGAATGGAACAATTTCAAAAAAAGTTTAGATAAGAAGAACTTACAAGATCAACATTTGGTACATCAAGCCCACGCGAAGCAACATCGGTTGCCACTAAAACATTAAAATAGCTGTTTCTAAATCCCGTAAGAGTTCTTTCTCTCTGAGTTTGCGAAATATCTCCATGCAAGGCCTCACATTTAAGACTTTTTGCCAAAATATGTGATAGTCGATCAGCATCACGTTTGGTTTGAGTGAAAATAATACACTTTCCTCCTTTAGCATGTTCCTATGAGAGGATAGATCGTTAAGACAACAAAAGCCAGTTCAGTCACAGGAGAGGGAGACAAATAAAGAATACATATGTAACATAAAAAGAGTTTTTGCTCAACTAGTTTTTGCTCCAAAGCAAAGAGAGGGAGACAAATAAAGCCTAGACAAACTCAATTGCAATCACTTCTAGTAAACAAAAATAAATAAATAAACATTTTAAAATAGTGAGTTATAATAATTAGCAATGATAACAATCATTAATCATATGTAACATAAAAATCATGAGAAAATATAGTATCAGAAGTCATACGGTTATAAGAGGTGCCAGAATTCCTGCTTTAGCATTTCCATTGGAAGCAATAGAGTAAAGCGAAATTCCATCTGCCAACTTCTGATCAGAATCTCCAACCTATGGCATCAATAAGTTCCCAGATTAACTTTAAATCTCAAATATTATTATCTCCTCTTCAAAAATGTGAGCTAGGAAAAAAATTCAGTAGTCATGTTCTTGCCAGATGTCAGGAAAAGAAAACATCATTAACCATCAGATTTACTTAAACACCAAGCTAACAATTGTACAAAAATCTCATGACACAACAAAAATTCTAAAAATATATATAATAATGAAACGCAGAAAAACATTTATCCAAACACGAATGAAAACCTACAATTTCTTCTGAAGGGTGAGAAAACAGCAATTGAAAACCACAAATATAATCAAAATATATGCATTAATATTTTACAAAATGATTTTGTAGCTAAAAAATTTCACAGCTACAATGGTCTAATGGCTTCTTTATTCTTTAACAAGCTTAACTCTCTGCATTTTTTGGGACAGTGTCCACAATCCACTTTGCATAGTGTGGGATATGTATTTGTCCCAAATTCCCAATAATATTCAGGAGAATGTGAAGAACCAGCAACTTGATGAGACAAAACATTCTAGTTTCTGGAACAATTTGAAGAATAAAATATGAATGAATTGTTTTTGTAATTTTCAAGTGACGTTATGAAACATTATTTTTTGTAGCATTTCATAAAAAACAAAAATGATGTTTGGCATTGGTAACATCTAGTCAAAAACCATTAGTAAATGCATTAGAATCCATAACAATGACAGGAGGACTGTTTGTTCCTATGTATATCCTGTCTTAGTTCGTGAATTTCTAAAAAAGCTCATAGATCTGTCCTCTTTAGCAATTCCTTGGGTGGGGCAATCCTCTTTACTTCTATATCTCTAAGGTAGTTGTTGGTCCGCTGTTCTTAGGGTTGTGAACTTTTATTCGCCCAGATACATGAATTATTCCCTTTTATTATATCCTGTTTCCTTGTTTTCATCATAATCAAAGACAAAAATCTTCTAGGCTGTAAGTGGGAGTTTTGTTGAGTATGATAAATGTTTTCCAAGCTCAGGCACGAAACTTTCACCTCAAATTGGAGTCACAACAATCCAAGTACACCTCCTCAAGAAGACTTTGTTAATTGGAATGTGTTCCCTGATGGAGTTCAAATATTAAACTTTTGGTAGGTATTCTCAAACTACTCCTCATAAAACCCTTCGATCCATATCATACCAGATTAGGCACAATCCAAATAAATAAATGACACATGAAAACTGCAATATTCTCCTACTCCCCGTGCCTAAAAAAGATTTGCATACTTACAAGATCAATTGTTAAGGGGTTGTTTAGGTAATTGCGTGTAAGATTCTTTATCCAAGAAGGCATTGTCGCTGAGAACATAAGAGTTTGACGCTTTGTAGGCATCTTTTGCAAGATTGTCTCCACCGCTTCTTGAAATCCTACTTGAAGCATCTGATCAGCTTCATCAAGAACAACAAATTTAACATCCTTCAATTTCAGTGAACCCCTTTTGAGAAGATCAATAACTCGTCCAGGTGTGCCCACTACAATCTCTACGCCACCATCAAGTTGCCTGATTTGTTGTTGAATAGGCATACCCCCATAAAGACAAACTGTTTCCAAGTTAGGTGCAGCCTCATTGAATTCCTTTTCAACCTGCCGTGCAAGTTCTCTGGTTGGAGCCAACACCAAAGCCAAAGGATCCCTTCTTTTCCTGCCATAATCAACCACAAAAATTTGTATGGTAAAAAGCCAAAGTAACAATCTACGACTCAGAGAAATAAGGCTATATAATCAATTAAAAGTATGATGTAAGTGTCAATAAAATAACCAACCCATGCTTAGCATTAAACTGAATAATCTTATCCAAGATGGGTATCCCAAAAGCAAGAGTTTTCCCAGTTCCTGTTCTAGCTCGACCAATCATATCTCTCCCTTGCATCGCAGGTTCCAGCACAGCTTTCTACAATAGTAATAATAATAAGAGAAACTCAAGCTACAAGTTACTGAGATTTTTGAACAGAAGTGCTGATAAGTATGAATTGGTTTTCCTGACAATTCTGCTAACTGACACCATTTGCCTTCTTTTTCAGCCCAAAATATTTCAATGAAAATTTAACTACAATAACACACAGCATATATTTCTGAATGAAAATCAACTCATTTGAGCACAGTTGTATAATGTTGCTGCTACAACTGATATAAGGAAACCTGGTTTTCGTGAAATTTCTATGACCACAAGCATGTGAAATTTCTATAAACACAAACATTTGTGTTCTTTTTCAACCAAACTTTTGAAACAAACTGAATTAAAAATGTTAACTGAACCTTAATCAAACCATTTCATCACTCTACTACTACTTCTACTATCACTATTAATTTATTTATTTTTTTGCAAAAGACTATCACTATATCTATATAAAAGAAATGCGAAGTTTTGGTGTAGCACTTATTTTTCAATTTCACCGGCCATTTAAACTATTTATTTATAATTTTATTTTTTATTTAGTCAATCAAATGACTAAATTTTTTAAATAACTACATAAGGTTTTGTAACTTCAGAAAACCGTATAAGCTAATAATAATACTATTCTCTGAAATTTGAAAAGAAAAAAACCACACAGAACTTACCTGAATGGGGAAGAGCTTCGCGATCCCTTTCTTAGCAAGAGCATTAACAATCTCCCGAGATATCCCAAGCTTCGCAACCTCCAGTCCTTCATCACTATTCGCACTGCAACCTTCGTCCGCATGATCGTAATCCACAGCAAGTTGCGCACTACGAGAAACCGACGAGTGGAAGTTCAACGGTCCAGATTTCGCGTGAAACGCCCTGTCTCCTTTACCATAGAAGGCGGAGGACAGTGCGAGGCTGTGGTGACGGTGCGATAGTTGCTCGACGGAAGTAACGGCGGCGATGAAACGGCGTGAGAATATGGAAGAGGATCTTCTGAGAATCAAACTTGTCATATTGTGTTGAATCGAAGTGATTGAGGGAGAATGGAGTTTTTTTTTTTTTTTTGGTTTGGTCCCAAAAAGATGTTGAGGTGAGGGAGGTAGAACCTTGAAGTTTCTGTGAGGTTGTAGGGTTTTGGTTTCCAGGGTTTTAGGAGGACCAATCGTGTGTGGTCAAGTGTTCATGAGCCCTTTTAAATGTAAGGGTTATATAATTTTCGGTCTCAATAAATATATTTTGTTTTTAATACTTCTAAATATTTTCTTTAAATAAACTTCCTTCAAATATTTTTCATTAATAATTTTAGTCTCTACTTTTAAAACAATTCATATGTATCATATGAATTGAAATTTATTTAAGTCTTTAGCAAATGAATGCATATTGATTTTTGAATTTTGTAAATTGATAAATACATGCATGAAATTGTAAAATATTAATCATAATTTTTTAATTGATATTTTACAAATTTAAGAATGTATTTGTCAATTTATAAAATTCAAAAACTAATTTAAAAGACGTTTATAATTATAGAGACCAATATAACTATTCACTCATCTTTGTCTCTTTAAAACTTGGATATGAATTGAAGATTTATTAGGCTATTACTTCTTAAAGCACTGGTTTAGTGTAGATGCTATTGGTGAAGTCTGAAAACCATAGTGGGGAGGTTATCACCGACACTTCTGATGGAATGCATGTTTTAGTGTTCAACATGCGTTAGTGTCGGTGTCCAACAAAACATTGACACGTTGATTATATTCAATTAATTTATTTTCTCAAATTATTATCAATGTCGACATGTCAATACAGTGTTGTGTTCGTGCAGTATCCTTACTTCATAGTTTAGGTTGACTTAATGAAAAGTTAATACAAAGGTAGACTTTGCTTAAATATTTTGGAAACCATGTTCTAATTTTAAAAATTGGACCCCTGATAAAAAAAGTGAAATTTTAATAATTAAAAAAAGAGATAATTCCTATAAAATTTAAAAAATTTATTTTAGTCCCTATTAAAAAATTCTCAACTTTTTAATCTTTAAAAAAATTTATTTTCTTTAGTCCCAATTTAAAATTTTTTTTTGGTTATAAAAATGACATTTTCAGTCCCTATAAATTAAATAGGGAGTAGAAGTGCATACAAATTTTATAGAAATTAAACTTAAAATGTCTTAATTTTATAAGAATTAAAAATTTATTTAATAAAAAATCACCCTCATTTTATTATATTATACAAAATAAAATTTAAAACTCTCACCAATGAAAGGCCATGGACTATCGGGTTATTTGCAAAGCTAAATAACCTTCAGATTGTGTAAAAGCGAAACACATGGGATCTGCATTTTGAATTCATGTGATATTCCATAAACATTTCATTATCTCTACCTTGATAAATAAGACAAAAAGTTCTAATGTTTTGTAAAATTTCATATTTTAAGGGAAATATTGTAAAATTTCATTTATAAAATGGTGCAAGCCGGGATCAATAAAACTAAACACAACATGTACTTTAAATAATTAAAGAGCACAATTATACATCGTGAAGAATTTATTCGCGAAATTTCACAATGTCAACGTGTTAAATTTTTAAAGATTGAGAACCGCTTAAACATCTATTTTATGGAAAACATGAGGGGTCAAAGTTTGATGGCTAATAAAAAACATTCACAAAGTATTCGTTACGTATGTGATTGCGAGATTAAACATTTCTGATAATTAGATATGCTACACAAGTTGAAATTTGAATATATATTTCTTATAAAAAAAAAGGAATTTTATACTATTATAAGTTTTAAGTAATTCAGGATACAATAACAACTAGTTTAATTCAACTATTTCATCATCTATTCAATCACCTTTCCAAGCTTCATATTCAGATAGTGAGAGTTTCGGGGCATGTCCACCTGGGACTTTAAATGACAAACTACTATAAGACCGTTTCTTGCACGTGTGGAGTTAATTCTTGTTGCAGAAATGAAATAAGGAAAGGAAGTCCACCTGAATCCAAGCGATTAGAAAATTACTTTACACAAAAAACACTTTGAATTGGGTATAACATACATGCATGCACAATTTTCAGCTCAAAGTCGACTCATTTAGTTCATGAATCGAGTTCAACAAGTCAATTATTGAATAAAGTGTCAAACTATTTTCGTGTTGGTTTCATTCATTGTCAGCAGCTCTATAGGCTTCATTTAATCACACAAGCTTTTGTTTGGGAGCTTGGAATGAAGAGGAACGACAAGAGGAATGAAGACCCCCAACTTCCAATATAGAAGAACTCAAAAACTGAACTGCAGAATGATTTTTTAGAGGATTTTAGAGGGCTTTGAATAAATAGTAAGATTCTTTTTCTCTCTTTATATTACTCTCAAAACAAAATAAGAATATAACTCATAAGTATTATCTTCTATTCCCTTTCAAAAATACTCTTGTATAATGTGTGGGATTCCCGTCCCTTTCTCTTCCTCTCCTCCCCCTTAAAATCCCAAACAAAGCCTTAACTTGTTGTTTATCTGCTTTGTTGAAGTAGAATTCTAGCAGTGAGATTCACAAACTTCATATATTATTTACTGAAGGTGCGAACACGAGAAGGGGGGTTGAACTGTGTTTGCACAAAGTTGATACCTTTATGATAATTTATAAATAATTAAAAATTAGTTTGGTTTTGGTGACTTACTTGGAGTAGAAGCAATCGAATTTAGAAGCAGCAATCAATGAAAGTATAAATAATTTGACGCGTAGAATTATCCTAGTTCACCACTAACTTGGCTACATCCAGTCCCCTCATTCAGAAGGCTTTAATCCACTAATTCAAAAACCTTGAATTACAAAGCACCTGACCCTCCAAGCCAGTCTTCCCAAACAGCCTGACACCCCAGACTTTTGAGGAACTAGCCACCTTGACCCTACAAGCCAAGTCTTCTCCTAACAACCTGACGACCCCAGATTGAAGAAGGAACTAAACCACTATCGGGTTGGATACAAGAGATTGAAACTTGAGTAGTTGCTTCTAACAAAGCTGATAATAACAATAACTCTCACACTTTAAGAAAAGAACACTCAAAAGATATTTCTAATTTGAACAAGTGTTTCTCTCTTTGAACTCTAAGATGAATTGAGAACTTTGAGCTAGAGTTACTCTTTTATGCTTTTCGATGCTTTTCTCCTTCAGCCTTGAGTGTCTATTTATAGTGAAAATTTGGGCTTCAATTTAGTCCTTATTTAATTCTGAATTGTATCTTGTTTAGATTGAGTTTGTAAATTCTTCAAATTGATTCTGTTCCTATTTTGTGTAGATTGACTTTGTAAATTCTTCATGATGATTCTGTTCCTATTTTGTGTAGATTGACTTTGTAAATTCTTCAGAATGATTTTGTTCCAATTTTGTGTAGATTGA